>JACAVU010000007.1:17491469-18091469 GCA_014183005.1 Castanea mollissima | reverse complement strand
TTTCAGGTTTTGAATGTTATTGACAACAGTATATTGGTAATCTTTCCTGCTATGCTGCTAATGAAGGGACATTTGTTTGGATGAATGAGTAATTATTCTATTACTAACAAAAACAAGAATACAATCAGAACAACAGCTCAAAACCACAAGACAGCATACATTGTAATTCGGTTTCTTGATGTTTTTGCCTCTTTAGTACATTTCCTATGTACGGGGCTGTGTTCTTCTCTAATATATTTTTTTCGTGACTTATCAAAAAAAAAAAAAAAGAACACTTAAAAAAGAAACAAAAAAAAGTTTAATGTTTGAGATGTTTTAACTGGAGTAGCTGAAGCTAATAAGCTAAAGTTGTATTTTGTAAAGCAGGCGAAGAAGTCGTTCTAATTCCTCACGTCGCCGTAGAAGCCGCTCACCATCATACAGGCGCAGGAAGCGGTCTCCCACACCTAGGCGGCACCGTAGGCAAAGAAGTAGGAGTACCTCTTTGTCTCCTTTGCCCAAGTCTCGTAGTCCAAGTATTGCATCGGCTGAACGTAGAAGTGCCACTGAGAAACTAAAGAGAGAGGAGGAAGAAAAGAAGAGGTAATTCTCATGCATTTTCACTTTATATTTTCATTCCTTGATACACTTGTTTAACTTGTCAATTATAACTTTTCTGTCTCTCTCTTGGGACAATTTAAAGTTAAATCAAATATGAGTGTCAACAGTAAATGAACTAGAAATCTTAGCAAGGACTCTAAGAAGTGAATGAAGTGGAAGCTTTGCAAATTTTCATATTATATTAAATTCTAGTGTATAGATTAACATATAGGCATATAGGTTTAGATGTTGTTTCACAAGTTATTTTGTGTAATTTTATTTTTGGCTGTAGCAGACCCCAATTAAATTGGCTTTAAGCCTTGGCTGAGTTCAGTTAAGTTTACTTGTGGCCTTAGCATAGATTGATACAGGCTTTATAAAAGTCTTTTGCTGTTTTGAATTTTGGGTAGACCTATATGGAGGCTCATTAGAGGGATGAAAATGAGTGACAATGTTTTGAGATATTATATTATGAAAGAGCTTAAACTATTTTGCATTTCCCTATCTCTCTTTTCCTCTCACTCCTTTCCATCCATTATTATCTTATCTCTCCCTCTGAGATAGTTTTTCTTGTCCTTTGAAGTAATTAAGCACCTCCATGTTACAGCATTTGTGGATATTCCTTGCAGCCATCAAAACTGACGATTTCTGTTGGGTACTTTCTTCATTTGATTTGAATCATTCAGTACTATGCAGATGATACTTGATTTTGATCCCTAGTTAAGCCACTGCTTGTCGATTCTGTGGCCAGTTTCAAAGCAAACCAGATGGAAATGACCTAAATTAAACTATTGAAGTTGTACTCTGATCCAGTTTAGGTGCATTTGTAAGAATAGCTGACCAATTAAGCCTAGCCCCAAAATACAGACTAGACGGTAATAGCCTCATACCGCATCCCCTTATCACTGCCACAAATCCAAATGCATATCTTTGGTTAGATCTCAACTAAATCTGAGGGCAGTCCAAACATACTTCTAGTGAGTAACAAGGGGTGGAGAGAAACCTAAAATATTGTGGAATTGGATAGAGATAGTGAAGGAGGATATGATAAATACAGAGGGAACAGATGGTTCAATCTTGGATAGGAATATATGAAAGAATGTCAGAAAAAGATACATGTGGTGACTCCATTTATTTGGGAAGAGGACCATAAAGCTGACTTTAGTTAATTTTAATGCTTAATTGTGTTAGGTTGTATTGACTTGCATTGGTTTTATGAAGTAAGAAGATAGCAGTTGGTGGTGAAGATCTTGAAGCTATAGCTAGATGCATTTAGTTAATTATTCAAAATAAGTGAATGATGAAAATCATATCAAACGTCTTTCATTTTGAATCTTTCTCCTAGTTGGATCTTCTTTGATGTAAGATAGTGAGAATCCATTGATTGCTTATGTTTTCTGTGGTTTATAAACATGTGATGAATTATAGAATATTGTGCCCTCCTACTTGGCTTAATGATTCTAGCATATTTGCTTGTATGAGATCCATGATTAGTCTTGAACATGCAACATGTTACTTCTGTTTTTTTCTCTACTGGCTTTTCTCAAGGAAGCCACTTTATAATTGAACTTGTATTTAATGAAAATTAACCTATTTTATCTTGTATTCTACTTGAAACCCTGTATTTGTGGCTCAGTAACCTGTTTTTTAGAGGTATACATTAGTGGCAAAGCTTTTGTTTACCATGTTAATGGCTAGGGTGGTTGTGAAACTTTATATTACATTACAAAAGTGAAGTTGGCAAATTTTCTATGGTTTAATTTGCTGCTATGGCACAATCTATAGAATTCTAGGCTTGACTTTTTTCATATGCTGTCAGGCAGCAACTTGAAGCAGAACTGAAACTATTAGAAGAAGAGACTGCAAAAAGGCTGGAGGAGGCAATTCGGAAAAATGTTGAGGAGAGGTTGAATTCTGAAGAAGTTAGGTTAGAAATAGAGAGGCAAATAGAGGAAGGTCGAAAGAAATTGTTTGATGATGTTGCAACTCAACTTGAAAAAGAAAAGGAAGCCGCACTTATGGAAGCAAGACAGAAAGAAGTAAGCATCTTAAACTGAGGCCTCCTCTGGATGGCTAGCTAAACGCAACATGTAGTCAGATACAGCTGTTTCTATTTCTTGCAATGTTTTGGTAGTGCAAATTTCCAACTTAATAAAGTTGCAACCACTGGTTTTAGTGATAAAAATTACTTAGGGGTAGTATTAAGATGTCCTTTAGCATCATATTTGCAGCAAATAGGCTGTTGTGGCCCCGTGAATGAGTTGGCCAACTTCAACATGTTTAAAATTTGTAGGAGGATACTATGTTGGGTTTATTTGGCTATAAAATATTTCTGTAACTTTTATCATGAAATTTTCTTTAAAAAAAGAAAGGCATGAGCACAATGTAATAGCTTTTAACTGGAAGAAGAATCATTCAATCACAACAATATGGGACTCTACTACTGATGGGTTTCACTGTTCTAAACATATATTGTATACTGTGTTAATGTGATACTGGGGCTTTTGCTGTGGGTTTAAAGGATTAAGCAGGGATTGTCACTTTGTTAGAAAATTACAATGTAAACTACATCATTATCACTGTCATTTACTGGAAATCCAAGAAATCTGATGCAGCTTCATGTCCTAATATGGGAAGTGATGTGCTTTGTTGCGGTGAGATTGGGTACTTGTTGGTGATTTAAAAAAAAAAGTAATAGATTAATATCACTGTGTTAATTTGTTTCTATTCCTCCCTTTCTTGTATTCCCAAAAAATCTTGTCACAGTTTAAGGTTTCTTGTTGTATGCTTTTGAGAAAGCCATAATTCTTAATCTCATATATATTCTCCAAAAATATTTTTCCTTTTTCTTATTTCTGTCATTTAATATATATCGGTATTTTTATTTGACCATGACATCCCACAGGAACAAGCTCGAAAAGAGAGAGAAGAGCTGGATAAGATGTTAGAAGAGAATAAGAGGAGAGTGGAAGAGGCTCAGAGAAGAGAGGCTTTAGAGCTGCAGCGGAAAGAGGAGGAACGGTATCGGGAATTGGAGCTTATTCAAAGACAGAAAGAGGAGGCTGCTCGGAGAAAAAAGTAGGAAGAGGAAGAAGAGCAGCTGAACCAGATGAAATTGTTGGGTAAGAATATACCCAAGCCAAAGTGTTTAGGTGTTGGCTTACAATGATGATTTCTCTGGTGCTGGTGCTATGGCCCTTACCATGGAAACTGTAGACTAGGACTTTCATGTTGAACTAATATTTGGAAAAATCTCTTTGGATTTTCCACATATCATTCTAGGTTTCTTTTATGGTTAAGCTACCTCCTATTGAGGTCTTAGTCTTTTTCTTTTCTTTTTTTTTTTTTGGCTAGTTGTTGAGTTTTTTGGTAGGCTGAGTCACAAATTTGGATGAGGTACTTATTGTTCAGAATTCCTTGTTCAGGACAGTTGTTTATTAGTCCTCATGTTCTTGGATCAAATTTCCTGGTTGGAAAAGCTCAGTACCTCACCTACAATTGTAGTAACAAAGCACTATAACGTTAACAGGAAACTCTTGATTTGTAGTGGTGTAAAAGGTAAACATGGCGTTTCTTGTTAATTTTCCGTAGCAAAAAAAACAAAAAAAGCAAAAAAAAGAAATTGCTTCTATAGAATTTTTGCAATTATCTTGCGGAAAAGTTCTATTAATGGTTGCACTTTGTAACTTGTTTCTTTCTTTTCGTCTTCTTTTCACTTTTTATTTTTCCGCCGCATACTGATTATATAACTAGTCAGGTGACCAAAATCATGAAACGTTGTTCTTGAGACAGGGATGACTTGGTATGCTCAGAAGGTTAACTGTAACAATCTTTAGCTTTTGGTGGTAAGCATGGAGGGAAAGTGTTCATAATTCTTGTCTTCTTTGTAGGATAACTTTAATATATATTTGAAACGAATTGCTACACTTATAGTCTGTGTAGTCCGTATATGCTATATAGTATGAGAGATAATGATCAGGATCGTGACAATTATAATATTTCCTCAGGTGTTGTTTATTGTCTAATCCGTAACAAGGTTTAATTATTTATATGAACTTTTCAAGACATAAGAAAGCTAGGAAGTACAAACACAAGGGTGCTGTACCCGTGTTAAATCCGTCTTGTATCAACTATGCTATGTTATAATTATTAAAAAATTGCTTGTGTTATTGTGTTATATTTGCACTTGTATCTGTACTCATGTCCATGTCTATGTCTGTGCAAACAACCAACCAAAAAAAAGAGGCAATCACCCAAGTTAATTAAAAAAGAAAAATCATGCCCAATAAAAAATGAGAAAGGGAAATAGTGTATGGTGTATCACGCTCAGGAAGAATCATAAATATCATTTTCTCTTCCTTATTTTTCTTTCACTCCAATCAAACGAAGCTTTTAAGGAGAGGGTTATTATTATTATTGTTGTTGTTGTTGTTGTTGTTGTTGAGAATGACATTTCTAGAGAGAATTGCTTTGTATACCTTTGTGGCTTCGTTTTTTTTGGAGATGACCTTTGTGGCTTCTTTGATATGGAAGAAGACTACCACTATATAAAGTTTTTGGGTCAAGAACTTTTATATTGTTTGCATCTTCTCATTAATAGAATTTGCCAATTTGGCTTTGAATTCCCTTCATTTGTAGTATGCAAAAGTTACAAAGCTATGGGTGATTTATTATTATTATTATTATTTTTGGTTGAGAACCTGGGTGATTTTCATTTAATATTTGAGGATGATATTGATAGGTAGTGAAGGTAGCTTTGGTGCTTTACACCGCCTCCAAATCCAAATCTTCGGCTTATTATTCAAGGGAGAGAGAAACCATCCAGTGCTAGAAAATTATTCAGCACTCCTAGGCACAAGAGTAAGAATTTTTTCAATGACTCTTAAATTTTTTAACCATTATGTAATTTTGAATTGGTATTTTTACCAAATTTCACATCAACCTGGTTTAAGACCAAACAATGGTACAGATCCTATTTACTAGAGTTCAAGAAGAAAACAAGTTAAAAACCAACGTATCAAAATTATGGCTTGTTTTATACATAGTAAATAGGATTTTAGATTCCCTGAATAATTTCTTCATGTCCATTGCTGGTGTATCACATAAGAAATTCAATGTATAAGTGAAAAGAAAAACTTAGGTTAGTTTTTAAGTTTGATTTAAAATCTAATTCTCATCACTATTTACTAAAATCTAATCTATTTGTAAAGTCCAATTTAGAATCAAATACGTAATCATATTATAAATATTTATCCAAGTAAGTTATTAAGTACAAAAACCAAAAGTTTAAAATAAATGAATCGTAAAAAAAAGTGTTTCACAATAATTTAAAAAAAAACATAGACAATTTACATTTTATACCTAATAATATCCTTAAATTTTTTTTTTAAAGAGTTAACAAAATATAAAAATGACTATCAATAGTATTTAAATTATATATGTATAGAAATTATATTATACATCTTATTGTATATTTTTAAGTGTATCCATGCATATGCATAGAGTTACAAACTAGTTAAAATCTAATATGAGAGAAGAAATATGCCATTTAACTTTTTATATATATTAGTCGGAAGTCCGTGCATCAGATTTATTTTATTTTTATTTTTTGATATCTTGATTTAATTTTAAACTTATAGAATATATAGTAATTTTGAGAAAAATAACTAAAATACTAGTTTAACATAATTTAAGAAATGTCCTATTATGTGATAGTAACGTTCCAACTATCTCAAATTATATTTAAAGATCTAATTAAGGTCAAGCACTTTATTTGACAGCTTTGGCGACTCAATATTCATTTCTTTCAATATATTAAAATAATTTGTAAATGAATTTTTATTTTGGTTTACAAAATGCTAATTTCTTATTAAAAAAAACTGTCATAAATAATTCATTTTTTCAATTATTTAAAAATTTGGTATTATTTGAATTAGACTTCCCACTCAATAATATAGGTTTACTTTAATCATTGGATTACACGTAAAATAAGTATTGCACAATTTTTTATACCCTACTAGTATTTGTGCTTTTAAGCCCTTAGCAATCACCATAGCATATATACTTGAAAAGGCCGCAATTCACAAATTAAAAGGATCTAATTATATAAAGATTTAAATTAAATTTCTATCATATATTAATATAAGAATTGGAAGCAATAATCATTCTAAAAAAAAAAAAAAGAATTGGAAGCAATAATAAATTAATAACCTACATGAACCTTTAACGTTTAAAACAACTCACCATCCAAATTAACAAATTAAATTAAATTTTGCTAAAATATCAATTCACCAAGAACCCTTAAACCAACCCCAGGCGCCCTAACCCCTGCATCAAAAATAGAAAATAAAATTCATTTTTGCTAAAATATTAATGCACCCACATGAACCTTTAAGCATTTAAACTAAATATAAATCAAAAACAATTCCACAACACTTCCCAATCATTGAATTAAACTATATATATATATATATATATATATATATATTATATATATATATATTATATATATATATATATATATATATATTTTATTAAAAAGAAAAAAATAAATAAATAAAACAGTTTCAACTCACATTCTGCAGCGTGATTGTCCTTCTATCCAGCTCCACAATTCTGATTTTCAAAAACATTTACCTCTAAATTTTCAAGTACAGACCCATAAGCTATATATAAACCCACAGCATATACACTCACATACATATATACATATGTACATAAAACTCCATCATAGAGTTTTAAAAATCATAATCATTCACTTTTAAGTATAAGTGCTTGTGGTCACTCCACATGTATAAGTGCTTGTAGAGTGTGGGAGTAAGGGCCGGGGCTCAAGTCTCTAGGAGGAAGTTTCACACATATATACACTTAGATTATGTTAGAGTAGAAATTCTATTTTGTATAAAAAAAAAAATAATTGGTTTGAATTTTACAGTATTATTAGTATTTAATTAAACAATAATTGGCACTAATTTGACATTTATATACGGTAATGACAGATCAAAGTATAATTTTAATAGTTATAATTTTAATATTAAAAAACTCGATAGCATCTTCAAATCCCATGTGCATGCATACATGTAATACACACATACATACATGTATGTGAAGAGAGAAAGTTACATAATCAAATGGTCTTTATTTTAGTTTTTTTTTTATAATAATTTTTTGACAAGACTTTATTTAGTTGTCTACATAGGAATCATTCTAAAAATAAAAGAAGTGCTACATTAACAATATTTTCACAATATTTTCACAAAATTATAAGTGATAATTTGTTATTGGTTATAATTTAAACTTATCATTCATAAAAATAAAAACAAAAACTTATCATTGAAATTATTTTTTTACCTACCAATAAAAATTCATAATAACCTGTCACGTATGATATGTTATGAAATTGTTGTAGAAATAGAATTTCTCAAAAAATATATATATAAATACAAACTTTGAGCCACCAATTACGGAATAAAGCATAATCAACCTTGAAACCCAAAGGTTATTCACTAATATCCTTCATCATCTTTTTCCAAATCACTAAAATTAGCATTTTTCTTGAAAAAAAAAATTAGGAATTCAGAGTAAGTGTAAAATATCACTAATTTTACTTCCCCCTCCCCAACCCCAAAATATCTGTTTAATTTATGTATTTGATGTTATTTTTAAAAAAAATGTGAGACGTATTATACTTCTTATCATCATGATTATATTGCTCTCACAGACCTTTATCCTTTGATGAATCAATCTATATCTTTTAAAGGGAGATAACTTTGATCTGTATCTTTTGATGAATCAAACTTTATCTTTTAAAGGGAGATAAATTTGATTAGATGTGTTATAGATAATTAAGTTGCATCTGTTAATTATCCAATGAGTTTTTTTAATACGTCTATATTTATTTTTATTGAGAATTATCTTAACAATTAATAAGTCACATGATAAAGCCAATTGTGTGATGTATAAGGTTGATAAGAGAAATTAAGTTGTTTCTATCTTTTTCTTAAAAAAAATTGTTGTTTCCATTTAAAAAATTGTTACAATTTTGTGAAATTATTTGGCAATTAAACATAATATTTATTTGACAGAACCAAAGCTTTTAAGCTCAACTTTTATCAAATAGTGTCTACCTATATGTTATGTAGGCAAAGAATTTTTAAACAGGTAACTGAAGTCTATATTATTTACGCAACTATATATTTTTGATGATTACTATGGTAAAAAGGAGAAAAGTAAGATTCATAAGTGTAGAATATCACTAAGTTTACTCCCCTTGAAATATCTTTTTAATTTATATATTTGATGTTATTTTTATATTATACTTCTTATCATCATGATTATCTCACTTTCTCAATCCTTTTATGAATCATTGTTTATCTTTTAAAATGAGATCAATTTAATTAGATTTGTTATAAATAATTAAGTTGCATCTATTGTCTAATGTGTTTTTTTTTTTTTTTATAATAAGTCTAATTTTTATATTTATTGGGAGTTGATAAAAGCTAATTGTATGATGTATAAAGTTGATAAAAGCATTAAGTTGTTATATCTATCTTCTTCTCAAAAAAATAAAAATTGTTATTTCTATCTAAAAAAATTGTTACAATATGCTATAATTATTTTGCAATTAAACATGGTATTCATGCGTCTGCACTAATGCTTTTAATCTCAACTTTTTTTATATAATAGTGCCAACATATATATTACGTTGGCAAAGGATTTCTAACCCGGTAACTAAAGTCAAAGGAATTTAGGCAATGATATATTTTGGCAAAAACTATGGTGAAAAGGAGAAGAGTCATTATGTGAGTAAGATTCATACCTAATCATAATAAGACAACCGAACCACCTCTGGCCACCAATGCTTGGGAACCAAACAAACCAGGTCCATTCTTTTTCTTGAACTTCTTTAGTGTTTTTTTCTTTGCAAATAGTAAACAAGGTAGTCCACCAACCCATCAAATCCAAATTTAGGTCAACTTCGATATAAATTTGGATCACACAAAAGTAAGAGAAAAACAATGTAATGATATCATATATACAATGATCTTGGCGAAAACGTTACGTATAACCATTGCTTTCAAATGCTTCTTCTGCGTGATTTATCTAGATGCGTGTCCAAAAATGCAATATTATATTCTTTTTCATAAAACACATTCATCACCAGATATGATTGTTTTCATATTAGTAATATTTTTCCGATTGTAGATGGTCAAAATTTGGTATTTTCTTACTCAGCCTAAGTTTTGTATAGAATCTAATAGATATATATATAGCCCGTGAAGAAAACAAAAGCGTGAGAGTATGAGACATGAGTTGCCCTCCAATTGTCATAAATTTTATATTATTTTTCCTAGAATAATTATTTGCTTTTGATTCTTGAAACCTCATTTTCCTCAACCACCAGTCCACCACGCAAGAATAGGCATTAGCTCCCACACTACACTGATATCTCAACCTCCGCTACTAATTGAGTTGGAATGTCACGATGGGTTTTCATTGTAACAAACAACTTTGCCTCTAATCTCTCCTGCTAGCAAGTCTAACGTGAACTCCTCAAAAATTTCCTTCATTATTGAACGGAGCGTTTGCAACATTTATCTGTGTCATCTATAAGACTATCTAATCACAGAAACCTTATATATTTCCACCACTTCCTTTCCATCACTTTCTCACAAAAACCCTTTATGCCTCATGGCTTCTTTATCTTTATTCATATTTGTTACTCTAGCAATACTAGTCATCTTATTCGTTAACCCTACGTTCTCCACCTCAAGGAGAGCTCTTGAGCACAAGAAAGTGCAAACCGGTTTCCGGGTCACACTCAAACATGTTGATTCAGGTAAAAACCTCACTAAATTCGAGCGAATCCAGCGAGGAATGAAGCGAGGGCAACTCAGGTTGCAGAGGCTTAGTGCAGCCACCACAGCCTCATCAGATGCTGCACAAGTTGAAGCACCAATACATGCAGGCACTGGTGAGTTTCTGATGAACTTAGCTATTGGTACACCACCGGAGAGCTTCTCAGCAATCCTAGACACCGGCAGTGATTTGATATGGACTCAATGCAAGCCTTGTACACAGTGTTATGACCAGCCCACACCAATTTTCGATCCCAAAAAATCATCTTCTTTCTCTAAGTTATCCTGTAACAGCCAGTTATGTTCAGCACTACCCGCCTCAACGTGTGCTAGTGATGGTTGTGAGTATATCTATCAATATGGTGATTATTCTGTGACACAAGGCATTTTGGCTAGCGAGACCTTCACGTTTGGTGACAAGGTTTCAATTCCCAACGTTGGGTTCGGTTGTGGGAGTGACAATGAGGGAGATGGGTTCAGCCAAGGTTCAGGCTTGGTGGGTCTTGGACGTGGACCCTTGTCATTGGTTTCACAACTTGAGGAACCCAAATTTTCTTATTGTTTAACTTCCATTGATGACTCAAAAACTAGTTCACTTTTTTTGGGGTCTCTAGCAAGTGTGAATAGCACACAAAAAAAATCAATCACCACAACCACTTTAACCAAAAATCCATCTCAGCCATCTTTTTATTATCTTTCTCTTGAAGGGATCTCTGTTGGTGGCACTCGCTTGGACATTGATAAATCCACTTTTGAGGTACAAGATGATGGTAGTGGTGGCCTAATCATAGACTCTGGCACAACCCTTACTTATATTGATGGTCATGCTTTTGATGCACTCAAAAAAGAATTCATTGCTCAGACTAAACTTCCTGTGGATACTTCGGGTTCCTCTGGCCTTGATCTTTGCTTTACATCTCCTTCTGACACAAGTGATGTAGAGGTTCCAAAATTGATTTTCCATTTCAATGGTGGTGATTTGGATTTGCCTGCAGAAAACTATGTGGTTATTGATTCAAGTTCCGGATTGCTTTGCTTGGCCTTAGGGAGCTCAGGAAACTCAGGCATGTCAATCTTTGGGAATATTCAGCAGCAGAACTATTTGGTAATCCATGATCTTGCCAAGGAAACCTTGTCGTTCATTCCTAAGCAATGTGATGAGTTGTGAATCACTTGTTTAATCGCATTGTATTACCTGTGTTTCTTTGCGTGTTTTCAATGAGATTGTTATGATATATCTTCTTAGCGTAGTTACTATAGTAGATTATATTGCTATAATAAAATGACCATTTTATCTCCAAATCTAATGGGATAATTGATCTTGGTGCTGGTTTGGTATAGCATTTTAAAAATGGAATTTTCTCAAAATATAAACATCACTTGTTTTTTTTAGGTATAGCCTTTAAAAATTATAGGATCACAAGTTCACAACTTATTACACAAATTTAGGCATAATTTCCTATATGGCTGAATGTGATTAGTGGTAAAGAAAAAATAATAAATAATTGGTTTACATGAAAATGACATGCAATCAATTAATTGTAACAAAATGTGTGTGGAGTGGACTAAGTTGTCATACTATATAGCTACTAGTTAGAATTATTATTATTATTATTTTTATTTTTATTTTTATTTTCAGGAACTACAAGCTAGAAATATTATTGATAATTTTTTTTTTGAGAATATATTGAAAAACCTTTTTAAACATTCTATTTTCAAAAAGATGAGAGAATAAAATATATCAGACGGAACTAGTCCTATTTTTAATTTAAAACCTCATCATTAAAGTTTTTTTTCTCCTCCATAAAGTGAATGAGTTATTGTTAAATCTATACATTGGGAATTAATGGGATATGTAGCATAGGAATAGGTATATAGGTGACGTGCCCCGTTGATCACAATGTATGTCTTTGTGAATTATCAAAAACAAGAAGAAAAAAGATGTGTCTTTGTGTGATTACATTGCGTCCTGAGTTATTGCAGAAAAGTACAACGGTTGCTCAACATCCCCTTTTAATAATAATAATAATAATAATAATAATAAAATAAGAATAAGAAAAAGGGAGAAGGAAAAAACATACGACTATATATGGAGTATGGAGTGCCTTTGTTATCACTCAAATGACAAAAGAAGGGACATTCTTTTTCGTCAAGAGCCGTGCAAGCAATCACACTATCTCATAAAGAGTCCATTTTGTATTATTATTATTATTATTTTATTCTTCCAAGTACCATTTCAGATTAGATGTTTCTTTTCCATAAACGCTAACTTACATATTTCTTATATCAAAAAAAAAAAAAAAACTTAAATATTTCGTGGTCTCTCCATCCTAGAATTACTTTAAGCAAGCTGTTTTTCCATTTTCAATATAAAATTTGTACCCAAAAAAAAAAACTTGATTTAACTTTCAAAAGTACTAAATCGATAGTTCTTGTCATGACCATGGACGTCTGTATTAATTGTTTAGGGAAAAATTGCATTTTTTTTTTCCCGTGCAATTGCATTTTTTCATTCCCTCCACCAATATCTTCAATCTAATTAATAGAAAAAACATTCTGTCTGAACCCACTAGTTAATGACCTTAACATTCTCTAATACTAAAAAAAAGAAAACACTTCGAATACACAATGATGACCTTTTAAATTGTGCATATAATATGTTTGTGCATGTGATGTGTTTGTTATTAAATGGTATTATAAAGTCATTAACATTTTTCTTAAAAACAAAGTAATTAACATGTTGACCTTAATACATCTTTCAAAAAATTATGAATTATAATTAACTGAAAATACTAATAGGGGAAGATATTATACCATCCTCGTGGTGGATAACATTACTTGTCCACCATTCCGCTAAAAAACTTTTACATATTTAAAATTACTAAGTCAATTGTTGATAAAAAAAAAATTAAACAGAAATTGATAATTGACTTAAGCAATTTTAAACACGTGGAAGTCGTTTTATAATAGAAGTGACCATAAGAACTCTCCTCATGTAGGAGCTCTTCCTCTCGTGTAAACAAGCTATTCCTCCCTAGGTTTATCTTAGCGTTTCAAGCCATCAACCTCCCCTCTCTCTCTTCCTTTCCTCTCTCCTTCATAACTCCATCCAATCTGCAACGCTCTTTACAGGTTGATTAGTATTATTTGACAGTAGTGATCTTGGCTGAAGATGTCATTAATAGAATGGTAAATATGAAGTTGACATCCGAAAAGGAAGAAGATATACAGGTCTCAGAAGAGCATCGAACTGATGAGATCAATAGTTGTGTGTTAAGTTTGATAGGGATGTTTCTAAAGTGTAAACCTTTTAATCAAAAGGTAGCAAAAAATAATCTTCGAAAAGCATGGGGTCTAGACAATAAGCTGTAGATTTCTGAGGTGGGATCCAACCTTTTTTAATTTAAATTTCAATATGAATATGAGCTGGACCGGGTTCTTAAGGGTAGGCCGTGGACCTTTGATAACCAACTCTTGATGCTTACTCATTGGAGAAAAGGGATGAGTGCAAAGAATGTAGTCTTGGAGCATGCATCTTTATGGGTGCAGATATGGGGTGTGCCATTTGATATGATGTCCCCAAAGGTGGCAGTAGAGATAGGTAAGAAGATGGGAGAGGTAGAGGATGTAGAACGTCGACGATGGATAGATAATCAAAAGAATTTCCTGCGGGTAGTTGCTTTACCGATCTCAAAACCTTTACGTAGGGGTGGCTTTCTGATGGGATCGAATGGGAATCGACATTGGGTTGATTACAAGTATGAAAGATTACCAGTCTTCTACCATTATTGCGGTATCCTAGGGCATGACATCTGGAACTACCCATTGCATTTTGCAGAGTCCAAAAAAACTTCGTCAGTTGAATATCAGTATGGAAACTGGTTGAAAGTAGTAAATGGTCGAAGTAAATCTCCACCACGCTAGCGTAATGCTACTTCGTCAAGGGAGGCACCATTGGATAAAGATGATAATACGGTGGCAGGGAGCAGTGGGGTGCAAGCTGTGGAGGCGGTGGCTGCTAGAGTTTCATACGTCAACAATAACCAATCTTCCTATTATGGCAAGGGTGAAATGAACAGGATGGCCCACAAATTTAGGCGGAAATATTTTCGGTGTCATTATTAGAGGATCATGTGCTGTTATCAGTGCCAGGAGGAGATTCAGGTGCACTCCAAAGATGGGCCAAAAATAGATAATAAGGAATTGGGCCAGGTTGAGACACAATCCGATAGAATAAAAAGGACGTGGACAAGACTTAATAGAATGAAATTTGGGCCTTCAGAGGGGAATTCGACCACTAATATAACTAAGTTGGGTAAGAGACAGATGAGAGACGTTTCAGAGGAGAACTGTGAGGCAGGGTCTACAACGTTACACCAGAAAATATCTTAAGTAAGGAGTGGAGATGGTTTTTCTGAGTCTTTATCGTTGGGGGTGGAGGATCACCCTTGCTAGAAGCCAGGAAAATTCTAAGTTGGAACTGCCAAGGGCTTGGGAACCCTTGGACAATTCAAAACCTTCGCAAGATCATGAAGGATTAAGCTCCCTCAATATGTTTTCTTATGGAAACCAGATTGGATAAAGAGAGTCTAAACCAATGGTGTAAGGAATTACTATATAAAAATAGATTTGTTGTTTAAAAACTAGGCCTATGGGGTGGGCTCGCGCTGATGTGGAAGGAAGACGTGAGCTTGGATATTTTCAAGTATTTGGAGAATTAAGTTTCAGCGATTGTGATCGAGAGTGATGGCTTTCAGTAGGTGTTAATAGGATTTTACGGGTGGCCAGAGACACATGACCGATATAAATCATGGGCTCTTCTCACTCATATTTCTTCCGTGGTGGATGGAGCTTGGAGGTGTATCGACGACTTCAACGAAATGTTAAGTTTGTTGAAAAAGCTCAGTCGCAGACCAACTCCTTCAAGGCAATTGGATGCTTTTCATGAAGCGTTGGAACATTACAATCTGGTTGATCTTGGGTTCATCGGCTATCTGTATACTTGGAACAACTGACGACCAGGGGATGCCAACACCAAGGAACGGCTAGACAGAGCGGTGGCAAATGAGGTTTGGAGGTCAAAATTTCCTAGAACAACTGTCATGCATATTATCTCCTATACATTGGACCATCTACCTGTGATACTTCAAAACCATGAATCACCAAAAAGGTTAAGTAAGGGGCAACGTGGGTTCAAGTTTAAAGAAGCTTGGCTATTATGGGATGATTGTGAGACGGTAATCAAAGAAGCTTGGGAGATCAGCCAAATGGGTGAGTCGGCCTTGGAAACTGTCAAGAAGAAAATAAGTGGGTGTGCCTCGGAGTTGAAGGTATGGGGTGCCACAAAAACACAACCAAGTATGAAGGAGATAAAAGGCTTGCAAAAACGAATAGAGGAGTTAAATTGTGCCCCACCATCACAATAGAATAGAGAGGAGTTTATTAAGGTCCGTAAGGAGCTGGATGAATGACTTAGAAGACAGGAAATATATTGGGCACAAAGATCACAGGTCAACTGGATTAAACATAGAGACAAAAACACTAAATTCTTTCACATGAAGGCATCCCAGCGAAGACAAAGAAATCTCATCCAAGGAATAATGGACCCACAAGGCAGATGGCTAGAGGATTGTGAAGAGGTGGCAGAAGTAGCTGTACAATACTTTAATGATATATTCTCTTTGGGTCTATGTACCTGAGTTGATGAATGTTTAGAAGCAGTACCACAAAAGGTGACACTTGACATGCAACACTTTCTGTCCAGTGACATTAATGCAGATGAAATAAAAGCAGCTTTGTTTCAAATGGGACCACAAAGGCATTTGGACCATATGGTATGTATGCCATTTTTTATCAGAAATTATGGTATATTGTTGGTGATACTGTTGTGTCTATAGCTCTTGACTTTCTTAACTCTGGTCATATGTTTCCTACTCTTAACCATACTCATATTGTTCCTATTTCAAAAGTAAAAAAATCATGTTAAGATGTCTAATTTTAGACCTATTAGCTTTTGTAATGTTATTTACAAGATTATTGCAAAAGTGCTGGCTAACAAGTTAAAACAGGTTCTGCCCCAAATAATAGCCCCAGCTCAAAGTGCTTTTGTTCCAGGAAGATTGATTATAGATAATGTTCTAGTGGCCTATGAAGCTTTACACACGATGCATGGTAGGAAAAAAGGTAAAACAGGGTCATTGGCTTTGAAGCTGGATGTGAGCAAAGCTTATAACAGGGTGGAATGGAACTTTTTATGTCAAATCATGCTTAAAATGGGTTTTCCTGGAGTCTGGATGGACAGGGTGAAGAGTTATGTTTCCTTTACCTCCCTTTCCATCTTGATTAATGGTAAACCCTATGGCATGATTAATCCCACTAGAGGACTCCAGTAAGGAGACCCTCTATCACCTTATCTATTTCTTTTATGTGCAAAGGGTTTTACATCTCTTTTGCAAAAAGCAAAAAGGGCAATATCCATGATGTATCTATTTGCAAGAGTGCCCCCAAAAACTTCCACCTCTTGTTTGCTGATGACTCACTTTTATTCTACCAAGCATCAGAAAGGGAGGCACAGGAAACCTTGAAGGTATTGAAACTGTATGCAAAAGCATCAGATCAATGTCTTAATATGGAGAAGTCTTCTATCTACTTTAGTTGTAATACCTCACATCAAAAAAGGGAGTTGATCATGGCAATGTTAGGGGTGGAGGAAGTGGAAAGATTTAAATCCTATCTAGGTTTGCCATCATTGGTGGGACGAAGGAAATATCACACAATTTTGTTCCTTAAAGATAGAGTGTGGAAAACGCTTTAAGGGTGGAAAATGAAAACTTTATCAAGAGCAGGAAGTAAATTCTAATTAAAGCCGTGGCTCAATTGATTCCAACATATACTATGGGGTTATTTCAATTACTGGTCAAGTTATATGAAGAACTCCAATCAATGTGTGCTCAGTATTGGTGTGGGCAAAAGGTTAATGAGAGGAAAATTCATTGGTTAAGTTGGGACAAACTATCGAGGCCAAAATCAGAAGGTGGAATGGGATTCAAGGACCTCCGACAATTTAATCTAGCAATGCTTACAAAACAAGGCTAAAGATTGATGCAAGATGAAGGGGCGTTGCTTTTAAGTGCCTAAAAGCTCGATATTTCCCAAGATGCCATTTTTTGGAGGTTTGTGATTCACCTACTAGCTCTTACACATGGAAAAGCATCATGGCTGCCAAACCAATTCTGCAAAGGGGGTTCTGTTGGAGGGTTGGAAACGGGGAGGATATTCGAATTCTTAAGGACTCTTCACTTCCAAACTCACCCACAAATAAAGTACTACACCCGGTCCAAATATTGAGGAAGGGATGAAGGTAGCTGAGCTGATAGACCCAATTTATAGGTGGTGGGATAGAGACCTTATCTTGCGGAGTTTCAACAGAGTAGAGGTTGACGCCATCTTACGTATACCCCCTAACCACAGGTACACTTCGGACACAGTGATGTGGATAGCTGAAAAATCTGGTGAATATTCAGTGAAGCCGAGGTACCATGTGGCACGAAGGTTCTCCAAGGAGCAAGATTGGGTTGAATGCTCTAAGGGTGCAGTGGAAGGAGGTGTGTGGAAAACTCTTTGGAAGCTAAAGGTGCCAAACAAAATCAAGGTCTTTGGTTGGTGAGCCCGCTGCAACATCTTGCCAACACGTGTAAACCTATCAAAGAAGCGGATAATGGAGGACAACAGATGTGAAGTTTGCAAGACTGAGCCTAAAACTGGAGTTCATGCCTTGTGGAATTGCGGAATGGCACAGGACATTTAGGTAGTTGTTCCGCACATCTATAGAAGTGTTGTGAGGGTCATGATGATATGGTTCAATTAATGGAAGATTTAATCACTAAACTGTCCACCAATGAGCTAGAGCTGTTTCTTGTCCAAGCTTGTTTCATATGGCACCAATGAAATGCTATGATCCGAGGGAAGAAGGTTCAGGGACCTAGAATCTTAAACAAAAGAGTTGAGGTTTACTTGGAAGAGTATAGGTGAGCTCAAACTTGCTTATCCTCATACTCATCCATACAGAACTTGTGCAGGTGGAGACCCCCACCATCATCTCGATTTAAACTTAATTTCGACACTGCAATATTCAAGGAGGACGAAGTGACTAGAATGGGAGCTATTATACGTAATGACTAAGGAGAAGTGATGGCATCATTATTAGCTAAAGGACCGCTAGTGACATGTAGTCACTACAAAACACGCGGGTCTTAGGCCGCGTTTTTTTCAGCCGCGTTTGCAAAAATGCGGCCTAAGACCCTGCTTGAGCCGCGTTTCAGTGAAACGCAGCTACAGCACCAGACCCTCAGCCGCGTGCGTTAAACGCAGCCCAGGATCAGGTCTGTGGTCGCGTTTATTGGTGTTCTAGCTGCGTTTTTTTGAGTTGGGCTTAAGCCACGTTTTAAAAAAACGGGGCTACAGCTCTACTATAAATTGAAAAAAAAAAAAAAAAAAACCCCAAGCCACCAAATGTCAAATGCCAAAAAAGAAAAACTCTGTGTCTCTTCCCTTCGAACCCTAAGCGACTCCCACTAACACTCACCACCGATCCTACACACCAGCCCCGACAAAGCCCAGTCGTCCATCGCTCCCACGCCTCCCACCACCACCACCTCGTAAGTCTCCCTTCTCTCTCTCTAGATCTCGATTTTTTTTTCTCGAGAAACAATCAGATTTCTATGTATTTGTTTTTTGGGTTTAGGGTTTTGATTTTGTGTTTAGGGTTTCGATTTAGGTTTAGGTTTTCGATTTTAGGTTTAGGGTTTCGATTTATTGTTTTTTAGATTTGACAGAAACAGGGTAAGAAAAAAAAAACTAACGATGTCTCTTTCTCTCCCTCTTTCGCATTTGGCTTTTGTCGCTGGTCTTGGATTTCTAAGGGGGGGGGGGGTGCTTGTTGTTGGGAGTGGGCCACGGTGTTTGTTCTAAGTTTGGGTTTCATGGGTTAATTTTTCGTTTAAGTTTAAGGCTGGATGTTTATACTACATGAATAAGCATCTTCCTTTTCTATATATCTGTTTTTCAAAAAAAAATTCTACCGAATTTTCTAGGGTTCTTCTTTGACTCCTTTTGAAAAATAGATGGGTTTGTTCCTTTTTCTATGCAAAAATTATAATCTCGGGTTTTATGTTGTCTGCCCCCATCCCTTCTCTTCAACGGTGTATTCTGAAGGTACTCACTGATTCGAATTTGAATTAAAACCTGGCTGTTTATTCTCTTTCTTTGGATGCTTTGGTCTCTGATTATAATCTCTGTTTTACATGTTTTAATAACATTAGGAAACTTGCCCTTAATTAACGTTTTATGCTTTCAAATCTGAAAGTTTAGTGAACAATTATTGAAAGCTTAGTTATTTGGGTTACGTTAGGTTTTGATTTGTTTTTTTAGTTTCTCTCAAAATTTGTCTTTCTCAATTTAATTTACAATAAGCCTATTAAATTATATTTGCTTTTGTTCTGTTTTATAGATTGCTACAATTGAATTTTTTATTTTTATTTTTTTTGGGTTTTCACTGTAAAGAAACAGAATGCTTATTAGGATTCAGGTTCATTAAAACACTGATTTCAAGTTTCTCAATATAAAAAAACTAATCGGTTCAGAATTCTAATGTGACTATTTTTATTCAGTATTTTCGGTAATGGGTTTGTGTTGAATTTATCTCTTTTGAATTTAGATCATTCGATTTCTTTTTCAGCTGAGATGATGTGGAATCTTTCTACAATCTATAACCTCTAATTTCATCAAAGAAGAAGTAGAGTTAAAGGTATTAATTTATTTTCCTAATATTCTCTTCAATTATGGTTTGTTGTTAGTTTAGGAATTTGACTCATAACTCTTTTCCTCCCTATAAGTGGAAACACCCACCAAATGAGATCCTACATGAGTTTTAATGGTTAGTAATCCTTTAAAATCATTTCGCTTTAATTGTCAAGTTTTGTTTTCCCTCTTACCTATTCTATTATTTGTAAGGGGGATTGAAATTATTGGATTTTGAAATCTGAAATTATAATGTTCTTTATAAAAAACCTTTTGGATGAAGTATAGTTTGTCTTCTTTTCTTGGTTTGGATGGAATTAGATTTTTGTAGTCTAAAGTTTAAAGATAACCTGGATTTTTTTTTTTCGTGGTGTGGAATTACAGACTTTTTAAGGCAAAGTACATATATTTATGGAAGTTAGCGCAATCTCCAGTTACGGCTATAACTCCTACGTTGTTGGCAGTAAACTTTGGACTGTTTTCAATTGACAAGTATACGTATTGATTGTGATTTTCATGTTGCAGAATGATTAATAGACTTGAAAAAAAAAAAAAAAAAAAAAAAAAAAAAGATGAGTGGGAGCCACTGAGAGGAGGAAAAAATCTTTAAAATTGCTTCAAATATTGCTGCATTTGGATTTAGCCCTTTAGATTTTTTTTTTTTCTTTTTTAAATGTTTGATGCAATTATTTCCCACCCCCATATTTATGATGCTTTGATATTGAGTATTTTTTCCTGTTATCTGTTATTAATTTTTCAATATGCCTAGATAGCAAAGAGTAGATGAGAGAATCAAAAGCGTGTCCAACAAAAGTTACTAGAAGGTCTAGGAAGCAAAAAACTCATTCCAAAGCAAAGAGTAGATGAGAGAATCAAAAGCGTGTACAACAAATGGCACAGATACACTATTGCAATTGAATCACAAGGTAATTTATCTGTTTGTCCTATCATTAAGCACAAATACTTCTTAATGCTTTTGATTGTTATCTTTTTGTAACCTCACTGGGACTTGCTTCAATAACTCTATTAATTATTGCTAAAGAGCATAAGTTGCAGTCCTCCTAATATAGTACAATAAGCCGATTGCAAAATTTTTTGATAGCACTTTTATTTGGTTAGTAATGTGTGGCTGTCTAATTTATTTTAAAATATTTTTTTATTGATTTTTGCATTGTTATATGCTAATGTCTAGTCTAAGAAATTATAAATGATTTCATCAAGTCAAGCTTGAAATGCATAACATCTTTTGTTTCCAAAAGATGAAAGCTGTGAGGTTGGGCCTGCTTTAAATATATATATATATATATATATATATATATATATATATATATATATATGTCCAGCTAATCAGTGATGATGTTCTTTATTCATTTCTTCATTTGATAGGAGGGTCTTTAATTATGAGGCTATTGCATCTGTTAATGTCATATTCTATGTTTGCTAGTAAGTTTTCCATTTCTTCTCCCCCGCCCCCCCCCCCCCCCCCCCAATACTCTCTGCAAAACCTTGTTACTTTCCACTCCACCCCCCTTTTTCTAGGTCAATCTTAACTCAATACCTCCTCTCTCTCTCTCTCTCTCACACACACACACACACACACACACACGTCTGATGTGAACAGTGTGAGTTTTCAATTTTGCATTTGATGGCTAATTTAGCATAGATGTTCATATTATCATATTCTGTTGCTGGATTGGTTGCTATTGTTGCATTAGGCTTCGGTTTTAAGCATTAGTGCTAACACACCTGTTTATTTGGCCATCAATGGTCTAGTTGAAAATCTTGGTTCTAAAATGTGCTATCATAGCATAAGTTTCAACATCTTGGTGTTTGAAATAATGAATAAGAGGAATGTTATTGTTGAATATGATGAGAAGATTACATTTTTTATATAACTTATCTTTCCTATACATTGAACCTTTTTTTTTTTTTTGGTTGTTTTAAGCAGTCTTGACAATTTAATTGCCAATTTCCTGTCTATTGTAGATGTCAATTTTTTAAAATATAAATTAACTTTCCAATTGATTAAACTTTTTTATTTATTCATTTTAAAAAAATTGTTTTAAGCAGTCTAGAAAAGTTTATATGCCAATTTCCTGTCTATTGTAGAAGTTTCACTAACTTTAGAAGTGAATTATAAAGAATGCAATTTTTTTTTAATTAATTCTATAAATAAAGAAGTAAATATTCTTAAATTAATGAAAAAAAATGAGAGCTCTGAACATGTTTTTTCTCTCGCAAGAAAAAGAAATATTGGTGAGTAAGAGAAGGGAAAGCAACAATAGAAAACAAAATTGGCAGGGGAGGGAATTGAAGGTCCAGAAAAGAATTTAAGGTGGAAACTGGAGAAGGGTCTTCTTCTTCATTGGCTGCAAGCCTGCTGCTAAATTGTATGCCAAATTTCTTGTTAGTTATCCACTCTCATGTGCAGGTTTTGGAGATTATGATTTAGTTAATGCTCCATTGGTTCAGATTTTCTGTTTACTACTTCCTTAACTAAAACATGTGGCATATAGGATGAGGTGACCAGCTGTTTGAGCAATTTTCTTAGATTCTTGTAAATAGATACCATTTAATTGATCTTGTTGCAAATGTTTGAATTCTTGGGAACCATTTAATGTAACTAATGGATAGCGATGGATGTTGTTGAATACTTAAGAAGAAGTTTTTGGTAGAAGTGATTCATGTTGATCTGTGTATGCATAGATGCATAACACATTAAAAGTTTTTTAGTAAAAGTGATTCATGTTGATTTGTGTAAAGTGTAGATGCTCAACCCGGCTATTGTTCCTACTGTTCTCACGATCATAAAAAAGTTTTTAAGTCGTACTAATTCCAAATATTTTTACCAATATCCTTTTGTAATTTCTCTATGATCTTATGATTCTCGCAGTTTGATGCCTTGAAAGGGACATTATGGCACTTCAGCTTGATCCCACCAGGTGGTGGTGGCATCCTTGCACATTCTTTAGCACATATTGCATCTTGGTTAAAGGTATGCAGATAAGAGGCCTACTCTACCCTTAAATACACACATAACTCACTCATTTTAAAGTTAATTGACTTTGGCTTTTGGCTTTTTGTTTAGGTTAAGGAAGTTGATCAGTCTGGTGATGGGATTGAATCTGTCATCAATAGAGTTGAGAGCTATTTAGCAGAAGGAAAACTTGCCAATGCAGTAGCTGTTCTTGAAGAAGGTGTTAGAGGAACCCAATCTGCAGAAATAGTTGGTGATTGGCTGAGGCAAGTAAGGGGCTGAAGCCGCGTTTTTAAAACGTGGCCACAGTTGTGTGATAAAGCCGCGTTTTTAAAAACGCGGCTTAAGCTCACAACTATGGCCGCGTTTTGAACGCGGCTAATCTTCCTTTCAGGCAATCAACTTTTGTCCTATAGCCACGGCTATAAAAACGTGGCCATAGACCCCTGTAGGCTATAGTTACGCATTTTAGGCCATGGGTAAAAACGCGGCCTAAAAAAACGCGGCTATAGACCAAATCGTCCTATAGCCACGTTTTTCTAACCTATAGCCACGTTTTCAAAACGCGGCTATAGAACCTTTTTTTGTAGTGAGTGAGGAAGCAGAGATTCTAGCCTGTCGTCGCGCCGTTGAGTTTGCTATGGAATGTGGTTTTTCGAAGCTGGTGGTTGAAGGTGATAATCAAATGGTTATGTCGGCGCTGGAGATGAGGAAAAGCCTTTCGTCTCGGGTGGGCCATATTTTGCAAGATGTGCTTTGTCTGCTCAATTGTCTTCGATGGTCGCAAGTACAATGTATAAGGAGGAGTGCAAATACAGCAACCCATGCATTAGCTAGGCATGCCAAGAATGTAACACATGAACTTATCTGGATGGAGGATTCCCCTACCCCTACAATTGAAGCATTGTATCTTGATTCCACTTCTATTTAATGAATTTTGAGGATGTTTTTCTCTTAAAAAAAAAATATATATATATATATATATATATATATATATATGTGTGTGTGTGTGTGTGTGTGTGTGTGTGTGTGTGTGGAAGTCTTTTAGTAAAATGGTGAACAAGTGATTAAGTTATGTTTCTTGATTAAGTCATATATTGCACCGATACAATTCTGTTTTGCATTAAAATTCTATCCATTTTTCGAATAAGAAAAGCATGTAAGAATGCTTTAGAAACATTATTCTCCTTTGTTTTTCACGACTTTCATGCCAATTTTGGGTTGTAACTTGTAACCGATAAGATGTTTTGAATACATGATTCACCTTTAAAAAAGCTAATAAAGAAAAGCCTTTATAAAGACGAAAAATCCTCCTTTTTTTTTATTTTTTTATTTCTTGTGTGTGGATCGGATCGCATCTTTCTTCTTACACATTTATCATGCATGTTATGTTAATGAAAGCGTTTGAAGTGGGTTCTTCTTACTTTGTCTTGTATGGCCGCCATGTGAGTCGTGACTACTGCATAAACCGAAAATGATGTTGCACGTTACAACACTTTGCTAAAAAGTTTCTGAATTTACTTTTGACATTCGACCTTCTTCTTCTTTTTTGGTCGGTAAAAGTTCAAGCTACTTGTAAAATTAGCCCAAAGCAGATATTCTTGAAGTGGGCTTGCAATAATTTAGTTAGACTTGGGGCCCAACTCCATTATTTATAAAACAAATTTGTTTCTTCGTTTTGAATTTTTATCACCCAATGGTGCATTTAGATAATGGTTTTAAAAATCGGGATGGGGAACTAGATACCAATTCAGTCTGGTAAAAATGCCCAAAATTGGTGAAAACTGAGTTAAACTGGGAACTTGGGGCAAACACGGTTTTATCCCCAATCTGATTTTTAAAACCATAATCTAGATAGTAAAATTTGAGTATGTAAAATCTAAATATTTTATTTGGATGGTCTTAAAAGATAATGAATTTGGATCTTGATGAAATCCACCAAGGACCTTTAAAATCTTTGGATTTGAAAGTTTAGGCAATTCAAATTTATTGATTTAAAATCCAAATTCAAGTTTCCAAATACAACTTAAGATAATTTCAATATAAAAAAAGATACAAGAAGCTGAAAAAAAAAAAAAAAACAAGAAGAAGATAACACAACCCTAACTTAACCCAAACAAAATCTCATGTTGTTACTTACAATCTATTAGGGAGAAGGGAAATAAATGGAATGGAGGGGGTTAAAATGGCTTTTTTAGGAATACTTTATCTACTCATTTGTTTGATAATTTAGTAGAAACGAATGAAATGATAGTGAGGGAATGCTCATTCCATTCCATTCCTTTATGAGCATTCTTCCCAACTCATTTTTTGTTAAGAAATGAATATGATATACATATGTGAGTCTAAATATTAACAACCTTTTTCATATATGTAGTAGGTGGAATCTGACTTCAAAAAAAAGTCGCAAAATGATTTATGCTTGTGTGCAAGTTTTTATTTTTTTTTAATAGATACAATAGAATTTCAGTTTATAGAATCCATTTAATAATAATTGTTCTTCATTATAAGACCTCAACAACAATTAAAATTTTTTTTTTATGTAAATAGAGTTCAAACTTCATATTTCTTGTTTGACGACAAAAAACCTTACCAATGAACAAACTAAAACCTATAATTGGTCTCAAATATTTGTTTGCATGTGTGTTTGTTACTTACATTTTTTTTTTTTCAACTTGACATTAAATCCTGACTACGCAACTGCATAATATATATTTTAGCAATATGTATAGAATGTTTCCCATATTTTTTAAGACTACTGCATCCTTATTATTAGAAAGAAATATTGATTTTTTTTTTAATTAAAAAAGAAAGGGCATCCCTCTTGACTTGATAATCAAAATAAGCAGTAAATCAGATTTACATACAATGGATATGTATGGTTGATTAAGCATTTAAGCAGTCGGATATTCTGAAACAGTCATCTCTCGAATCCTGTGGTCTGTTGCTGTGGTCGGTCACGCACGCCTAATGGTTCCAAAACTTCTGGACGGCCAAATCATCACTATTTCTATAAAGAATGAAAGATCGAGATCACATTTCATGAGGTATATATATTTTGATCACTTTGGGATATCCATTTTTGTTTTTTTTTTTTTTTTTTTTATCACATAATTAATTATGATGAAATTTAAATGTAAACCAGTCATCCAGAAAGGAAATAAAATTCACAGTGTCTTTGTAAGTCAACATTATTCTTGGCAGACATGAAAATACAGAGCCACGTATAAGATTCTCCATTGCATACCATATATTATATTTAGTATTTATGATTGGAGAGAAAGTGGGATTTGTTTTCTATAAAACTTTTGAGTGTTTTGTGGGTTTGTAGTTTACTTGGAAGATTTGGAGAGACCATTGACGTTAGTTTAAGCTTATCAAATGTGATCTTAGTGCATAAATGTGGAGACACCTACTGATGCTGAAAGACTTGACTAAACCACTAATCTTCTTATCTTTTATCAAACATACCCTTAACGCGTGATTTAGAGGAGGAGATAGGCAACTCATACAACTTTAAGTCCATGAGCTGAGGACATTCCTTTGAATAGCATATATACCTCATTTACCAACGAAGGTTGGCCTAAGTACGTTTTTCTCTGCTTCTCCCAAAAAAAAAAACAAAAGGTTGGCCTCAGTGGAAGGGGCTCTAGTCGCTTAAGCAAGTGGTCTCAATTTCGAGCCCTTGAGGATGCAGCAAACTTTCTTGGGAGAGGTCTTCGCTTTGGCGCCCGACAGTACCTCAAAGGATTAGTTCTAGGATTAAAACCTGGGGACACCTTGGGAAACCAAAAATATATATACCTCATTTTGTGGCAGATGGGTCCACTATTTTCTATCATTGTACCTAGCTTCTTCTTCTTCTTAAGCAAAATTCATTATATAGTTCTGCTAAACTAAAAACTCTTATCAAATTACATGATGGATTGTGTTGTGTTATTGCTTGATAGCATGTACTTTGAAACAAGGATTATTACCTTGGAAGAAAAAGCTAAAATTATTGCAAATTTCACTACGCATTACTTACAAATTAATATGACAATAAATATAATTAGTGAACTTCAATAATTCATAAATAAATTTTTGCATTATTATTTTGTAGTTAGTGACACATTAGTTTATGAATTCTATATATTTAAATTTGTAACATATTTAACTCACTCAAATTTGAATTTTTTTCCATTCTCAGATGAGAATCAAAGTGACTCATCCAAAGAAACCTTTTTTTTTTTTTTTTTTGAAAAGATCCAAAGAAACCTATAATTTTACATAAATTATAGAATCACTTATTCAAACCGTTTATTTAAGTCTATAAAAAGTGAAGGATGATATTTTGGGAGTTATTTATTTATTTTGTTGATAGGAAGAGTTTTGTTTTTTTTATAATTCACTTTATGTGAACAAATAGTGTGCCACGTTTTATGAGTACAAACCTTATATTTATTCTTTAGTGAAAAAGCATTTACTTTGTTACTATTCCGGATATACTCTTACATAAGGGCTATCAACTTCCATGGCTAGGTCCCATTTTAAGATTCTCTTTCCTTTCCTTTACCTGCTATTTACCTAGCATAGTCAACTTGTATTGATCGATTTGACTCCATATTATGTTACCTGTTATTCACATTATACACCGTACTAATAATGATTTACATTGCATAATATTTAGCAAAAAGAAAAAGATGATTTGCACTACTATATTCTTTGACCAAGTTGGATTGGTATGTATTAATCACTTCAATTCCTGCCTAGATCCTAATTCAACAGTACGTCGTCCTTCCAACAAGTAGAATTCTATATAACCAGAATTTTCATTCCCAGTCCCACTTCGAGAGGTCATGCTTTTAGTTTTACCAATGACAACATTTCTGGTACACACTAATTGTCCTTGCGGGGTACCTTAAAAATGTATCGTACTTTGGTCTTTTTCTCTTGAAGCATAATGGTGGCAGGTAATAGATCTTGTTGCGAGCTCGCAATCTTACCAAAAAATATCTTACATTGTCCATATAAACATATTATTTCCCAAGAAAATCAGACCTTTCTAGTATGAATTCATGTTGCCATTTGGACCAATATAATTCTTAGGAAAGAACACTTCGAGGAACATTCTAGTTTCCTTCTAGAGCAGCTCATTCTCGATGTACCCCTTTTGAACTAGTTAAGTTCTTTAATTATGCTGTTTTCAAACCAAAAAAAAAAAAAAAAATCAGAAGTTTCTCTTAATTTTCTGCTTGAAATTTTTATGTTTACTTTCCTAGATAGTTTTTATAAAGAGGAATGTATTGTATACCACAAAACTTTAATAAATTCTTGAAAATTGAGGTTTTTTTTTTTTTTAAACCCGTTATGCTGTTTTTGTATACATTTTCATTATGAGGTATTAAAATGAAACATATTAGTTATGTGGCCTTATTTGGAATTCATGTTTTAAATACTCAAATTCCAAAAAAGTAACTTGAGTCTCTAACACTTAAATTTCATAGAGAAAAACTTGAAATGATATCATTTATTAAGTTCTTAGTGGAATTCAAGTTTTAAAAACTCGAGTTCTTCTTATTGGAACTCGAGTTTCAAAAACTCAAGTTCCAAATGAGGCCACATAACAAATATATTTTTCTTTCAATCAAATAACAAAAAGTTTCTAAAAACAGCATAACGGGCTAAAAAAACCCTAAAAATTGCTTCCATGCTTTAAAAATATAAAAATGACTATATCATTCCTATTGGATTTAAACCAAAGAAATTTTAGTTTTCCCAATTAATTGCCTCAAATTTATAATAACTCCTCATTTGATTTGAATGGTGGGAGAGACCTGTTAGTGCATGGGTGGTTCAAATTGATTTTAGATGGGTCTTCTCTAGGTAATTGGGCAAAACTGGAAGTGGGGGTGTAATTAGAGATGATATATATATATATACACACTTTTGTAAGAATAAACTTATATAAACTTGAAATTGGATTGTGTATGTTTGTAAATATGTTCCTATGATATAGATAAATAAAGAATAAGTTAATGAAATAGCTCATAAACGAGCTTGAGCTTGTTATGCGAAAAAAAAAAAAAAAAAAAAAAAAAAAAAAAAAAAACTACTCTTATACATGTAATAAAACTAAACTTTTAATATCTACTCTGCTTAGCTAGTTACTGCTCTCATTCTTTAACTCAAGAATATATATATATATATATATATATATATATATATATATATGAACTTAATAATTTATATCAATATTTCAATTCCACATATATAGGGGATGAGAAATCGGAGAGAATCAAGATCTGGCACAGGCAGTGTCAGGAATGAAGCGGGCCAACCTGGCCTGGCTCAGAGCAGAGGGATATACTATGGTTGGCACCGCCTGTACTTAAAAGTTAACAGGTCATGAAGTAATCATAAGATGCTGTACTCTGTATCTGAATTTAGTGCGTGATAAAAGGAGTCAACCATGAACCAATAGAGAGAGAGAGAGAGAGTTTCTATAAAATATAGTGGCCAGTAGTTTAATTTGAGTGATATATATTGGTGGATAATATTAAGCATAGGGAATGGGATATGTAGTGAATAGAGCATATTATGTTGGAGATGAACCAGAGTGCGCACCACTGGCCAATGTCAGATGAGCAATATAATGCCTTCGAAATATACAACTAGGACACCAAACAAAAAGCAAAGCAATAACACTAGGGTATGGTCCCAATTACACACCACCTTTAGTTACTAAACTCCATTCCTTGTACACTTTTGAAATCTCTCAAATCTTTGGCATGATAGGGACAAGTCCACCTTATGCCCAGCCCAGCTCTCCCTCTTACTAAGATATGAGAATCCTAATTATATTACTTGCTTTTTGAGATTTTCCACCCTTTTTATTCTACCTTCCTGTTAACTTGGTACTTGTCAATGCCTTCATATACCTGCCATAACAAAAATCTTCATAATCTTTTGAATTTGGGCCATTAAACGTGGCACTTTTTGACTTTGATCAATTTCATTTTGTTTGCTAGAACATGGAAAAAGTACATAGGTATCATTGTAAGGTCGGTTGAAGGTCATAATTATACATGGCTTCAAGTTTGTCCATGACTTGAAAATCACTATCTTCACCTGCTAACTGCTAAGTCATCATTAATAAGAATTTCACATGACCAATAACTTTCATTACCTAATTGCAACTGCTATTATGTTTATAATCTCACCAAAATCCTAATCCCTAAGCATTTCCAATAAGTTTCTTTGTTAGTAAGGGTATCTCGTGAGACCGCTCTCTTATAGCATATAGGATCCATACATATTTTAGGAGAGGTTTTATGAGACCATTTCATAAGATACTTTTTTTTTTAGAAGGCATATTGCACCAATATATTCCTCCAACTGTCCTAATCTTGTAAAAATTATGTCTTTGAAAGAGAAACGTGTTTTGTGATCATTTGAGACATCTTCAATGTATTTCATGCGCAACAAGTAGAATAGTTTGCTTAAAATTGGGACACCACTTCCTTATATAAAAAGTTATGATTTTTGTTAGACAAACTATATGAAACTAGACTTCTCTCTCTCTCTCTCTCAAAAGGATTTGTATTTCCACTCAATACTATATAAGGGTCTTAGGTTTCAATAGTGTGTAAAACATTGTTGCTACAATTGGAAATAGAAAATTACTTTTTGGGAGTCAAAGCAAAAATATTAGAATTCAAGAATAAAAAATATACTAAGTGTTCGTTTGTTCCTAGTGTTAGGTTCTAAGAAATTAGGAACTAATGTATTAGAACTTTAATATGTATATGTTGGCAAACCATGATCAAAACATTTAGTCTAGATTTAGACTGCTCAAAGTATGTGTTTATGTAAAGTTAGAATCGAGTAATTGCAAGAAATTACTATTCAATTTCTTCAAAGCTCAATCGATCAAAAATTAGACTCGATCGATCGAAACCTGTTTGAAGTGTAGGGTTTTATGTTTTATGTCTCATATAAATAGAAAAATCTCAGCCACGTTTTAGAGGTTGTTGTTACTGTGTGTGTGAATCTCTTGTGAGATCTAGAGGTATTTATCTTCATACACACTTAGGGTTATCAAGATCAAGATTGATGTCGAGAGCTTGGTGATTGCTTCAGTTGCTGCTTCAAGAGCTTAAAGAAAAACAAGTGGTATACTTGTGGATGCTGTGGATCTGAGAAAGAAGTAGTCCGTGGACTCGAAGCTGTCACGTGGTCGTAGTAGTAAGTTTTCTACTCAAGGTAGTAATAGGATGTTAGTGGTTTAAGTCACTATTGTAAAACTCCAATTCTTTCATAGTAGATCCTGTTTTACCTTGAGGATAGTTAGGTTAAATCCTTTCAAGGTTTTTTACCAGTTTGGTTTTCCTGAATTATCATATCGTGTGTTATTTACTTTTCCGCACTCTTTACATGATATGATTTGTTTGCGTAAACCTAGATCTAAATAATTTATCTAAATATTCACTTGGTTAAATAACTAGATTAATCAACTAGTGTTTTAAGGGGTCTAAGACGTACACCTACCTTATTTGATTAGCTTTTAGCTTTTATATACAGATTTGTAAAATGCCACTTTGTCAAAATGAAAGTATATTTTAACACATTTTCAGCAAAAAGTTAAATAAGTTAATGTCAAATGCACACTAAACTTAATGACACAAACTAAAAACAAAATATTTTAACAATACACTCAAGTGCTTTTTCTACGACCAAATCAATATCTTTACCTAAAATTAATATCCATTCAGTGTTAACAAAACATAAACAAAGGAAAGACATAAAACAATTATTTCTTAATACATCTGAAATCATTAATTTAAATTGAAACTCTGAAGATTTTTTAAATCCCAAAAACAATCTAAGATATCACATGCACTAAAATTTTCTAGTAATTTCTATTTTAATACACAAAATGAAATAGCCCTCTAAAAGGGGGGGGGGGGGGGACATCTTTCTTCTTCTTGCAAAGCCTAATTTTGAAAATATTTATTGGTAAAAAAATACTCTTTTCATAATTGTAGTAAAAACTGGAAGAGTAAACCCAAGTATATTCAATTTATAATAAAAAAAGTTGGTAAGTTGCTGATTATATAATCTTTACCCAAACGTTTGGCATATATAATTCAAGAAAAAAAAATGATGATATATAACCATATACACACCTCGGATTTGAAGAAAAAATCTAATATGCTATATATTGTTAATGAAAATATCAGTTTAGACATTAGACACCATATTAATTATGCAGTGAATTAATTGGTAATTAATTGATAAATATTTATCAAAAAATCAAATTTTGTGATCAAAATTATGGCGCATTGAACCACAAAATCAGCAAGTCACCAAAGTTGTAAAGCAAGATAATCACATGTACCCCAAATAAGACAATCTACTATAAAATAAAGACTTCACAATCTAGAAACTTTGTTACTTAGAGTCGACATCTAGTAGATAAACTCATTGCTGCAACCCTCAACAGCTTCAAAAAGTCTAAATTCTTGTCAATGGACCCCTAACGATCAATCCATGTTGATGATCGAAACCTTTGGGCAAATCCAAGGACCCATTTTAAAGGTTTGATCACCACAATGACACACTAGGTTGGTGGACTCTGTGGTTTCAATCTTGATCACCTATTATAAGGTAGCAACTCTGCTGTAAATAACATTCTTCTAAACTCACAAGTTGAATAGATTAGTTTGGAATATCTCTTTGTACTATGTACAGCTACAACGTTTCTTAACCTTCTGAAGTTGAGTTTATAATATTACTTTTTTATATGTTATGTAAGTAGGGTACAAAAACCAAGGCAACGATCTTTAATTAAAAACATATCAAAGTTTGTGTTCATGAGTTTTTAATGATCAAGCCACAATAGAATAAATATCCAAAATCCTCTTTTAATAGATCGAGAAGCGACGATCACCTATCGAAACTTGATGATCGAATGATAGTCGAAATCCTAATAGAATGTCTTCTTTGAGCTACACATCTTCATACTTTGATCTTGAATATTGAGCAACACATTATAGACTCTAATTATTAGATTGTCATGGAATTTGTCAATTTAAAACCTAAAAAAAAAAAAAAAGAGGAAGCGCACAATTACAATCTCCCTAATCAATGGTCATAAAATGTTGCTGGAAGCACAAAAAATATTAAGCACCATCACAGACCAAAATCCATGACTAAATCGCAACTAAGATCTACCAAAAATGTTGCTACTTGCACTACTACACAAATCAATTCCATCTCTCCAAAACCCCCCACATATCCCATAAAAAAAAAAACCCACATAGGCCATGTTGCCACCACCTTATAAGAGTTGTTGGTGTTTTAGAGAGAAATGAAGAGAAATAGACGGGAGTAAATTGGTGATATATCTCATGTGTCGGGCACAATCCTATATGCTGATGTCAAAAATCATCAATGAGCCGAATAATCCTCACGTGCCCTTAGTAACTTGCGCAACACAAATAAAAAGAAAACCTTACAAAGAGTACCGGTGTGGTAACGGCCAAAGATCCTCTTAAGTTTAAGTCAGAATGAGAATTTTCTATCACTCGAGACTATCAAAGCTAGGGTATCATTCTGCGTACCTTGATTTGTAAGGGTATTGAGGCTTTTATAGTAGTGTAGAGCTGACCTGAGTTTCTTGGTAAAGAGGGTATTTCCTTGTAGAGAAGGTCCTTTTCCGTATTCATATATTATGGGATCCTTTCCTTGTAAGGATTCCTTTGATTACGGTTGAACATAGAATGCAAGACATTTCTATATAAGGTTCCTTGGAGACTACTTAGGCCACATAGGTGCCAAGTGGCTTTGCCATTTGTCTCCGTCGAGTCCATCCGCCTTAAAGAGTCCATCCACTTTAAAGAGTCCGTCCATTTCTCTACCTTCTGTTGTAGACATGATTCCGTCTATCACTTATTCGGCTATTAGGCTATCTAGACCGTCTCTCTTGGCAACACCAATGGCTTATTATTAACTTTGTAAATTGAATCCGTCTGCTTTGGGATTTATCCCTATCAACTGCCCCCTCACTCCACGGGTCCGTCACTAGGTATCTTAGACGGACGCGTGGGGTGACAATTTCACTTATGTCTTAGGGAGCCGTGTTTTGATTGACAGGTTGGTTGAGAGTCATAAATGTAAAGGGACACGTGGAAAAATTTTAGTGGCTGGTTACTCGGATCAAAGCATCGCTTCGTCTTTCGTGCTGTTTTCCCTGTATATGTGTCGTCTCTCCCCTTCATTTCTACTTTTCTCAACCATTTTCTAGTGTCAGAGTGCCACCGTTGTCTTTAGGAATTTGTCAGCCCATCACCTCAACGCGTCCGTTCACCACACCACTTCCGTCCCTTTCTTGCGTCGTACACCTGTAAGTGCTCTCCTTTCCGTACTCATGCATTTTCTATTTTCTTTTTTAAGTGTTATATGCCCGTCGAGTATATAGACCTGTAAAGTCTTCGGAGTTTATCTGTCACTTGTAGCTGTAATAGATTTCTAGTGAAGTGTCGAGTGAACAATCGTGTGTCCGCGAAGGAGCGGGCTACGATAAGGTGTATCCGTCAAGTCAAGAAGACCCCGACGCCTCTTATTCTGAAAGAGTTCTGTCTGCCAACTCACTTTCTAAGGAGGAGGATGAGGACTCGGACGTGAAAGGGTCAAAAAGTGATACAAGTGGAGACTCAGACGGCAAGGAGAACGTTGAAAACGTTGAGTCTCCTATTAGCTCCATCATTGGCCCTGACAGTCTTAGGAAGTTCGTTCTCCCCATTATGTGGACGGTCAATGATTTGAACTCCACCATTAAAAGAAAACACTTCGACAAAGATATCAAATTCCTGACGACATCCCCATCCATTTACCCTTTAAGTTTGAGAAGTACTACTACCGTGGTGCTGAGGACATCAGGGTGTATAAGCAAATGTTCAAGGCAGGGTTCAGACTGCCTTTGAGTGCTCTCCACCATCGCTTACTTCAATACTTAGGACTAGTCGTCACTCAGATTGCTCCGAACGCTTAGAGAATCTTCCTTGGTGCGGAGGTGCTATACAGGGTTCTAAGCAAAGGGAGATGTCAACTAACTATGGAGGATTTCTTCCATTGTTACCTTCCTTCTGAGATTGTCAAGTCTAGGGGGATTTATAACTTTCTACTGAGGAATCCATCGCTTAGGCTAGTGTACGAGACACCTAATTCTAACTGGAACTAGAAGAATTAATATTTCTTCATCCAATGAGACAACTGGGTGTGTCCCATTGATGAACTAGAGAACATGCCCCTTGTTGATAAAACTTAGGGCATATTACCTCCTTCCGATAGGCGTCCGTTTGCTTAAATCTTGCTCATTCATTTGTTTTTTTCCATTTTTCTTGTTAGTCTAACCGCCTCTTATTGTAGCTTAGGACTGTCCAAAGGATAGTCTTGAACAGTGGAGCTTTTTGGAGAAGATCTTTAAAATTTCACTAAAAGAGAGGACGTGGAAGAAGCTCATCACCTTGGACACCTTGTGCTAGTACTGTGAGGGTCCCGAGCCTACAACCATTGCATGCCATTACAATTCACAAGCACACCAACGTGAGTTTGTCGCCCATTCTTTAAATTTTTTTTTTTTTAGCAATTCCTGTCTAACTCTTTCTTTCGTCCACTTTTTTGCAGAAATGGGGGACGGTAAGAGAAGGGCTTTCATTCGCCAACAAGACGTCGTGTAGGCAAAGAAAAAGCTGGAAGAAGGCGTGCCCCCAAGCGGAGGGACAGGTCCCTTAAAGTAGTTCATAAAAAGGAAAATGACGGAAAAGGTTGACCGTCCTGTAAAGTAGCCAAAGGTTGATCGTCCAACCATCGGGGAGATGCCTCCGACTGCCAAGCTGCCCCCTCCACCCCATCATGAAAAGGGGAAGGGTTTAATGACGGTTAAAGGTCCCGTCGCTGAGCAACACCCCCTCCTCCGCGAAGATTCGCGGTATGCCATTAGTCAACTCTCATCCATTATTAAGGACGATGATTATAAAGACTTAGGCAACCATTCAATTGAAGCCATGGGGCAGACGGGCCTCTTCATTTTGGCATAGGTGTGTAATCGTCCTCCTTCTTTTTTGTCTCTTTGTTACCTTCCCTTCTAACCTTATCTTGGTGTTTTGTAGGGGGTACTAGTGATGAAGGGCCTAATGGACCATTGCATGGCCTGAGAATTGTTGCTTAGTAGTCTGAAATCGAGGGTTAAGGCTGCAGAGACGAGGCTGCATGAGCTCAAGGCTTGGAGAGAGGTACAGATCAAGAAGCTTGACCTAACAAAGAAAGCTCTGCAGGAGTCGGAGAGACAAACCGAGGTGCTGACAACCGTGCTTAAAGATAAGGAGGGAGAGATCTCCTCGTTAAGGAAGAAAGTTCTTCAAGCCAAAGAGGACGGAAAGACAGAGTTTTGTAACTCCAATGGCTTCCTTTACGAGCTCGGCAGTTGTTATGTCGACGACTTCAACAAGTGCCTCCATTAGGTCAAGGCTTCCTTCCTCGATCTGGACTTGTCTCAGATTTCTATTAACGTCGTGGCCCAGACCCTAGCCAGATCCGTCAAGCTTGAAGGTATCGATGAGCTGCTCGAGGCTGTCCCAACTCTCGACGCTCAAGGTGACGGGGACGCTACTCTTCAAGATGAATAGGTTAAATCCATCGAGGATGAGAACTATCCTCTTGAAGAGGTGAAGACGGCTGATCTTGAGAAGATCATGGATAAGGAGGCCACAGTCGACCAACCTTAGGTTTTGAAGCTTTATTGTTTCTTTTTTTTTTTAAGCCTTAAGAGAACAATATTTATGTAATTTTTAATGTCACCCACTTTTTTGGGTTTTGTATGTAAACATTTGCTTTCCATCGGCTTTTATTCATTATCCTTTTCATATCCATCGATTGTTTGAACATGCTTTTGTCTATATATTTCAATGGATTTCTTCATCCATGTTAAGGTTAGGTGGGACCAAACACACCTGATCATTTGTCTATGAACTTAACATACTTTGGGAGTTGGTTTACATCCGTCCACTAGTTGGTCTTATAACGTGAGTTGGAGACCATTCACCATATGGACTTGGCCATATACCCTTTGCTCCTTCAAGCCGAGTCTTGATAATTTTTAGCAAGGATCAGTTTGTGACCTCAACTTGTCCGTTGGCCTGAGGGTGGATGGGTGAGGAGTAGTGATTCTTAATCCCCAACTGTGAACAAAAATCCCTAAATGACTCATTATCGAACTGCTTCCTATTGTCTGAGACCAAACTCTAGGGATCCTGTACCTACAGATGATATTTCTCCAGACAAAGCTTCGTATGTTCTTCTTTGTGATGGTGGCCAATGCTTCAACTTCTACTCATTTGGTAGAGAAATCTATCCCAACCATTAGGAACTTCAGTTATCTTGTTGCCGTCGAAAATGGGCACATGATGTCTAACCCACATTGAGCAAAAGGCCATAGAGCTACCATCAGAGTGAGCTTTTTCGTTGGCTGTCTGATGATGTTCTGACCCTCTAACACTTATCGCAAGCTTTGACATAGGCTTTGGCATCCTTCTGCATGGTAAGCCAATAGTATCTTACTTGAATCAGCTTATGCACTAGTGACCGTAACCTCGAATGGTTCCCACAGATGCCTTCGTGAACTTCTCTCATGACATAATTTTCTTTCTTGGGACTTAGGCATCTTAGATACGGTCGGGAGAAGCCTCTTTTGTACAAGACATCCTTTATCAGGATGAATCATGCCGCCTGAACCTTCAGCCTCCTTGCGGCCTCCTTACGGTCAAGTAGGGTGCCATCTTTTAAGTATGAAATTATTGGTGTGGCCTAGTTACTGACCGAGCCTATTTCCTGCACATCGACACCATCTATCAAAGGCGAAATTTGAATAAAACAATTATTGGGGATGAGTATGTGTCCTGCTGATGCAACCTTAGCAAGACGGTTTGGCTTGCTCATTCTCTTCCCTTAGGATTTGAACAAATTTGGTCTGAAGGTCGCCCACCCATTTCCTTACTTGCTCTAGGTATTTCTTCATCCATTCACCTTTGCATTTGTAGTCATCGTTCACCTAACTTGTGACCACTTGAGAATCACAATAAAGCGTCATATTTGTGGCCCTTGTTGCTTTGGCAAGATCCAGTCCTGCCACTAAAGTTTCGTACTCTACCTCATTGTTGGTCATAGAGAAGTCAAGACAAACCATGCACTAATCTCATCCCCTTCAAAAGAGTGGAGTACTATACCTATTCCACTAACCTGCTTGTTAAATGATCCGTCTGTGTGGATGCTCCATTGAGGATGCTCTTCTGCCCCTTAGCCTTCCATATTAGTGAATTCTGCGATGAAGTCAGCAACTGTCTGTCCCTTTATTGCAGCGCGTGGGTGGTATTATAGATCAAATTCACTTTAACTCGATTGCCCATAGCGTCATCCGTCCAACAGCTTCAGGATTACTCATTGGTTTTCATAGAGGTTTGTTTGTCAGAATGACCATAGTGTAGGCCTAGAAATACGGTTTGAGCTTATGAGCTGCAGTCACCAAGGCGAAGGCTAGCTTCTCCATCGGGGGGTACTTTTCCTCTACGCCTTAGAGTGCTCGGCTAGTGTAGTATATAGGCTTCTGCACCTTGTCTTTTTCTCTAACTACGGCTGCACTAATGGTAACTGGGAGACAGCTAGGTAGAGAAATAGCTCTTCCCCTAGTTTGGACAGACTTAGCAACGGTGGAGACGGCCAGGTATGCTCTTAGGTCATCGAATGCTTGTTGACACTTAGCCATCCACTCGAAGGACTTCTTTAACGTGCGAAAGAAAGGCAGGCATTTGTCCATTGCCTTTGACACGAACCTGTTCAGTGCCGCTACCTTACCGTTAAGGCTCTGCATTTCTTTTATATTCCTAGGTGGTGCCATCTCCATTATGACTGGGATCTTGTCGGGGTTGACTTCAATGCCTCTTTGAGACACCATAAACCCTAGGAATTTTCCAGCCGTTACCCCAAATGTGCATTTGCTTGGATTGAGCTTCATGTTATAAGAGCGAAGGGTATCGAAAGTCTCCTTGAGGTCGTCTAGATGGTTGTCCTTCCGTCAACATTTCACTAGCATGTCGTCCACGTAGACTTGGACATTCCTCTCAATTTGATGTGCAAACATTTTGTTCATAAGCCTTTGACACGTTGCGCCCGCGTTTTTGAGACCAAACGACATCACGTTGTAACAGAAAAGGTCTTGGTTAGTGACGAATGAAGTTTTCTCATGATCAGCCTCGTCTAGCTTGATTTGGTTGTAACTAGAAAAAGCATCCATGAAGCTCAGCAACTGGTGTCTTATTGTTAAGTCCACCAATATGTCGATCCGCGAGAGTGGGTAGCTATCTTTAGGGCATGCCTTGTTTAGGTCCGTGAAGTCTACACACATCCTCCACTTTCCATTAGCTTTCTTGACCATCACCACATTAGCCAGCCAGTCAAGTTAGTACACTTCCCTAATGAACTCTGCATCCTGTAATTTGTAGACTTCTTCCGCTATGGCCCTGTCTCGATCTCGGCCAAGCACTTGTTTCTTCTGACGGATAGGGGGAAAAGAGGGTGACACATCTAACATGTGAACCATAATTAAAGGGTCGATCCTAGGCATGTCTTCGTGGCTCCAGGCATAACATCTTGGTTCTCTCTTAGGAATGTCACAATTGCTTAGCGAACAAAAGGACTAGTGAGAGTGCCGATCCTGGTCGTCCACTCAGGTCTGGAGTTATCGAGAAGTATCTCTTCTAACCCCTCAACGGGCTCTACAACCATCCATTGCTCTTCTATGCTCATAGTCTATAAGTGGTTGTCCGTCTCCAACATCGCTATGTAGCACTCGTGTGCTGCGACCTGGTCTCCACACACCTTTTCTACTCCGTACTTGGTTGGAAATTTGATCATCAGGTGATAGGTTAAAGTAATGGCCGTCCACAAATTGAGGACAGGTCGGCCCAATATGGCATTGTAAGCAGAAGAACAGTCTACGACAAGGAATGTAACATCCTTGGTAATCTATTGAGGGTAATCATTGACCATCACGGGTAAGGTAACTGCACTGAGGGTGTATACTTTCGTTCCTCTAAACCCAACAAGCAGCGCATTGGTCGATAGGAGTCGTTCTCTCTAAATTCTCATCTATTGGAATGCGGGTAATAAAAGATATTAGTAGAGCTCCCATTATCAACCAAGACCTGGTGAATGTTGTAATCCCCTACCAATATGCTAATAACAAGTGCATCGTCATGGGAGTGGTGGAGACGTCAAGCATCTTCCTCCGAGAACCCAACTATAAGGTTGTCGACCTATGCAATCTTTGGAATGAAACCCGTCAGTTGGTCGTTCTGAACCATCCTAAGGTAGGTTTGTGGGCTTTCCTAGATAAGCCAGATGTCGCGGTGCCTCCTACAATGATTCTTATGTCCCCTAAAGGTGGCCTGGGGAGCTCGTCTTCCCTTCTACCAACCTCTTCCTATGGTGGGTCTGTCCTTTCCTTGTTGACAAATCGTTGTAGTTTCTCCTATTTGATGAGAGCCTCGATCTGCTACTTCAAGTCATATCATTCAGATGTGTCGTTACCGTGATCACAATGAAAACGACAATACTTGTTTCTAGACCTCTTACTTGGATCTCCCTTTAACTTGCCCAATCATGTAAAGGTTGTATCACCCTTGATCTACATCAGGACTTGACCGATTGGGGCAGTCAATGGGGTGAAATTTCAAATCCTTCCAGCGGGTGGCTTGGAGCACCTATTTTCCCGTAGGTCTCCTGTTCTAGAGGTCTTCCTTCCTCTCTCTTGCCACGCATCTTCCTATCTGACCCTCTTCTTAGGCTTTTCCTCTCGAGCCAGCAGTGCATCTTTCACATTTATGTACTTGGTGGCCTGGTAAAGACATCTGACATGGTCTTCCAGTCGTTTTTGTATAAGGAGAACAAAAACCTCCCCTTTCGTAAGCCATTGGTGAGCGCAGCAACCAGTGTCTTGTCATCTGCTTCATCTATCGAAAGGGCTTCTTTATTGAACCATGTTATGTATGATCTCTTCTCATCCTCACGCTGCTTGATGCTCATCAAGCACATAGTGGATCTTTTGTACCCGTGCCCCCCGATGAAGTGCGAAGTGAACTAGCCGCTTAGCTCCTGAAGGTGCTGGTATAGTTAGGCGTCAATCTACTAAACCATACCCTTGTAGGTCCTTTCAACATAGTCGGGAATGCTCAGAATATGATCTCATCCGGGACCCCTTGTAAGTGGATGAGGGTTTTGAATGATTCCAAGTGATCCAAGGGATCCTTAGACCCGTCGTAGGGTTCTATCTGTGGCATTCTGAACTTCGCGGGGAGGCGGAAGGAAGTGACGGATGCTGTGAAGGGTGAATCTATCCTATGGACTAGTTTGTCGAGGTCATTTAACACCCATTCTTTGGGGGTGTTCATCATGAAGTCCATCCTTTCTTTCACCATCTGCATCTCCTCGACCATGTGTGGTAGTGCGGTATCTGTGACATATGGTCTGCTCAAGGCGTTGCTACCTTCTGGCCCCTCTCTATTCTGCCTACCATTGGTGTGCTGAGGACTGTCACCCTCCTGCTCTTCTTCCTAATTTCGAGGCTCAGCATCCCTTTGGCGCAACTATTCTTCTAGATCATGGTTCTGCTTAGTGAGGCATTCCACAACCACGAGCAAATTCTACACCTATCTTTTGAGGACAACGGAACGTGGTTCAATCTCTTGATTGTTGGTTGTTGTCATCAAGCATGTGAGTACCATACAGCTCTTTGTCTAGGAAATGGCAATATGGCTATCGCGTTTCCCACAGACAGCGCCAATTGATGATGCCAAAAATCGTTAGTGAGTCGAATAGTCCTCACGTGCTCTTGGTAACCTGCACAACACAAATAAAAAGAAAACCTTCCTCACGTGCCCTTGGTAACCTGTGCAACACAAATAAAAAGAAAACCTTGCAGAGAGTACTAGTGTGATACCAGCCAAAGACCCTCCAAAGGTTAAGTTAGAAAAGAGAATTTTCTATCACTCTAGAGTGCTAGAGCTAGGGTATCATTTTACGTACATTGATTTGTGAGGGTTTTGGAATTTTTATAGGAGTGTAAAACTAACCTTAGTTTCTTGGTGGAGAGGGTATTTCCTTGTAGGGAAGGTCCTTTTCCGTGTTCATATATTATGGGATTCTTTTCTTGTAGGAATTCCTCTGATTACGGTTGAACGTAGAATACAAGATATTTTCATATTAGGTTCCTTGAAGACTACTTAGGCCACGTAGGTGCCACATGGCTTTGCCATTTGTCTCCAGCGAGTCCATCTGCCTTAAAGAGTCCGTCCACTTTAGAGAGTCCGTCCGTTTCTCTGCCTTCTGTTCAAGACATGATTTTTTCTATCACTTATTTGGCTGTTAGGCTATCCAGACTGTCTCTCTTGGCAACACCGTCGCTTATTATTAATTTTGTAAATTGAATTCGTCTGTTTTGGGATTTATCCCTATCAGTATATTCTTATGGACTCCACATTCACAAGGTTGTAAGAGGCCCGCTCTAAAAAGTAGACACATAAGATAATTCTTGCTTAGGAAGGTTGAAGAAGATTTAGTGCCAAAAAGGAACCATTGATATTGTACAATTAATGGTTCCAAATATACTTCCCTCCAATTTTACTCGAGCAGGTATGGAAAGGAATCTCTCTTGGTAGGAAGTTCTGGTACCAAATATATCTCCCTCAGTTTTACCCGCCCCATTAGGTACCCTTGAAAGTTGAAAGCGACCCTTGTCCACCAGGAAAGGTAGTCAAACAAGTTCTTCCACATTCTAGTACTGTACAGTACTGAAAATTTTATATTAAGTAAAAACTTGATTACAATACCTTGTAATCCTTGTTTAAAGCTTAAATCCAAACCTTTAAATAAGATTGACCACTTTAAATCCTTCTAACATTGACAAGTGACAATATGACACTAAAACTGATTCAATTGTACTCTCTCTCTCTCTCTCTCTCTCTCTATATATATATATATATATACACATATACACAACTTGCTGATTATATATATAAAAAATAAAGAGAATGTTATAAACCAGCAATGCCGGGAATCCGTACTGATGATGACTAAGAAAACACCTCATTACTTTGTGTTAGTACCACTTTTTGTACAAATGCCCTCTATTCAAAGGTTAACATGTTATGGACAATACTTGACTTATGCAATATTTTAAAGGGTGCACCCGTGTGTCCAACTAGGACAAGCCATATATACTATTATAGTACTCTTATAGGAGCGGCCCTTATTCATGATTAGCATCAATTTAAGTGAAAACATTAGCAAGGTACATCAGCAAAAAAGACCAGGTTTAGAAAAGGATTTTTTTTTTTTTTTTTTTTTTCTGAATAAAGCTGCTGTGGATATTGAAGATAAAAAGGCACAATCATATTTATGACCAGCTCACCACAAAAGAAATATAATATGTTCAAAGGAGAAAGATTATTGGGTCGTTATGATCCCCCACTTGTGCAGTAGGGTCCAAACTCCATATACCTTTGGACATGTTCTCCATGAAAAGTCGGCAAGTAGTCATGATATGGTAGCCTAAGGCAACACGGAAATGGAAAGTGTTTTCAACCAAAGATTCAAAACAAGTATCTGCATTTCAATGGTCTGAATTAGTTTTACTCATTTAGCATTTGCTAAGTGAATAAGAGAGATACTTAGACGAGGCCTATAAGTTTTAGAGTTAATTAAGCAATATTGGCCTCAACCCTACCTTAGAAGGCCACATTTAACCCACAATTTTTTTTTTGCTAAGAGTTGAACTAAACACATAAAGCCTTCTAATAAGTGACTTTAGATTTCAGAGATTTTAACTTTTGAGTAGGTGTAGATAGGCTGCAATTAGCTATAGTTGGGATTTTTTTTTTTTTTTTTGACTTGGCTAGTTCCAAAGGCCAAATAGATTGGCATTAAAAAATTGACCTTTGAAAGAAGAGTAACAATTTTAGATAAGAAATAATAAATTTAATCAGTACAACAAGTAGATAAACAACATATGAGAAGCTTATGCAAGATGATGAAAGGTAGAAGACGGTTTCATTGTCGCATTGAGTTTAAGAAGTTTTTTTTAACTTGGATTGTTAATGCTAACTAGCTAATACAATCATACTTAAGGTCAGATGAACTACCTAAGGCCAAATAAATTTGCAAAACATTTGACCTTGGAAAACGATTGAGGATTTTAAGAAAGAAATAAAGTTAACTAGTAAGGACCATTCTCAACAAGTTGATACACAACATATGATAAGCCTATGTGCTATGTGGACACATGTTGGTTATAGATGGAAGAAGACAGTTCATTGTTGCATTGAGCTTGAGAGGAGTTAATGCACCATAATAAAATGTATGTGGATTGTGGACGCTAGCTAATCCACAACATACTTAAGATCAATGATCTCACTTATTTATATAATAAAAAAAAACAATAATGAACTCTCCAATTACAATCAACAAATTAAATATACTTTCGTTTTAATAATATAGTGACACTGGTATTTTCTATTTAATTAATTTCAAAAATGTCAGTGGCATCTATTTCTATCATAGTTAGAAGAGTTTTCTTCAAATATGTGATTAACAAAATGATTTCTTTTCCCCCCTTTTCACCTCCATATAGTAATCATGTTTGTACAATTTCTAAAATTAAATTATATTTGGCAACAAGTAAAGAAGTGAGAATTGGATTAATCCAAATTCTGGCAATGAGGAGAATAATATTAAAAGCACAAGCCTATTTCACATATTCTTCAAAAGCTTACTAATTAACCCCTACACACTTTTGGTGCGATGGTTACGCTACAAGTATAAATGCTTGTGATATATGAGAAAAATGGTCGAAATTCAAGTCTCCAAAAGGAAATTTTACACACATATACACTTAGCTTAGACTAGAGTAGAATTCTATATAATATCAAAAACTTACTAATTAAACGTTTTAATCACCTAAACTTATGTTAAGTCTCATCCATCATTAATATTGATAAGATTCAAAAACTTCGTCCATCGTATTCTAGTATGTTGAAAACGTTGGGATTCCTAACCACAAAAGGGCATAACTTTGAAGTGGCAAACATGGAGGCCTGTGTCCCCATCTCACACTCAAAGTTACTCCGCAAAAAAGGAGGTGTCACAGCACAGCAAGGAATCATGACCATGAAATATAAAAAAAGAGAAGAGACCTCCCAAAAAGGCCCTACAATATGATTCCGTATTAAGTACAAATTGTCACACACATAAACAATTACTATTTTAAAGTAAAATAAAATAAAGTCCATATTAACCACCTCTCCTTTAGAATTCTGGTCCTATATATAACACTGCATTCCTATACATCCCCCACAAGTACCAGCTACCAACTAGACTTCCCATACAACAATATTATCCCAAAGTCTTCCAAATTCTTAAACCTTAAACACCAATCTCTTCTTTGCTTAAACAAGAAATTAAGGGATCATCATGCAAGAGGACAAGAAGATGAAGGTGAAGAAAGGATGGCTTGCAGTTCAGGTGGGTTTAGAGGATGAAGATGGTGAGTTTCAACGATTTGTGATTCCCATATCTTTCCTCTACCACCCTTTGTTCAAGAGGCTTCTGGAAAAAGCTCATGAGGTTTATGGGTACCATACCACAGGCCCTCTTAGGCTACCATGTTCAGTGGATGATTTTCTTCACCTCAGGTGGAGGATTGAGAAAGAGTCCAACAATCATCACCATCATCACAACCACCATCATCCCCACCTTCCTGGTGCCTTGTCCTTCCACTCTTGTTGATCATCTAAGTAGATATATTACATGACACACCAAAACCAAAGCTTTCCTTTATTAGAGAAAGACTTTCACTTAGTGGCCTGGGGAAACCAAAAAAAAAAAGTTTAGAGAGCCTTTTTTTTTTTGCTTATTAATGGCCCTTAATTTTCCCTGTACTTTTGGACTTTTCTTTTCTGACTTAATATATATCTGGGGAAAATGTTTTAAATATGTAATGACAAAAGGGAAATTGAAGAAGTAGATGTTATCAAACATTTCATCTCTTTTTTTATGATGAATGAAGTAAAGTTTATATATTTATATAATTTCCCTCATATAATTATCATGTATGCTTATACGTGAATTTTGTTCATATGGGTTGTTGTGAACTAGTAGTGAAATTCAAATTTTTGTAGAGGGATTGACTAAAATTTCCAATTTTATTTGTAGAGATGGACACTATTTGATGGTTTTGTTGCTTCTATTATCTGGCACAGAAAAGAAGACGATACTGTAATGATAGAAAGTGTCAAATACGAGTGTGAGCCAGCACACCCACGAAGTGAAAAAGATGAACGTGTGTGGTGGCCTTCTCTGTGGCCATTATAAGATTAATTATTCAACGTATAAATCCCTACTTTTGCCATCATCCAGTACTATTTCTATATTTTTTTTTTCCGAATTCTCAAGACATTTGGTAACCTTTTTACTATTATATAAATTTATTTAAAATTCCCTTTCTAGGGTAATTTTTCTTTCTCAATTATTAGCAATTAGAAAAAAGATTGATTTTTCAAATATTATGGCCGAGGTTGATGTATCAAAAAATTTTCTTTTTCCTAATAATTGAATTAGATTTTTTTTTATAAGTTAGATTAAGTTATAAATGCTGCAATTTTCTTAATACTAGATTAATACTTATTTTTGTTAGATTGGCACTTAGATGACATGTACTTTACATACTTATTATAAATAAATAAAATATTAAATTGGATGTTATTTATTATTTAATCCATTAAATTTTACATTTATGCTATTTACAAAAATTTAAATTATAATTTTCAATAATATATATTTAATAATCATAAGATGGCGCAGTTAGATAGTTAGATCTTATGTTCTTTACATACTTATCCTACCTAATAAATTTTATATCAATTGGATCTCATTTAGCATCAAATCCCTAAATTTTTATCTTTATATTATTATTTTTATATAAGAAAACTATAATTTTGAATAATATTTAGATAAGATGGCTATAAATCTCCAATCATCTTAATATTTGATGAGCATAATAATGAGTTTTTCAAAATATTTATCCAACAAAAGACATATTAAAAATTACATAATGGTAAGCCCTTTCTTCTTCTTCTTCTTCTTCTTCTTCTTCTTCTTCTTCTTCTTCTTCTTCTTCTTGTCAAGAACAAAAGGAAGTTTGTTATTATTTACGTGAAATTTAGGCCTTGTTTATTTCGAAATAAAACATTTTTCGGAACATATTTAACTCATTCTCATTGTTTGGGGAGCTAAAAATCATGATTAAACCACTTTTGAGCATTACAAATGATTTTTTGAAAGGTGAAATTTTTTTTTATGCGTGTTGATACCCGTTTTTTGACAAAAGTCCCAATAGCCAGAAAGGCTCAATAATGAAATTCAAGGAAGGAAGAAAATGAAAAAGATGCAATAAAAATAAATGGGCCATGAGAGCCCAGAAGAAGAGGTAAAAGCCTAATGGACCAGCATGGTAGGAAATGATAGCCAGTAGGCCCAGGGGCACATGAAAAGGAAAAAGTGAAATAAATGGGTCATGAGAGCCCAGAAGAAGAGGAAATAGCTGCCAAGTGGGCCAATAGGTCCACAAACACAATTAGAGGTAATAACATGCAAAATAATAAGTCATGAAGGTCCAAAGAAATGAAGAAGAAGAAAGGCCAAAGCCTAACAGGTCTGTCTAGCAAGAACTCAGGAACAAATGTGCACGTAGGACCAAGACAGGATGGAAAAGGATGAGGCAAACCCAAAGGCCCATGCCCTTCTTTATTAGGAATAAACACAGGATGAAAAGACATGCAGCAAGACGAGACAAAGCTAACTTGCTACCGCAAGAATAGCGTGAGCACAAAAGAAAACAAAAGCAGAGGATGGTGGAGCCAGCACACAGGTCAGAGCACTACCAACCTGTACCTAGCCAATACAATAGATGTGGGCTTATGGTCAAGGGGATCAAAGGTTTGGTGGTAGGGGGAAAAGACAGTATAAAAAATATGCTTATTAGTTTAGAGAAAAAATAACAGCAAAAATCTAAACAATTTAATATCTATGGAAAGCTAACAAAAACAAAATCCAATTTTTATTCTAAATGAATATATATACACATTACCTAGTTAGTAATGGACCGTACATAGTCATAGTATATTACACAAATAACTTATAAATTTGAATTACTTTTAGTTACACAAAAAAATGGCCCATAAATAAAAAATCATCCAAACTCTTTTTTCCTCTAATTTTATATATATAGTTAAATATATGATTAAGTGTTTTTATGATTTATTTATATTGAACCCATTTTTTTCTGCATTAAATTAACTCACTTAGCACAAAAATTTATTAAAAAAAAAAAACTTAGATTAGATGGGATAAATGGAGCAAAATTAAACTCCAATTAAAATCCAATTTTTACACTAAATTAACTCACTTAGCAGTAAATTTTAAAAACTTAGACTAAATAGGACACATAGCGCAAAATTAATCTCGAATTGAAAGCCAATTTTTACATCAAATTAACTCACTTAGCACAGAAATTTAAAAGCTTAGATTAGATGGGACACATGGCGCAAAATTAAACTCTAATTGAATTTCAATTTGAAATCTAATTATATTTTTTCTCAACTTTACCTAGATATATATATATATATATATATAAAAGATATTTTCTGTTAGACCATAAATATTACAGAAGGTGCGTACGCCATAGATTGAGTGCATATGCATCATATACCTAGCATATGCACCTTTTGTAAGCCTTGTCCAAATTAGGTCAAAAATGGGTTTTTGTGCTCAATTTTTTGGGTCTTAGCTAGGCTTGGGTTTAGATTGTATTAGGCCACTTTCACGTTAATCTGCTCATTAGGCTTCACACACAATGCTAATAATCTTGATAGTGGATTGATTTCTTGTCATTGGTACCGAGGGGCTCGGGCATAGGTCAGAATGAAATGGAATGTTTACACCCATCGTTAATGATAATTTGAACCTACAAAAACATATAGACATGGAGGCATATATAATAATTGAAAATTAAGCAAGGATGGCAAAGAAAATGCACCATGCATATGAAGCCCCAAAATTTGGTATTTTGTGGATGTGGTGAAAGTGTTATTTCATAAGCTCTATTATGTAATACCTATCAAAAAATTTATTTTCAACTTGTAAAAGCAAGGTACTTTCTTTTCAATTTGATATTTTGTGGACGTAGAAGTGTTCTCAACATATGATGACTTATAAGCACCGTATTGGACTCTTGGGAAATTTCATGACAATTGACTTGAAGGTTCTTGGACTTTATTTTCAATTTGTGGACAAAATTCTTCATCAATTTTTTTCCTTATTCTTTACCCTAACTTCCCACTAAGTTCTTAACTTCTCATAGTAATTATAGAAGTTAAGTCTAAATCTTCTAACTTCCACTCACGTTGGGAAAGTTATCAAACAAGTAACCACACCAAAACTCACTATAAAAGGACTCGGCCATATCAATGCAAGGTAAGTTTTCACCACTCCTAAAGTTGGAATTCTTGAGTTTTAGAGAGAAAACTAACTTAAGCATCGGAGGGTTCTTTCCCAGTTCACCCCGGTCACCTTAGATCTTGTGTTTCTTTATTTTCAGGCCTTCTAAACAACCTAAAGCTCATTAACCTTTTGTATTCAACCTACTGATTTTTTATGCATCATCAAAAACCATTGACAATAGCCATTCAAATTTTGAATTATATTTGAATTTCAAAATTTAGCAATCAATATATCTGACATTAAGGGATAATTAATTTCCTCAATTCACATAAGTGAGTATTAAAATAAATATAATATTTTTTATAAAATTATCCAACACAAAAACATGTGATGAAATATTTCTTGACCAATCATATTATGTTGAGAAAATATAATTTTTATGATCACAAAAGTGTAGCTACTTTTTTTAATTCTAGTGTTCATTTTATTTCATATGAATAATGATGAGGAGATTTCTAATCAAAAGGATTATGTTAGTATCATTAGTAGTTTACGTTATGCTACTGATTGTACTAGACCTGACATTGCAAATGTAGTAAGAGTGCTTAGCAAATTTACTAGCAAGCCTAGTAGGGATTATTGGCTAGCTATTAAGCAAGTCATGAGATATTTAATTGGTACAAAAAATTATGCCTTATTTTATAAAAAATAACCTGCTATGATTGAAACTTTTAGTGATGCCGATTGGAATACTTTGTCAGGTGATTCTCTCTCAACCATTGGTTACATTTCTACCTTAGGTAGTGATACTATTTGTTATAAATATAAAAAAGTAAACAATAATTGTTAATTCAACAATGGAAGCTGAATTAATAGCATTAGCTTCAGCTAATGAAGAGGCCAATTGGCTTAGAGATTTGTTATATAAAATTCTACTTTAGGAAAAGCCAATTCCACCTATATTAATTCATTGTGATAGCACTACCTAATTGCTCACTCCCAAGTGCAGGAGATCGTAGCAATATAATTCTTAGAGTACCGAGATGGAACCACAAGGAACGGGGTAAATTAAAAAACAATGTAATCAAAAACTTTTGGTGAAGATGAAGAATAATTTCTGCCTGGTGATTACTAACAAGAATAATAATTAAAACTTATTTAAATCAATAATGTAAATACTAGGGCATCGAGGTGTTTCCTTATATTAATATGAAATTCTTTGTAATCTAAGAAAATATATATTTCGTAATTAATTGTTCTTATACAATTAAAAACTTATAATTCGGTGGAATTGAGACAATTCAATAACGCATGATAACCTAAATTAAAATGCGATTAGAATAATTTTCAGAAAAAACCCATTCACTTTAAAATGTGATTTCTATTTGAAATTATTAGAAATTCATCTAAATAATAAGAAAAACATGATTGAACTTATTGAAAGCATGTAAGAACTAATACATCAAAATAAATCTAATTGAACAATTAAATATGTTATTGTCTAAAATCTTAGAAAGAATCACATTGAATATTCATATCATATATAAGAAACATAACCCCTAGCCCTAGCAAAGAGTTTAGGCTACCATTAGAGAAAGAAAAATACAAGGTTTTCTTTGCCATATTCATTCTACACAGCCTCCCTTCAAAATCCTAATGTAAAAAGTGTCCAAAGAAAATAATTTTTTTCTATTTTAGTTTTCATCCAGTTTACAGCAATAACTTGTGGGTTAATTTTGGACTTCAAATTTCAAAAAACTCAAAACTGGAAAATTGTAGATAGTTAAGTCACGGTTTCAACCCATCTAGCCCTGTGTCAATTGGATTTTTGAGAAGAGAGATACACCAAAAATACTGATTAGTGCTCAAATCTGAATTTCCCTGTTCAGGTTATGCCTCTTTGATTTCTTTCCTTATTTGAAGTTTCCAAACATAGTAGACAACCCAAGCATTCTAGCTACACCTCCTTAGACATTTAAGTATGGTCCTTTAGCTCCTCTTTAATTCTAGTTTGGCCTCCATTTTCTCCCAAACTCTTGTAAACTCATCTTTTTCACATGATTTCCTGAAAGTAGAAAATTACACACAATGAATGACATTTTATTCAATAAATTATGTAAAGATAAATAATAGGGACTAGTGATGCACAGAAAATCAGTAGGTTGAATGCTTCGGGCTTCAATGGACTAGTGATTGCTTAGAAGGCCTGAAAATAAATAGAGACAAGATCAAAGGAGACCGGGATGGACCGCTAAGAACCTTCCAATGCTTAAGTTAGTTTTTTCTCTAGGATTCAAGAATTCCAAACTTTTAGGAATAGTGAAAACTTACTTTCATTTGATGCAGATGAGTCCTTATATAGTGAATTCTTGAAGCGGTTACTTGTCTAGTAACTTCCCCAATATTTGTGGAAGTTAGAAAATTCAGACTTAACTTCCATAACAGCTATAGAAGTTAGAATGTTCAATCTTATCCTTTACAACTGCCCTTGAATGTTGAGTGCTTAGTAGTGATGAACAAGGATTTGGTAACACGTGGCTCGAATTACAAGTTCCCACGCGTTGGGGGGTCATCCAGGTGCTTTTCCACATGGACGACCCTCATGTCCATGGACAACCGTCTTAATATATGGCCTTCTTATGTTAGGATGACCTTTTTGCTCAAGACAATTCTTGTGGACAAATTGGAGTGGCCTTATGTTAAGATGACCTTTCTGCTCTGGACGACTCTTATGGATGAATTGAAGTTGGTTTATTTTTGTCTACCATCAGGGACTAATGCAAATCATGGCTTAATTATACAAATTAAACATAGTAATAAGGAGATAACACCCACACAAATATATATTTTAAAGCGCTATCACTACTGTAATTGGTAGAGTTAAAAACCGTTATTACAACTGTAAATCCAGACCTATAAGAAGAAAAGCACAGTATTGTGCGATCTTTTTTGAGTAGTGGCATCATAACTGTGGATTATATTAAATCTAATGATAATCTTGCATATCCATTCACTAAGGCCTTGGCAAAATATGAGGTCTAGAATACATCAAGTGGGATGAGACTAAAGTCCATAGATTCATGAGTCGTGTATAAGGATACCCAACCCAAGGACCAAAGATCTTGAGAATTAGGTTCAATGGAAAAAACGAACCATATGATGGGAGTAAGAAATGCACTATTTATTTCTTTAATTATTTATTTTGTAAATAATTTTTTAATTGTTCATCCCTATGATATAAGTGCATTTATCTTATAATGTGGAGAGGTTGAGTAAAAACTCTTAATGAAATCTGTAGCTCGTAGGAGTGGAATGTCAGAATTATAGGAGCACTCTTAACAAAAATTCACCTATGTGAGTGTGAGGGTGAGGCTGCTACCTATGAAATTTGGACTTAATCTCAAATACACTCATGAAACTGGAATTAACACACAACCGTAAAGTGCTAGCTACAAAAGCTCATGTCAACACCTAAGTTGTTATGTGTAAGCAGTGATGCTTAATTTTCCCAAAACATTCTTAGTTCAAATCAAAGACCACTATGACTCTGGAGTTAAGATCATTGTTTTACTAAGTGAAGGTTTATTGCAGAGCACACCTTCATAATGCATAGTGACCCGTCTTTGCCTAGTCATCTCTCTTTTACTACAAATTTTAATATTAAAATGAGTGGGGGATTGTTGGAGCATTTTAATATTAATTAATTAAAATTGATTTATATTACAACATAAATGCAAAAATGTAGGAGTTGACATGGAAGATAAGGAGTTAGTGAAAATATTTAATCACACATTGAAAATGAGAGGACTATTTTTTTTTTTAATTATGGTGATTAATGGGTTAATATAAATTGACTCAAATATTATACTAGATATATGCGCAAAAGGGAGGAGGTGTCAAAAATGCCTCTTGGATCACCCTTAATGGAAAGTAAATGGCCCAAATTAATGCTTTATTTTTATGATGGAAAATGAAGAGTCATTAACCCACTTAATGGACCATCCATTTGAGCCTTTTCATTCTTCAGAAACTCCTTATCTCACATTTAATTGTGTAACTCCAGCCCATCAGATTAATATCCACCAATTAATCTTGTAACATCCACTATATCAGAATAATTGACCTAATTAATCAAATTAATATAGGTAATAATTTTGTGAGGCCCATTGAGCCTATAAATAGGCTCTTTTAGGCTCATTCCAATTTACACAAAAAAAAAAAAAAAAATCTAGCAAATGCAAGCATTCTTATACCCTAAAAAATAGAGATGTTCTAGATAAAGAAGGTAGTTTCTTTCTAGTAGAGTTTTAGGCTTGAACACTTTATGCAGAGGTTGTTTTAGCCATACGATACTTGTTGGATTGTTGTATCCTAAGGGAGACAAGTTAAAGAAGGTCTGCACCAGTTACAAAGTTTAGCCAACCAAGGGCTTGAATCTCCTTAAAGAGAGTGAGTGCTGCACCTCAGTTCAAATAGTGTTGTGTATTATCTAATCTTAAATTAATAATATTCAGAAGTATTATTCAATTTCTCTTTATATTATTTCTATTATTATTATTGTGTTTGCATCAACATATTTTATATATATATATATATATATATATATATATATATTAATAATTTGATAATTAAAAATAAAAAGATTTGAATCTTTGACATCTCTATTAAAAATAAGAGAAGGTGACAATAAGTAATTATTATTTTTGGTTGAGAAAATGCGCAAGCTAATCAAACTACAAGGGTTTTGTTACATTAAATTCTGTCCATGTTTGTTGTCTAATTTTTGAAAATCGGCCAATACTCAGCCCATAATGTTACTAGTTGGACCTTTTCTTGTCAGTCCATTGGGCCAGTTCCTATATCCCATCTCTCGGCTTGGGTTGAAACTTTGTGTGTGTGTGTGTGTGTGGTGTGTGTGTGTGTGTGTGTGTGTGTGTGTGTGTAATAAAGTAGTTTATTAAAAAAAAAAAAAGCTTCAATTAACCGAGTCTAGCAACTTCTGGGGGATCCAGCTTGGTTTGACAATGTAGCGTACACATGTTCATCGTTCTCCAAAGAGACGTTGCACCATTTCCAGCCATTCCTTCTAATTGTTCCTTCTCGGAATAATAGTAGTCAGTCTACAAAAACAAAAACCCCATATTACACACGTACTTTTTGGAGTCTCTAACTCATTCTGTTTGGCATATTATTTAGAAAAAAATGTGGAGCAAAAGTTGCAACTGGCAAACCATTAGGCGATTGGATATGAAAACTTGTGGGACAAGAATATTTCAAAGATGGATGTCAAGTGAGAATTCAAGTAGAAGTAATAAATTTGCGGCGCTTTGGGGAAACGGAGACTACGGGAGACTTGGGCATGGTGGGTTGGAGTCTCAGTGGAGACCTGCTATTTGCTCTGCGTTTCGAGACCAAAGCCTTAGAGCCATCTCTTGTGGCGGTGCTCACACCCTCTTCTTAACAGGTTTCTCCCATTTCTCTCAATTGCTTTTTTTTTTTTTTTTTTTTTTTAATTTACCCATTTTCTAGCTTATATACATGTTTGCATGTGTTGGTTCATGGTGATTGCGTTTTGCAATTTATGTGCATAACTGCTTAGTCCGTCAGGGGTGAAAAGCCCAGGATTACCCAGTAACTGGTTTTGGCAGGCGGGGTCAGTTGACAGGTTGATTAATAGTGAGGATTGTTATACAGTATAATGTGAGTGAAGTTCTCCTAAGTAATAAGGATAAAAATAAATAAAAATTATGTGCATTGCAATACTTTTATAAGGTCTCTCATGGCCCAATCATCATTTATGCACCCGTGACGTCTCCGGGATACGTCTCCGGGATAAATGCAAGGAGGATGTATAGCTGATATAGAAGAGGTTTGCTCTAATTTTCAATTTGCCAATAGGATATGGTCAAGAAATTTTTTGAAGTTGATGAAAGCTCTATTATTATGATAGCTAAGTTGTAACTAGTGGGCGTGATAACATTCAACAATAGTGACTGATGATAAGGTGGTCTTACCTAGGTATGATCATCGCGGCTTTCATACTGAGTATTATTAATGTGCATTACAATGCTGAGAATTTCTGGTTAGTAGAATTTCTCTCTGTTGTTGGTGCTTGTAGCCTTAAGCCTTGTACTTTATCTCGCATAAACTTTTGATGATTGTAATCCAATACATTGGTGATGGATTGTGAAGAATGTCAGCTGTGTGTGGGAAGAGGCTTATGAATTATCATCCTTCTTTGGCAGAATCTGGGCGTGTTTTTGCCACCGGTCTTAATGATTTTGGACAGCTTGGCATATCAGAGAATAAAAGCTACTCACTTGTATGATGTCTTGACCTTTTTGCCTAGCTGTTTAATGCTTTTTCTTTCCAGCATTTATTAAATGGGTGTAACAATAATTATTATAAACTGTTCTACACTTGTTTCTAATTGTTTGTATTCTTCTTATCAGTTTTTTTTTTTTTTTTTTTTAACTAAATTTTATTTTATAAGGTCTTCTTGTTTGGTTCTGTTCTGTACTTATTTATTACATGTAAGCATTAGGTATCTTGCAGTTGATATTGATGAATATCATTAAGGATTTGTTGTTATTAAATGTATAAAAACTTTGACTTGGGGCCTAAGAACGGGTGAATTGTTATTAAAAATCTAGGGTTTAATTTTAAACCCCTAAACTGTAGGGAGATGTAATTTTCCCAGGGAGTAATATGAAAAGCCATTATGGATATGAAGTTTTTGGGCAAACAAAGGGTACAATTATTGTAATTCTCACCATAGATGACCATATAGCATTCTAACTACTAATTAAGCAACTAAAAATAAGCTGTGAATTAGCCTATCACCATTTTATCATGTTCAAGGGTAAGTAGCATGCTAATTTCACATCCCTTTGTGTGTACCAGTATGACCTGCCATCTAGCTAACCTAAAATTAGAAGGTGCTTGTTGCACCAGTAAGCTGAGGTTATTTTAACATATTTTCATTCATTTAGCTCAAGTAGAATCTCTCTCTAACCCTGTAGTGCATCTAGTCTGTCTATTTGAATTTACATGCGTATCTTCAAGTGGTAAATTTCTGATCTTGTTGTAATAAATAATAATAATAATAAAATGTTTTAGTGTTTCCTGGCACTGGGTGCTTAGTTATGCAGCCTATAAAGTTTTCTTGATAATAATTTACCTTTTTTTCTTGTTCCAGGGGCCAGTTGAGGTTTCTGGGCTTCAGAAGGAAATTGCACTGATTTCTGCTGGTTATTATCACTCTTGTGCTATTACAGGTATGGGGTTAGGAATGTATTCATGCGGAATTTCTTGAATATCCTTTTTTTTTTCTTTTCTAAATGATGCATTAAAATTGAAACTTCCCTTTGAATTATTTATATATTTTTCAATTTCTACAAGAAGTATATCTTCAACAGTGTGATAGTTTTGCTCCCTCCACAACAGACACAACACAAGGGAGCTAAATTCCACACAGCAGAAGAACTGTTTTTTTTTTTTTTTTTTGATAGGTAATAAAACTTCTTATTCAAAAAAATTGAGCAACATGTTCACGATGGTGAACATTCTGATCAAGAAAAATTACAGCAGGTTCAAAGACTCAATCTAAAATTACAGCAGAAGAACTGTACCAAACCAATTTCTCCAACCAGCCAGTAAGTCAGCCACTTTCTTTGGCATCACCCAATAAACTCCAAACAGCCGAACATAAAAAACATAGCTCCACATTGCATTTGCAAAATTGAAATGAAATAGAAAATGATCCACCATTTCCCCACTCTACCTATATAAGTAACACAATCTAATAATATGATTCCTCTTATTCTAAGATTATCATTAGTCAGTAATGTTCCCCATTCTGCTGACCACATGAAAAAAGCAGCCCTCTTCAGAGCTTTGGCACACCAAATTCCTCTCCATGGAAACAGATCTCCCATAGGGCATGCAACACCCCACAGTAAGATCTAATATCAAGCACCCCAGTGCCACGCAAGCTCCATCTCATCCTATTAGAACCTGTGTTCCATGGCATCTTGGAATACAGTAATCCAAGAATCCAAATCCCAATCATTAAACAGTCTATTGAACTGAATATTCCAATGCTTCTAACCCCCACTAGACTGACATTCAAAATAAGAGGACACAAATGCATCCGGATCAGCTGCTAACAAGAAGAAATGCACCTTATCTCCAATCCCCACACCAAATCATACATTACTAACAAAATGGTCCCACCTGGCTCAAACCCCTTTACATAAGCTACAACCATGTGTTGCGCATCAGCTTTGTTATCTAGCGGGCCCCTTCCACCCTATACTTCAATGCAATAACCCATCTCCACATTGCCCAAAATGCCACAATCATTAATAGAGCTCTATTGAAATTTCCCAATTGGTGCACTCCCAAACCCGGGCATGCAATTGAGGAACATACTGTGTTCCAATCCATAAGATGAAACTTAACCACATCCCTCAACCCATTCCATAGAAAGTTCCTATGCAGCTCCACTAATCTATTTGACTCGTGAGACGGAATGGCAAACAAAGACAGTAAGTAAGGAGACTCGACAACATACTCTTAATTAGCACCATCCTTCCTCCTTTGGAAAGATATTATTTTTCCATCCCAACAATTATTGCAACTATCCCCTAATAGAGCTCTATTGAAAGTTCCCAATTGGTGCACTCCCAAACCCAGGCATGCAATTGAGGAACATACTGTCTTCCAATCCATAAGATGAAACTTAACCACATCCCTCAACCCATTCCATAGAAAGTTCCTATGCAGCTCCACTAATCTATTTGACTCGTGAACAAAATGGCAAACAAAGACAGTAAGTAAGGAGACTTGACAACATACTCCTCATTAGCGTCGTCCTTCCTCCTTTGGAAAGATATTATTTTTCCATCCCAACAATTATTGCTCCATCTTGACAATAGGATTCCACATTGCTTTCACCTTGAAAGACAAACCCAAAGTTGTATCCAAATTCTTGACTGGCAAACTCCCAACTTTACAACAAAGGGTATCAACCAGCACTTCTATACTCCCAACGTCACCTATGAGGACTACTTCACTCGTACTTAGATTGACTTTCAATCTAGTTACTGCCTTAAAGCAAGTCAGAAACATTCTTACATAAAGAAGTGGCTCACTATTTGTGTCACATATTAGAATCGTATCATCAGCTAACAACATATGAGAGATCTTCAACCCATCTACTTAACCATTGCCAACACTGAACCCTGAGATGTAACCCAGGCTTCTGTCTTATTCAACATCTTACTTAAAGGCCTCCATCACAAGAATGAATGACAAGGCCGAGAGAGGATCACCTTGCCTTAAGGCCCTTTCGTGCTATTAAAAAAAACTTGTGGGAGAGCTATTTACCAAGACAGAAGACTGAACTATAGCAATACATGATTCTATCCAGCTCCTCCATTTTACACCAAACCCCATTCTTCCAAACAAGTATGGTAATGCTTCCCCATCCACATGCTCTGATGTTCATTAGCCATTTCGATGTCTAAATTACACATCAATCCTGATACCATGCTCATGATTCTACTGTCAAGACAATCATTAGCAATAATTACAGAGTCCAGATTCTGCCTTCCTCCCACAAAAGTATTCAGTGTTTCAGACACTAGCTTCTTCAACCCTACTTTCAGCATGTTTGTCAACGCTTCTTTCAGCATGTTTGTCAACACTTTAGCTACCAATTTACAAATATTTCCTATGAGGCTAATAGGTCTGAAATCCAGAATATTCAAAAGATTATTCTTTTTAGAGAATGATGCAATAAAAGAAACATTGAGATTTTTTTCAAACCTACAAGAACCATGAAATTCTTTTTAAAAAGGCCAGAACATCACCTTGAAGTGCCCCTCAGCAGTGTTGGAAAAATGCCATTGTAAAACCATTTGGTCCTAGGGCTTATCACCATTCAGCTACTGCAAGGCATGCACTACCTCCTCCCTATCAAATTCCCTCTCCAACTACTTCTTTTTCAACCTCTCAATTGTAGGAAATTCCAAACTATCCCCCGTTGGTCTCCTGATCTCTGGCTCATTAAATACCCACTAGAAGCCATCCTCCATATTCTTCTGTAAACAAGGTACAGAAAACCTTTCCACTGAAGCCTTGATTTTCTCCAAACACTCCCCTATCTCATATCATCAAAATATGCTGCCCACTATACAAAGGGGCTGCCCAAAAGACATCTGATAATATACTGCTTCATTTTATCAATTTTTTTCTCCTGTAAGAATAGTAGGTCCCATTTCCACTCCTTAAGCACGTTCTTCACCACTGGTCTCTTGTTGGGTTATTCAAGGTTATTCAAATTCAACCCTCGCACATTCCAGATAATAATACCCAGCTTCATAGAGACAACTGTAACAACCCCCACCTATGCCTACCTGTCCCTGTCCCTGTCCCCACCTCTTGTTCCTTGTAATTCACGGTAAAATAAATGCAAGATTTTTTGTCAGCATAAATCTTTTGGGTGTCGGATTAGCAGTGTACCTATTGGAACTCCTCACCAGATTTCCTCATTTCATTTCTACTGCATCCCCTACTGTAGGTAATCAGTCTTTATACAGGATTTTGCATTTTGTAACTAAACACGTACACATACACATATATATATGGGCAAAACTTAGAAACAGTACCTTAGGTACCCCTTTTAAAATTTATCCTTTTGTCTTATTAAAATAACTTAGCTAATGGTATTAACACCTTCTCACTCTCATCTCAAACTTGAAGATCTCTCCACTGCCGGATCTCCATGGCTGCTGTCAAGAGCAGGCCACTGTTAGCCACTCTCATGGTCTCTTTTGGGTTCACTCTTCTTGCTGAAGTCTAGCCTAGGCCCCCAAGGCTGAAAGCCTGAAACCCATGAGCTCTGCCACCATCGGAAGCACACCAGTGATGCGGTGGCTACCGATCGTCCTCCTCCTCCTCCTCTTCTCTTTCTTTGTTTGTTCTTTAGTTTTCCTTTAATTTTTCTTTTCTCCTCTCCTCGTTTGATTTTATGTGGGTTTGGGGATTGGGTTTGTTTTGGTTGTTAGGGCATGATGGTTTTAGTTGGATTCCAAACACGGGGTTTTTGGGTATGGTCATTTGTAGATCCGTGAGTACATGAAATTGTTCACAGTCCATCCAAGTTCTCTGCTTCTCTAACTGTCCCTAGCTGCAGACTAGAAGCAACAAACCTTTAGGTGACAACGCAATGCACGTAATTAAGCCAGCCTTTTTGTTCTTCTAAAATCTTGATTTCTTTAAAATTTTAGAAGTCTGAGAGATTGAAAAGCTAAATAGGTTGGGTTTTCTTGTGGGTTCTCTCACATCTTGGGGAAACTGAAAACAAAAGTGAAAAGAAAGAGACAGATAAACAGACTGTGTTGACACTGTTAATTGAGTTATTTAGTGAGGCAAGTAGCTAAATTTTAAAAGGGGTACCTAAGGTACTGTATCTATGTTTTGCCCCATATATGTGTGTGTGTGTGTGTGTGTGTGTGTGTGTGAGGCAAATCATAGAGATATATATATATATATATATAATATATATATATATATATATATATATATATATATGTATATATTTAAAATTGATATATTCTTAGGGGGTTGGGTTTAATTATTAAGCTCAGGTAAGTTCAAGGTGCAAATATTTCTTTAGTTTGACACATATCTGAAACTAATAAATTTTTATTTGATCCATAACTCATAATTTTCATCACAGAACACATGTGAGCAACTTTTGTGAATTTCACATTTAATGGCCATGACTATCTAAATCAGTAAAGATATAGAGCTCGTGATCTTTTTCTTTTTGATTCGTTTCTCTGTCAGTGTATCTTGTAAGTGACTGCATTCTTCTTTTCCATTGTGATCTGTTGCGTTTCTTGTAGTGGATGGAGAACTCTACATGTGGGGGAAAAACTCCAATGGGCAACTTGGCCTTGGAAAAAGTAACAACTTAACCTCTTCTTTTCTGGTATAAGTGACATTATTTAATAATGGAACTTGTCATTTTATATGTCATTATTCAGCACTCTTTGCTGCATTTATTGTTTAGGCACACAGAAATTGAGAGGTACTTGTTTGAATTAACACATATATTGTACTGATATGCAGGGTCAGCAGAAGTAGTCCCTCTACCAACCAAGGTAGACTGCTTGGGTGGAATCACAATAAAAATGGTAGCTCTGGGGTCAGAGCACTCCATGGCTGTTACTGGTATGGGGAAAAAATAAACAACTTTAGAAACCTAGATTCTGTTTTAAGCCCTATTTCTATCTTTAATGAAAACCGGGGTTGGGATTGCCATTCCCAAAGTTGTTATTCCCAATAAAATGTATTTGTATGACAACCTCAAAAAATGTGAAAGTACAATTCTTTCCTTTTTCCATTCTCATATGTAGGTGATCTCAGAAATGAAGATGAGAATTGAAACCCATACCATTCCTTTGTTGTCATCACTGTTACTCTCACCAACTCATCACAAATACTGGCATCACCAGTCACCTCTGGCCACAGAAATGTATCCAAGCATTCACATGCCATCTTTGCAGAAGGTTAAAAAAATTAAACGATTCCACAGCAAAGTGTAGATAGGTATTTTATCAAGCAGCATTTTTGCGTACCCAAATGGTTTTTGATGAAGTTGCAGGAGGTTTAGATTCTATTTGGAGTTTTTTTAACAACTCTTGGAAAGTATGATTTAATATTCCAGGAAACCCCCAAAAACATGTTTGTAGCTCAGCAAAATCAATCCTTCTTCTTATTTGAAAGAAAATAAAAATGGTTACATGGGTTGGATCTGAAAGTTACTGGCTGTAGGCTTTGATGGCCAAGAGGTGGTGCTTGTGGAATAGTAGTGTCCTTGTTATTTCTGGTTGGTTTTTGTTGTGTCATGGCAATGATGATGTGTGAGAGTTTGTGGAAATAGGGATGACAATTTCAATCCAACCCGCCCTGCCCTATGAAGATCATGGGGCTGGGAAGGAGTGAAATCTTTGCCCTAACTATCGGTGCAGTAATGGGTTCAACGATGGGTGCTGGTCAATGATGGGTGATGTTAATGAATAGAGTGGAAGTGGCATGAGAGAAGGGTGAAAATATTTTTCTTGTTTCTTTTCTTCCTGATTTTTTTTCCACCAAAATTTTTTGTTTTATGGGTATGGGAACCAAATTATTTTGGGTATTTATTAGGGAATGGGACTGGATTTTGTGCATATCCAACAAGGGGAGTAGATCTTGTGGGAAAGTGAGATCCCACTTCCCTATTCCCATACCCATTGAATAAATTTAAGCTTATTGTGTGATTTTTTGCTATTTATGGATAAGTTATGCTTGTGTAAATCTTTGTTTCATCTTGGTCCTTATTTATTTTCTCCACCAGATAGCGGTGAGGCTTTAAGTTGGGGGATTGGAGATTCTGGACGACTTGGCCATGACCATGACCATGACTCAGGCATTTTAGGGTTCTTCAAAAGCACCAGGTTGAATTTTCATTCATTCTTTCTTTCTTCTTGAGCAATAGTGTTTCATAAGTACTATGTTATTGAAAAAAGTAAGAATGAAAGGTACAAGAAGAACTCAAGTAACAGGGAGGTGCTATAGTGTCTGGCATATATGTACTTTTGTTGTTCAGTCTGAGTTCTTCGATGATGCTTTGTTTTAATTAATGTAAGGATCGATTACATATTTGGTCCTAACCTTTAAGCTGTGTGTCAATTTGGTCTTTGACCTTTCAAATGTGTCAATTTGGCCCCTCACCTCTCTCCCTCTGATCCCCCTACCCCTCTCCCTTCCACCACCATCATTGCCTCATCCATTTTCATTCCCACCTTACCCCCCCCCCCCCCCCCCTTCTCCTTCCCAGCCTTGCCACCCCAATTTCCTTATGCCCCTTTCTTTTGGCCAAATCGTTTTGGCCAATCCCAACAACTTTGTCCTATCTCCTCAACTGTTAAAAACATTCACCACCTTTCAGACACTAACCTGCCACCACCCCCCACCAATCCCTTAGTATCCAACCGCTCATTCTCTACCCCACGCTGCCAAGCCTTTTCCTAAACCTGAGGTGCTTAAGGGGAAATCACATGTTTTTTGGATAGGTTCAAAAACTTTTTCTTTGGGTTTTGATGGTGGCAGATTTGGTTCTTTTTCCATTACAGAACGTTGGGGTATCTTTCATGGTTCTCTTCGTATTTGTCGTTTGGGCTTGGACTGGATTATTGCATGCTTATCTGAATTAAGTCAGTGGGATTTTAGGAAAAAACATTTTTACAAATGTTTTAGGAGATTACCAGTAGATCAATAAGGGTGGCTTGTTTGTGGAAATCTCTGAATATTGTCATGGAACAAGATGGGGCTGCTTGTGAGTTCCAGAGGGTGTTAAGAAGGCTGGTTGGGCTCTTCTTCATTTGCATTTACGCGAGTGTTTCTTGGGAAAAACTACTTCTAGGCCTGGGAAAGAGGCAGTGGCTGGTGGTGGGGTGAGCTTTAATTCCACCGGCAATCTAAAGCCTAAAGGTTGGCAAAATATTAATGAGCAAAGCACAGAATCAGGAAGAGGTTTAAATTTTGAGAAGCAGTTTCCAAAATTAAGCAGTAATTTCAAACAGAAGGAGAGATTTGGGGGGATTTGATTTTTTTTTTTTTTTTAAGTCAAATGAATCTGCTCTTTTTAATTCTGGCCGGCCTACACATGCTTTTAAAGTTAAATGGACTCAAGCCCATTTTTATTTTAAAAAAATATCAGCTGATTTGGCAGGTGCTGAAAAGCATAAAGTGGTTTGGGCTGAGAAAGTAAAGCCCAGAGTGGAACAAGAAACAGTAAGCCCACAACCCATGAGTCCTGTCATTTTGAGTGGGCCTATCCCAGAGTTTCAAGCCCGACCCATGAGCTCCGTTTCAATAGCTCATCAAGTGGAAGAGGTTTTAGGGTCCATTAGATTTAGGGAAGAGTGAGATTGTTCCAGTGGGGGTCATAGGAGGTTTGGATACTCTGGCTGGTGTCTTAGGTTGCAGTGTTGGTAGGTTGCCCATGATTTACTTGGGTATGCCTCTTGGAACTCATTTTAAGGATCCATCAATTTGGAATCCTATTATAGAAAATATGGAGAAGAAGCTTTCTGGTTGGAAACATTTATATTTGTTGAAAGGGGGTAGATTAACCTTATTGAAAAGTACCCTTTCAAGCCTTCCCACCTATTTCTTATCCTTGTTTACTATCCCTCTAGCTATGGCAGATAGATTAGAAAGGATCTAGAGAAATTTCCTGTGGGGGAGTTCTGAAGAAGCTTTCAAATATCCTCTTGTTGCTTGGAATAAGGTGGGTTGACCAGTTGAAACAGGAGGTTTAGGGATAAGGAGGTTTGGATTGTTTAATCAAGCCCTGCTTTGAAAATGGTTGTAGTGTTTTGGAAGTGAAACCAATCACTTATGGCGTCAGGTTATAGCTACCAAGTATGGAGAGTCTAGTGGAGGTTGGTGCACTAGAGTTAGTAGAGGTGCTCAGTGATGTGGAATGTGGAAAAATATTAGGAAAGGTGCTGAGATTTTCTTTAGTCATGTGTTGTATGTGGCGGAAGAGGGTCTTCATATTCGATTCTGGTATGATCTTTGGTGTGAGCTCATTCCCTTAAAGGATCTTTACCCTAATCTTTTCTCTTGTGCTATAGGTAAAGAAGCTTGGATTTCGAAGTTGATTAGTATTTCACCAGATGGTGGTAGTAGGAGTTGGAATATTCAATTCCACAGGGCTCCTGATGATTGGGAGGAGGAGAGGGTATTTGCTTTTTAGAAGCTTATTTATTCCAAAATGCCTAGGGGTGAGGGGACTGATAGGTTGTTTTGGAAGTCAACCCCGAATGGTGTTTTTGATGTGCGCTCTTTCTATAATTCATTATCTATCCCTCCTACCTTTTCTTTCCCGTGGAAATGTACTTGGAGTAGTAAGGTACCTAAAAGAGTGTTTTTCTTTTTGTGGACTGCAGCTCGAGATAGTATTCTTACTATTGACAACCTTGTAAAAAGGAACTTGTCTTTGGTTAATTGGTGTTGCTTGTGCCGTTGCGATGGAGAATTAGTGGATCGCCTTTTACTTCATTGCAAGTTCTGACACGCCTTATGGAGTGAAGTGTTTTTGATGTTTGGTTTGTAGTGGGTGATGCCAAGGACGGTTGTTTCTCTTCTTTTTGCATGGGAGAAGTATTTGAGGTTACACTCCTCGTCTGTCTAGAATATAGTTCCAACCCGTTTGATGTGGCTAATTTGGAGGGAACGAAATACCCGCACTTTTGAGGACATTGAGAAATCTGCGAATTCTTTGAAGTCTTTGCTAGTTGGGACATTGTTTGGGTGATCTCGTACTTGGGGTTTTTCACAATGTATTTTCATTTTTGATTTCATGCATTCTATCTTTGTTTGATTTCTTTATATTTGTTTCTAGTATATTCTGTTCATCATCATGAACATGATGTACTTTTTTTAATGAAGATATCTATTACCTATCAAAAAAAAAAAAAAAGTGATGCATGAAAAATGTTGACGTGGCTAACAACCAAATTAAAATATTATTTTTTATGCCACATGAAGTTCCACATAAGCTGCCATATGGCATTAATTAAAAATAATAATTAATTCATCATTTATCTTTTAATTACAAAAACTTAAAAAATAGATTTACACGTCATATCTTTTAATTAATTCATCATTTATCTTTAAAAAAAAAAATTAAAACTCCATACTCTCCCTTGTCTCTCTCCGTTTCACATTTGTTCTTTCCCCTAGACCTTTCTGCCATTAGAGCCTATTTGTACAAGCAATGGAGACAGCTGGAGGTATATGATAACCAAAATTGCCTTTGTCAAGAAACCCAAAGTGTTCTTGGTTGTAATAAACCAAATTTGCTTCAGGCGAAAAAGAAGATGATTAAACCTAAATGAATGAACTAGTGTTCTTGGCAACCCTAACAAAAACGCACCAAAAAAAAAAAATATCAATAAAAAGCTAGGTTGCACCAACATGCCATTTTTGGCAAAGTTCCGGTGTCCAACACGGCGTGGACACGCAAGTAGTGAAAAAAAAAAACAAAATTCACAGATTTTGACAGACAGGCAAATCATTACCATTGATTTTGTGATATCCCCTAAAACAAAAAAGCTTGAGTCCGAGAAGTGAGAAGTGAGAAATCAGAAACCCACTGCCTAACACTCCGATCCCTCCCACTGCCTAACACTCCGGTCCCTCCCTCTGCCCGCTGCCTTCTATCCCCCGATAGTGCTAGACCAGGCCGATTGGTGAGCTCCATAAACAATCGCCATGCCCTCTGTCCCTTCCGATCTCTCTCTCTCTCTCAGCGTGGACAGGTCCAACCTTCTCTCTCTCTCTCTTTCGCGATTTCTCTTCCTTTGTTTTCTTCTTTTTTTTATCTGCTTTGGGTGTACTGTGGCGCGTTATAAATTATAATGTTTATTATGAATTTAGTGATTTTTGTTTTTGTGTGTCCTGCTATAGTTTTATTTAGCTTGTTTTCCTTTTATGTTTTTAGTTTGGCGTTGAATGTAGCCTATTTAAACTTTTGGTTTGTACTCTAAACATTTTATGTGAATTATTGTACTACTTTGGGTGTTGGTTTACTTATTTGTAGTTCTTACATAATTTAAATTCTAGACATAAACGTATTTTATGTCTAAAAATATTTAAAAATATGCCTAAATATAAAATTTAATTAATTATTTAATTTCCGTACTCACACTGTATCGTACCCATATTTTTCAAAAATTGCCACACCCCCGTATCCGTACCCGTGTCCATGTTGGTGCAACTTAGATAAAAAGCGCAAATAAAGTAAAAGCAACTCATGGCAGGATGAAAGAATCGAAATGAGGTCAAAGAGGGCATTTGGTTGAGCTCAAAGAACTTGAAGTGATGCCTTGAGAGCTTTATCGGGCTTGGATGGGTCGAGAAATACAGGAGACTTGAAACCCAAACCCTCTTTCGCAGTTTCCTGCTCTCTCACATGGATACAGCTCATTTGAAGAAGTTTCTATGGTTATCTGGCTATACTTTTCCTTTCCTTTTTAGCTATTAACATGTCTGTTTTTGTGCAGTGAATACACACCACGGCTTATTAAGAATCTTGAAGGGATCAAGGTATTTTACTTGTTCAATTGGTGATTGATCGTTCATATCCTAGTTTTCCATTAATATTGTGGTTTTTGAGATTCATTATTGATGCATACACAGGTTAAAAATGCAGCTGCTGGGTTGCAGCATTCGGCATGCATTGATGGTATCTTTTTAAACTTCATTATGATTCATTGCTCTCTGTGGCAAAGCTTTGGCTTCCTTTAAAATCTCTCTCTCTCTCTCTCTCTCTCTAAGTTCCTTTTAAATCTCTTGTTTTATATTTTTCTGAATTTTGCAGAAAATGGCTCTGTCTTTGTATTTGGTGAAAGGGCAGTAGATAAAGAGGTAAATCTTGGAGTCAGATTTTAAATTGATCTTTATACTCCTAGTTTCTTGAACGATTTGGTCACTTTATAATCCTATTCTTACCATGACTTAACAAAAATTAATTCAGGTCTTTGGGAAGGTGAATAATGCAACAGCACAGTTCATGATTAGCGAACTTCCATATTCAGAGGAAGTTGCATGTGGTGGCTATCACACATGTGTTCTAACAAGTAATTCATTATCTTCTCTTTCACACACACACACATATATGAATTACTTATTTTATTTCCTGATCATGAGCTAGGAAGAACAGAACTTATGAAGTAAAGAAAACTTAGTGATTTTGCTTTCTTGTCTACCTGACAATGATCAATTTGTTCCCTTTGAACAGTGTCTTATCTAGCAACTATTCATAAGCCAGGTTGCCTCTCTTTTGATGGGACTTTATTTGCATAATCACAACCATCCTATCCAAATGCCTAAAAAGAGTTCTCCCCCTGAATGTTCTTGAAGGAACTGTATCAGCCTGAAAAGAGATCTGGCTTGACTGAGAATTATTCAAATCCACATATCAATTCAAGAAAAATTAACAAACTAATAGTAAAAAAGGACATGTTTAAATAGGTGATAGGAAATATGATTTTGTATAGAATAGAATGGCGGAGAAGAGTAGACATGGCCCTTTCATAGATTTTGCTAACGTTTTATTATGGCCATTGATTGTCATAACAAAAAGAAATGGAGAAAATGGGTTGCCTTGCCACAAATCTCTGGAACTACTAAATAAGTCACTAGGACTAGTATCTGATTCAATCAAATAGAAAATCTGACTGTGAAATTACAATAGTGTCTTCAGTGATCCCTAAAACGAAAATGCCACATCATATATATATATATAATATATATATATATATCAGTGTGTGTGTGTGTGTGTGTTTGTGTGTGAAAATTCATTCCACCCGACTGGTTCAACTGTAAATCAGCAGCTAAGCTGGTTCTTTACCCTTAAAAAACAAGTAAATATATATATATATATATATATATATATAATATATATATATATATCAGTGTGTGTGTGTGTGTGTGTGTTTGTGTGTGAAAATTCATTCCACCCGACTGGTTCAACTGTAAATCAGCAGCTAAGCTGGTTCTTTACCCTTAAAAAACAAGTAAAAATAAACTTAGGAACCATCCAGTCCACAATTTCAAGAATCGCCTTCCATTTCAAAAAAATGTCATTTCGCCCTCCATCACTTGTTCACCACAGCCCAACCTGTGGATCTCACTAAAGCTTCTCCTGTCCAATTTCCTCTATAGCCCAATGTAGTCAATCTCATTTGATGTGGACCACTGGCAATCTCATTCAGCGCGAGAGCATTGATCTTATTTGCTTCGATTGTCATGGATCGAAATGAGATTTGAAGGGATGCTCCATGATTCAGCCTCAAAACCTTGAACTTCTCTATTTTCCAGTTCCATAAATGGTCCATTTTTTTAACACTGCCCAATCCAGAATCTTTTTACCTTCTATGAAAGTATTATGTTTGCTAAAGAAGACCTTCCTGTACTTTCCTTAGTCTGTAAGCCAGCTCTTTTGCAAGCAATTTTTACATACTGCTCACCAAACTATAGACCTGATTGGATATCTGGCTCACCCACTTTCTTTGGAAATAGTATGATGAAATAAGCATTCAGGCTTTTCTCAAGGCAGTTAGAATCCATATCAAATCCTCCTTCAGCACAAACTAGCATGACTGAGAAACTGCATAGGGAAACCCATTTTGCCAGATACTTTATCTCCATTTATACTCTTTTGTTCTGCAAACAACTCTTCCTCTTCATATGACCCTTCTAACCATCCTGCCTCTTCATTGTCAATGGACATTAGCTATAACCATCCATGTAAGGTCTTCTCCTACAGATGATAGATATTAATTTTTGTAGATTTGAACTATGCCCTCCATTCCCTATCGTTTGATGATAATCAAATACGAAAGTCATGAGCTTTGTATGTGAACAGTACCCAACTAGGAAGCATGTGTACAGGTACGAGTACAACTCGGTGACAGCTAATTTTTGAAAAATTATCCCCTATTAGCCCTTACCTAGGAAGCATGGGTACAGGTATAGCACCCCAAATGAAGTGTCCATGCTTCCTTGCTTTAAAACAAGATTTCACTGAGAAAAAAAAGCTTTCTGTGTGTGTGTGTGTGCACATGTATGTAGTCTCACGTTTCAACAGAGAATTTTCTTTACTGTTTCCTTTGAATGGATCCATGCTCTATTTTTTGTCTTTTTTTTTTTGGGTAAATAAAATACACTAACCTCCTTTGAGATTTTCCTAAATGACACTCTCAAACACTTCATGAAATGACACTGCCCCCCTTGAGGTTTGTATAAATGCAACAGCCAGATTTTCAATAATAGAATAGTCCATTTTGAAATTATTATATTAATTTAGACATACCTCAAGAGGGAAGTTATTCATCCACAAACCTGAGGAGAGTGTCATTCTGTACATATTTTGGGCAAGAATTTTTTTTAAAATGGAATATTCCATTAGTGAAATCATAGTTTGAGAGGGCATGGACTTAACTATTGCATTTATATAAACCTCAAGGGAGGAGTGTAATTTATACAAACGTTGGTGGAGAGTGTCATTTTGATAAACCTCAAGGGAGGGTGGCAAAATTTACCCTTTTCTTTTTGATTCATCATTAGTTCTAGATTCTTAACTGCTCTCTCTCTCTCTCTCTCTCTCTCTCTATATATATATATATATATCTCCAATTACTTATATAAAATTTAATCCTTTTTTTTTTCTTTGTTTGTTTCACCATTTTATATAGGGAGTGGAGAATTGTACACTTGGGGCTCAAATGAGAACGGCTGTCTTGGAATCGGGTTTTTCTCCACTTTAAGACTTCATTTTTAACCTGAAACTTTGGACATTTAGTTACCAGATGGTTATAATTTTGCTTGAAGAATACTGATATCTCCATTGATTAATTTTAGTTCTACAGATGTATTTGATCTGCCCGAAAGAGTTCAAGGTCCTTTCTTGAAATCTCCTGTTACCAAGGTTTGTTTTACTGCTTTTTCTAATAGCATCTTCTTATGTGTACATTAAATTACATATTTTTGTAAGGAAACAACTTAGAGGAATTTTTTTTTTGATAAGTAATGAAATTTTTTATTAAGCTAACAAAAAAAGTGTCACCCAAGTATACAGGAAGTATAAACTAGGGACAAGTACAGTCAAACACAAATTACAAGCATCCATCAAAGCATGAACCTAAAATATTGAATGACTGCCTACTGCTGACAACAAATCACTAAAGTTTTGAAGAAGAAAAGTTTTAGGTTTGGAATTGTCCTTTCAGAATCCTCAAGATCTGGTTATTTCTCTCCCGTCAAATGCACCACATCAAACAATGAGGGACAGCCACAACTTAGAGGAAAATTTTATATGGACTAGTAATATCATAATAATGGTAGAAATTGAGTCACATTTTTGTTTTGATATTATACAAACCTCCATAATATAAAGTCTAAGCGTATTTTATCAATTCCTTTCCAGTCTTCAGACCATACTTTGTGTATAGTATATCCTGTCCGAATACGGTTTTTAAATTGGATTGATTATTGATTACTAAAGTAAGTAAGTTTGTTTGACAAAATTAAGACTTCTTAATGAAATTAAGAATTATTGTACATATCAAATTAAAATAAGTGTAATTATTATTACTGATCAATAAATATATGGATAAAAATACCTAAAAAAGGCATTTTTGCTGATCACTCTTTGAATTTTCGAGTTATAAAGAGCATAAGACAGTAATAGAAAGAGAACTTTAAAGGCAGTGAACATAAGCAACCAACCCTGACTGATGGTAGAAAAATTTATTGCTCAAATTCTTACATCAGTTTCATATTTGATGTCTCATATCTTTGCCAAATATGCGTATACAGGTTTCATGTGGTTGGAAGCATACAGCAGCTATTTCTGGTAAGAACCTTTTCAAAACTAAAGCCAAGTTGGGGTTTGTAGTTTCATCTATAGCATTTTTCTAAAATTATCAACATATGGGTGTTAATTTTTACATTCTTATAAAATTGAATTGTCAAATAAGGTCTAGATTTATTTTAGTTTTGGAATTTTTTTTGAAATAATGTTTACATTCCCTCAATTTATTGAAACAGCTAATAAGCAATATTTGCTGAAAGGCTTGCTGCTTTTCCTCTGTGGATTTCATCCTTTTCTATCATAATTGGTGACACAGAGGAGAATACAATCATTTGGAAATTCTAAATATGAAATATTTCAGTTGGAAACCAAGCAACTAGCTTTCTCCTGTCTGACTATATTCTTGTATATCATTGAAAACTCCCTAACAAAAGTCTGAGTGGTAAACAACTTAAGTTTGCAAATAAGTCAGTCAGCTAGTTTTCTCCTCTATTGAAGCGACACAGATTCTATTCAGAGTGTCACTAATCTCATGCCCGTTGACTTCTAAGATTGGCTACTACGATATACAAAGTTGGCTAGTTAGGTATTGAACTTTGTGGTCAGAATCTTGAAAACTATACCTGTTCATAAAAATTATGAGCACACCAAATTGTTGAGGGATTTAAAATTCCAAATAGATACAAATAAAGGGCCAGTTTTCTGTTTCAAAAGTTTGTTATACATTTAGCGAAAAATTGGGAAGAGTGAAGGGAGAAATATCTCTTGGAGGCTCTTTACCTAGGAATAATTCTATGAATATCATGCTATTAGAATCAAGAGATTCTTTCTTATCGTATTTCCCAAGTATTTACTGCCTTGTTAGCCTCTTTACCTAGTGTCATGATAGATGCGTCTCTTTTTACCTTTTTCTTAACTATCTTAATATCCCTGATCAAGTAAACCAATTTCAAAGTGAATAAATTTCTTTTTTATCAGTAGTCATCAAAATCAGGATATGTGTTAGGATCATCATATGAATTGGAGAGAGATTGAATATTTTATACACCATCTTTGAAATTATATATTTTTTGGAATAATTTGCCAACCAAATTGTACAAGACTGGACTTGCTTATTTGTTTGTTATTAGATCACAAACTCACTCCTTTTTATGTTTATCTGTTCTTGAATTAAATTCCTTGTGTACATGCATGCTAATCAACAATATAGGTTCCCCCTTTTAAGTAAATGCAGCAGTAAATTCTTCATGACATTGATGCTTTTTTCCCAGACCTGGTTGAGTTGAAGGTTTGCAAGTTCCTCATCATTCATTTCTAGTTTGCTTGGCCTCAGAACATAAGAAAGCATGACCAAGCTTACATCTTAGTGCACACTATGCCAGGAATTTACATCCTAGCTTTCAAGCACAGAATGCTTCTGATCAGGCATAGCAATGGCCATTTTGGCCCAACCATAGGGCCTGCCCCTCCCTGCCCTGTTGAAGGTTTAGGGTGGGGGCAGATTTCTATTTTTCACTCATAGCAGTTTAGGGCAGGGTGGGTATTGGCTCCTCCAACTCACAATTGACCTGGGTATTTTAGAACATAATGGAAATTATTTGCCCTAGCAGCAGTCAAAGCCCTCCTCTCTCTCTCTCTCTCTCTTAGTCCACTCAACCCAAGGAACAGTAAGGCTAGGCAGCATTCAGCGCCCCTCACCTCTCACCAAGGCAGCTTACTTGTGCTGGAGCCCACCTGACACCGTTTGTACCAAGCCACTCACCAGTTACATTTTCATTTATAGAAATAATTTCTGTCTCATGACCAGATAGGCATTGTTATTTCCTTTGTTCTTTCCTTTGAATTTCTTTTGATTTTTATTTACCTAGAGAAAGCGTATGATAAGAGTACCTAGAAGGGTTATGTCGTGGGTAAAGAGAAGAAAAAAAATTCCTCTATAGTATATTAAGGTGATTAAAAGATAAGTATGAATAGAGCTGTAACTAGTGTGAGAACAAGCAGAGGCATCGCAAGTGAGCTTCCTATCACAATAACTCCCCCCATTTATATTGGTTTATCATTCCTATGACGATGACACAGAGCAGAGCAAGAAGAATATTTCTAAAATTCACAAGAGATATACATCAATAATTATTGTTACTCATTTCATTATTGACATTGAACATGAAAGCAGCACAAACTTGGAAGATTGGTTTTACTCATATCTAGATGCTTTGTTTGGTAAACAATTCTACTTCAAATATAGAACATCCTGACACTAACATGCAATGTAGCTCAAAGGTTTATATCATAGCTTACATACTTCAGTTCATCAGTTCAAGTTCCTGTGAATATGGAAAGTAACATTTTCACAATTTGATTAAGGCCTGTTCAGTCTAGCAAACAGTTGATCTAGTGGCTTTATGGTCTAACTGTGAGTCTGACTCAAGCAGGTCCAATTCAGATTTTTACCAAAACTGGTCTAATAAGAGGTTGGCAGAAATAAGGCCAATTCATAGTTCAGACAGTCCACCAGCCGGTCTGTCCCAGGTTTCGAAACACAGCTATAATAGCCTAGAAGAATTTTATCCCTACACATACTGAATATAGAGGCAATGATATGGTGCTTCAACTATTTTCTGAACATCATAATGTAAATATTATTCCTTGTGCTCACCCATTTTATGGTGCTCTTTGAACATGCTTGAGAAAGCACCACACCTTTTTATTTACAGCCTTTCCATATGACATTTTCACTTGTCCTCTTTGAACATGCTTGTAGGAACAAAAATACTGTCTACAAGATTTGATGGGACATTGCAATGTATTTTAGTTGACATATTGTCCATTTCCTCCAATGCATGAGATCTCATTATGGCTAAATGTTCCATTTTGTAATTTATTTTAGCATTTGAAAAAACTTTGAATCAATGCAGGATGTATATTTTCTGACAATTTATTATTTTCATCCAGAAGGAAATATTTTCACATGGGGTTGGGGTGGTTCACATGGAACGTTTGCTGAAGATGGACATTCTTCTGGCGGACAATTGGTTTGCTTCCAACTCTCTTGAATGATTTTCATCTGCATTGTCTCAGTAATTGACATGCAACATAAAAAGCCATAGTTATACCAATAATCATGATCATTATCATGACTGTTGAATAATTTGAATATTCAAATAGTCCATGAATATTCACGTTTCAATTGTATTGTGTATAGTCTCTATTAATGGCCATACTTTATTCCTATAGGGCAATGATAATACATTGTAGCACATTGTTATTTAAATTCTGCATTATCTTCAGGCATTATCCTATTAACTATGGTGCTTATAATACCATAGTTCAATGATCTTGAGGCATTATCCTCTATCATTTGTGGTGCTTTAATACATTGTGTTGCAGTGATCTTGAGTTGTTATCGTTTATATGTGATGGTTGTCACACCAATGCAGTTTATTCCTTAGCTCTATTCTTCTCTTGTTCTTCATAGTCTTAAATCTCATTTTGCTGTACTTAACCTTGTAGTTGAGATATTCAATGATATGTTTCTTTGTATAGGGTCATGGAAGTGATGTCGACTACATTAAACCTACAATGATTACGTTTGAAGGGAATGTGAAAGCATTACAAATTTCGTGCGGGTTTAATCACACAGGTGCTATTCTTGAATACACCTAAGCTTTGGCTTCCTTAATTTCAGCTATTCATTGCACAGAAGCAGTTCAGACTTTTGCTATTGCCAATCACATTCATTCATTCATTGTGTCATTCTTGATTGAGGGCTATGTATTATACAAGATACCAGAATAATTTTCACAAATCCAGTATATACGAGTACATACAACAAAGGTCTCAACCAATACAAAGCACAAGGTTTGCAGACCCGAACCGTTCATTGAAATGTAAAAATGAGAGGTTCAAGGTTTTTGAGGTCGAACTAAAGTCGAACCGTGATGACGTCATAATTTATTTAATAATTAATTATAGCCTAAATATAGATATTAAATTTATAAAACTAGCAAAATTGACTAATCTATCTATATATGTGAGGGAAATTTAATGATTTTCAAGCATATATTTAATAATTATATAAGAAAGTTAATAAAATAAAATAATAACCATGAAAACATTAAAATTTATGATTAATTTTTTAAGTAAAGTTGAATATCTTTGAAGGATTTTAATTATAATTTTGTTTTATTCCTTGTAAAAGATAGATAATTTAATTAAGTAGAATAAAATTGTGTTAAGTTGTTTTTGTTAAAAAAAAATTGCTAAAGGGTTGGACCGCCGGCTTTAGGGGTTCAATCCCAGTTTTAGGAGTTCACAGAATTGACATATATGCCTGGTTCTCTATGTTTAAAAATTTGAATTTTCATTCGGTTTTCGGTTTTCACGGTCCGACCTCCCGGTCCGGGTCTGAAAACCTTGACAAAGCATGTAGTGTCATTGATGTTGGAATAACAGAATGTATTGTATCCGAAAAATAATTATTCACTACTGAGGACTTTATGCAATCATTTGACAATGTATTTTTTGTACGAGAATTTGCTATATACAATTATTTAAGAGAAAATAAGTTAAGGATTCACAGCTATGACTTGAAAGATGCCAAGATTTCAAGTAATTGGCTAAATTTGGAAGTTTCTTGGTTATCTTGAAAGATGCTGACTTGGAAGTTTTTGATGCAAATTATTTTACCTCGTCTTGCAAAGTCTACCCACATTTATATATTGTTCCTAGCTTCCTGACCGAAAGGGTAGTTCCTTCTACAGCACTTCTTCCCATTCTATATGTTTCATCATGTGCTTAAACTGGAATTATTGGGTTTGTCTTACTTCCAATAATTTTTAAACTGAAATTTTCTTTTGTTTTAATAAAAAACTATCACATCACTCAATAACTAAATAAAAGTTGAAAATTAAAACCCACAACTACTTCTCAATATATATTTAAAACAATATGAGATATCCAGTTAAAAAAATATTGAAAATAAGCTAAATCTGAACTGTTGTTCTCATAGAAATTAATGCTTTTCTTCTAGTGGCTTGCCATGTGTCAATCATTGAAGGATGGGATAATTGGACTTTTATTCTTTTTTGGGAGGCAAGCTTGGAAATCAAAATAACCCAAACAAACCATTACATTTTTAAACTTAGAACAAGAAGTGAAGCCCAAAATGCAAGAAAATACAGACAATAAAGGAATACCGATTTATTTTTAGTGGTAAATGCGAGTGTGATGAAAGGGAGGGAGTATGACTAGTGTTGTACAAGAATGAGTTGATCAAATCCTCTTGCTAACAAATTGTGGGAAAACTGGAGGGAAGAAGTGTAAGGAGAGGGACTTATTCTTTTCAAGTACAACCAGTGATTTGAGGATTTTGACCCATTGAAACTTCTGTATTGTACATGCTCTTATAGAAGTTTACATGGCCACTTATGAAATGTCAAGCTCATGCGTGTAGGATGTAGCACTTTCATGAAGTGCTGAAGAACTATTGACGCAATACTTTTCATCCTCCTAGACACAGGACTCAATCTTACCCCATGAAAACTCATAGGTTTGGATCATGAATATGAGCTTCAAGTGACATCCCAACTTGATCTGTCATGGGTGGCGTGATTTCAATAAGAAATCTACTGATTTAAGGTGTTTCAACCATGGGGTTCCAATAACCTACTTATTACCCTTATGATCAGGCTCTTTTGGTCGTGATCCTATTTACATCCCTGATTTAGCTTATGACTAATCCTATTGGCGCAAGCTAACAAAATTGCTAAAACCATTATTGATGAAAAACCTGTTAGAAGAACATCTTTTGACTACTTTTGATAGAAGTGAAACGAATAGTAAAAGTTTGGTTTATTTGAAATGAACTTTCCTAATGTTTTCCACTATGCAAATAATGTCAAATTGTTTTTCAACTACTTTTGAAGGACAAATGAAAAGGAAAAGCTAATTCTTGCTACTATGCAAATATTAATCGTTCCTACTATGTTTATTTTGCCTATAAAAGGCTACTCTCCATTTGTAGGACAGAATTCGAACTTAGAATTCAGTTTTAGTCCTACTTAGCTTTCATATTTCTCCTTTTCTTCCCCAATTACATAGCCTTGTAACCTTGCTTTTATTCTGCTTGGAAAACTATTTCCTACAACTATTATTTCCTGTAAGTGTTTTATTTTAAGCTTTTAATATAATCTTCTGTTAAAGCGTCTATTGTTATTTACTTTAAGCCTATTTACTTTAAGTAAATATTTATTATTCATCTTTACTTCCGCCTATATATATATATATATATATATAGAGAGAGAGAGAGAGAGAGAGAGAGAGAGAGATGGGCTAGGAGCCCATGTCATGTGGAAAGATTTGTGGATCACAAAGCCTAGTTTGTAAAGCAAAAAGAATGATGGGTCATGAGTTCATTTCACAAAATAAGAGATGATAAAAGTCGTAAATCGTGACCTTGATCTATAAAATATAGAGAGATTTCAAGTCGCAAAACTCACATGATAAAGTATCCATGAGTAGCAAAGGCCATTGTTTTAAAAAAATAAAAATAAAATTAATTTATTATTAGATATTAATATTAGGCGCCATGAGAGACCCATTGCATAAAGATTTTGGGCAAAGAAAAAGAAAGAGAACCCGTATGGCAATGTTTTATCCCATATGTTTTAATAATATTAATTTATTATTAGATATTAAAAGAAAATTTAAGATTATATTCGCCTTTAACCTTAGGTTGTGCTTGAGTAAAATGGTTTTTTTTTTCCCCTTCTTTCTAAAAAGTAATTTAAATGAGGAAACTTTAGTAAATAGTTTTTAAATCCCAACCTCTATTTATTTATTTCTTCTGCCTTCACATTGTGCAAGCACTGGTTGCTAACCCTCTCCGTTGTTAATTCAACTCTCTCTCTCTCTCTCTCTCTCTCTCTCTCTCTCTCAAACAAATATAAAACTAAATAAAAATAATCAATTTTTAAATATAAGATATTCAAAAAAATCATTTGAATACTAAAAAGTACAATGAAACAATAAATTGATTTAGAAGAATTGACAATATCAAAAATTTAAATGATTTATGTATGCATTAATTTTTTTTAAAGATGTTTTATATTGTTTTTATTTTGAGTTAATTTAAAAGTATCATTTTTTTTTTCTTTATTAGATTTCATTTCCACCTATCAAATGGTTAATTGATTGTAAAAGGCCTTAAAAAGCATATAGCATTGTGAAAGATTTAAATATATATATATATATATATATATATATATATATATATATATATATATATCATGTTAAGAATTTTTTCTTGACTATGTAAAAAGAGTTAAAAGTTTTGAGAAAGAAATTCTGAGTTTGAAATGTTTTGAAAAATTGACTTTGTAATATTAATTTTTTTTAAATGAATCTTTTTTTATTAAAAAAAGAACCAATATTTATGTTGACATATATATATTAATATGCAAATATAAAAGGAAGATATTTGGTGGGATTAGAGGGGTGCAATTGCCCCCTTCACCCTCCATTGGCTCTACCCCTAGTCTTATGATATGTTTGATTGAGATGATTTTTTTTTTTTTTTAGGGGGGGGGAGAAGGAGAAAGTATGAGAGAAAATGTTTGGGAGGGGGGAGAGAAAATGTTTGGGAACCGAGTTTTTTCTCTATCCACCAAAACTCAATCTCCCCAAATTGGGGAGAAAATATAGAGAGATGAATAGTTGCAGTCAAATGACTAAACTACCCTCTCCTCTTACGTGCTAGTTGCTTTTTTTTCTTTTTCTTTTTCGCGATATCTTCTTGGACGTGATACAATGAAGACAGTGTATCAAATTCAATTTTGAACTTTGTGGGTACGAGCTTCTTCTTCTTCTTTTTTGGGTTTAATTGGACGTGAATTTTTTTTACATTTTTTTTCTTCTTTCTAGTCATGACTTTTCTCTTTTAATAAATTTGGGCGATTGTCTTTTTTTTTTTTTTTTGGTTGTTTGTTACACTTTTTTTTTTTTTAATTGGGCATCATTTTTTAATATGAACATATGAGTAAATTTATACAAATTCATTTTTTCTATTCCTCCACTTTTCCACCCTCAACTACGAGGGAAATCAAAATATCTTCTATCCTTTCACTTTTCCACCCCTCCCCATTTTCTATCCTTCTACCTTTTCATCTTCCCAACCAAACAAACCCTTAAGCTTAGGTGTATTGTTATTATTATTATTATTACTCACTCCTTTCTATTTTGTTAGTACTATTTATATTTTTTTAAGCAAAAATTATTGCTCCATTTTTTGTTGTCTTATTTAAAAAATCAAGTTTTTAAAGAATATTTATGGACAAAAAGAAATTAGGGAAAATTTGAAACCCTATTGTTTAGGGGTGTAACAAATGAAACCATGTAGTTTCAAAAGTAAAAAATTAAAACCTAAGGTTTCAAATTTTCAAAAGGTAGCAAATTAAAAATTAACTAATTAAGTGGAACAACATTGTATTTGAGTTTTAATGTGGATTGACGATTTAATTTTTTGCCTTTTCAAACTTCAAGATTTAATTTGTTACTTTTGAAACTATAAGGTTTAATTTATTACTTTTCTAAATTATAGAGTTTAAAATATAATTTTTTCAAAAACTTCTATTAAAAGACTGATAATTCTTAATTTAGGTCCAAATTCCACAAAATTAAAAATGAGGCTTATATGACATTTCATTAGTCTAAATGTTATAAAATCAAATTTAATTGGGTTAGTGCTAATTAGGCGTAATAATACAAGATAAGTGATGTCCTGTTCAGTGGACTACTATATAGCCCAAAAGGTCACTTAAATGAGTTTAATCCCTAAAATGCTCTTATTAGCAACTAGCAATGATTTGTCTCTTAATTGGATAATATTCTAAGGCTTTGCTTTCACCTTGGTCTCGATATAAAAGGAAGATCAAAACTTTGTCAAGGTCCGGCCCAAGGAGACTCAAGTAAAATGTTCATTAAAGAGAAGAGTCACTTGAAGTTTAGCAAAGAACCATTTGGCCCTCATCTTCAACCTTGTATGTTAATCAGAGGATCACTCATGTGTAAAGCTTTTTAAGAGAGTGACAAATCTCATTTCTTGGCATTTGGATCCAAATTTGTGTGCACAAATATCTAATTTCAAAAAAAAATGGCATAAGTTTTCACAATCATCCTATTTAGTTCTAATACAAATAAAACTAATGAAAAAAGAGTATTTATTTTTCAAATAAAATAAAGAATAAGTTGAGAAAAAATATATTTTTCAACAATGATCCTATTTTACCATATTTCCTTCTTTTTTTTAAGAGAAAATTTTACCATATTTCAAAATGGGAACAGAGGATGTGGAGGGAAAATTGGACCAAATAGTAATAATTGTTCTCATAAAAGAAATTAAATAATATAATGAAGTCTATTCCCCTATGAATAAGAATAATGCTAAAGATACAAACAATTTTACCAAAAAAAAAAAAAATTAATAACTGTTGATGTAGTGAGTGATTATTGATGAATGAAAATGTGATATTATTGGTAGGTGTAGATGAAAACTAATAAGAGGTTGGCTACATCAACATTTTATAAAAATATTGTAAAATAGTTTATGGCTGTAACATTACTCTTTCCCCTCTTATTACTTCCTTGAAATTGAAAGAACAATAAGTTGATTCATCTAGTGCAATAAGGCCAAATTTTATACTTTCAAAATAATAATCTCTTAGAAAGAAATTCTTTCGGGTGTAGTTATCCATGACTAGGTTTAATTACTTGGAATTATAATAAACTTTTGACTTTTATATGACCTTTAAAAAAAAATCAATAGTTACAATATGGGGGGGAATTTAAATCCTAGATATCTTTGTTGGAAATACAAAGAGTTACCGCCTACTGATTGAGCTACAAGACTCTTGACAACTTTTATGTGACATAAATGACTTTTACATATATATATATATATATATATATTAATGATGATATCTATATATAATTAAAACCTTTTCTCAATTTGTTATGTTAAGAACAAAAATTTGTCATGTTAATTCCTTTCGTGGTGATTTTCAATGATACAAACCTATAGATAGAACTCACTCTTGAAAACTTGCTTACAAGGAGGGAGTGTCCAAGAGCTTATATACACATGATTAAACTTACACTTAATCCATGTGGAACACTAGAATCATAACATACCATCACGCTTCATAGCTAACGTCCACAACGACTCACTCTATTAACACTAACCCAACTGTAGCCCTTTCTCGCTTCCTCCGAGAATCATCCACAAAATCACAACTCATTTGATCATATACTCAATGAGTTACATCTAATTACCCGACACGGTAGCTATCTCTAGTACCAAATGAGACAAACTCATGGGTATAACTCACCCTTAATAATCGGGTTGCAATGGGAGGGTGTCCAAGAACTTATATACACATGGGTAAGCTGGCACTTAATCCATGTGGAATACTAGGATCATAACACTCAATTATATTTGTTAAGTTAATTCTACAAAAATTTATATCTAAAAAAATATTCTTAGCAAGAATGGTAAGGTCGTAGAGTAGTTGCTGGCTTAACGAAGGCGTAATTGTCGGATTGGATAAGAGAGGATTCAGGTCAACCCAAATGACCCATGATTCGGAAAATTTATATCGCATAAAGCAATTCTCAACTACTAAGATTGAGCAAATTGTTGTTCATTTTATATTAAATATTTATTTATTTATTTTTCTTTACCTAATAGATTGGATTCAAGTTACACCTAATAACTCTAAGCAATATTACACCATCTAATAACTTATTATTCAATTAACTCTAATACCAAATAATACAAACTCATGGGTAGAACTTAACCTTAAAAACAAACTTGTAAGAAAAGAGTGCTCAAGAGTTTATATACATATGGTTAAGCATACACTTGATCCATGAGGGACACTAAGATCATAATACTCAATTATATTTGTTCAAATAATTCTACAAGAATTTCTATTAAAAAATGTTCTTGACAAGAATGGTGAGGTCGTAGAGTAGGTGTCGGCTTGATGGGTCTAATTGTGGGACTGGATGAGGGAGCATTCTTGTCAACCCAAATTACTCGTGATTTGGAAAATTTATGTGGTAGATAGCAATTCTCAACTACTAACATTGAGTAGATTTTTATACAATTTATATCAAATATTTATTTATTCTTCTTTACCTAATAGCTTGGGTTCAAGTTACAATTGTGTAACTCTAAGTAATGTTACGTCACTTAATAACTTATTATTAAATTCATATTGTAATAATCTTACTATTGGATTACATATTTTCTATGTTCTTAACATGCATTTCAATTTTCATGCTAATCGGATATTATTTATCATTCGATCCATGAACTCATCTTTTATGTAGTATTTTACACTATAAAAAGTTGAACTTAAATAATTGATTGATGATATGAAAATTGATCTTTTATCAACTTGAAATTTTGCAAGAATGGAAAGTATAATATATGAAAATAATGTAAATAATCAATAGATTCGTTAAAATTCACATTTAATTAAAAAATATTGGATAACGTAATATTGTTTAAAGTTACGTCAAGTATAACTTGAACTCAACTTTTATCTTTTGTTTTTTTAATGCTGAAAAACCCAACTCCTATTTAATATGTTATGTTATATTTAAGAATAAATGTTTTTAATCAAGCCGTTCTTTTAGGTAATATGAATTTAGAAATTTTTATTACTATTTTACACGCAATAGGAACAAGTGTAACGGAGGAGGCTAATAATTTGACTTTTCAACCCGTTTTTAAGTGGAAGTTTTTGTTGACCCGAACCCAAATAACCTGACCCCATCCGTGATCCGTTTACCAGGTCTAATTAAGAATGACCCCGAGAATTCCGCAATATGTCGCGGTTTCCCCGCATGATGAGACAATCAACTCTCTCACATTCACATACATACAAAGGAATCCTTTATCTTATCATCTCCTACCATCATCATCATCACATTATTATTGCTCACTCAGTGTGGTCCCCACACTCTTTCCACCCAATAAAAAACATCCACGTAATCATCCTGTCTGTCTGTCTGTCTGTCTGTCTGTCAGTCACCCTCGGAGGCCAAAGCATGCATGTGCTTCTCTGTTTCCCCCTCACAGATCATGGGACCCAGCTAATTAAATGCAATCACGTGGCGCTGCATTCAACGGTACGATCAGCCCAGAATCTGAGCCGTCCAAAAGGTCTCCTCTCCTTCTTCTTGACCTAGCTAAACAAAAAAGAAAAAACTTACTTTGATTTCACTTCTTTTTATTTTTCATTTTAAAATTTTAGAGTGGGTGGGGCCCATGAGTGTGGGTTCTTCAACTTTCAATTTCATCGATGATGGGTCCACGTCATAGAAATTAAATGCAATTACTGTGTCTGAAATTGAATGGGCGTATTGGGAGGGTATGGTTGTAATTAATGAGGGTTGTATAGTATAGTAAATGATAGTCAATAGTATTAGCATATGTTGTTGTTGTTGTTGTTTGTTTGTTTGTTTTCTTCTCCTCGTTAGTCGGGCTGGCTGGCTGGCTTCAAAATTGTATCAGCCCTCGGTTTCCCGACCCTACGCTCCCGCTGACACCGACATGTCCGATCTTCCAATTACGTCTTTTTGGCCGTTCGATTTTGAATGTGGACGGCTCGGATTTTTCCTTCTTTAATCGCCGTCTTTGCCATGACGTGTTTTACGGAAGCCACTGTTTGGTGCCACAGCTATACCCCATATAACTCAACTCCATCTATACGGATTCAAATTTGAGAGAGAGAGAGAGAGAAAAAAAAGAGCATTAAAATTTTCTAGAAGGTAAAATTTATAAAAGTTTTTAGCACCCGGATTGCAATAAAAGTTTTATTTTACTCCCTCAAAACTTACTTTATTTATTTTACCATATTATTTTACAACTATCTCGACATCTTAATTTTTATTTTTACATTCATCATAATAAAACTAATATCTAAACACGCGCTCATGCGCGTGCTCAGAGTTCTTTTTTTTTTTTTTTTTTGTAAAAGTTAATTTGAATCCATTATAATTTGAAATTACTACATTTTTCAATTACAAAAAAAAACCTAGAGGTGTGATGAGTAAATTATTTCATCCAAAACGCAGAACACTTATCACACTCATAAGTATTTCTGTAATTGAAAAATATAACAATTTCAAATTATTAACATTTACTAAAAAAAAATAAATGAGTAATTTGAAAATCATCAGGAGAGTGGTCCTGTTAGGCAATATTTTAGTAGGAGTTAAAAATGTATCTACTTTTTTTTAAAAAGTGTAGATATCTATTTAGTTTTTTTTTTTATTTAGTTTTGTTTTTAGATAAACACGGGATTTTTTTAAGGAAAAAAACAGCAGTAGATTGTTTAACTTATTTTTCTATTTTAAAAAAATAAAAACAATAAACGTATAGTTACTTTAAAGAAGTGGGTTAGTTAAAGAGTATTTCTATTTTGTAGACAATGTTTTAGTGCAAGTTAGACATGTATTTATACCAGACTATTCTCTAATTTTGTCTCTACTTAAACCTAGGGATGTAGGGGTATTTTAGAACAAAAAAAATTCGGTCCAAACAGGGAGAAGCCCCTTAAATAGTAGTATAGATAATATAAATTTCCTAATAAAATAAATATAAAACTACACCCCTCTCTCTCCTCTCCCTATCTTTTTACCTTCTCTGTCTCTTTTCGTTATTCACAAACTCAACCCAGAATAGTGTTAGGATGTGTGCCCTTAAGTCCTATTGTATGATATATGTATGACATTATGTATGACATTAATGTTGTGATTAATAAAGTTGTTTTATTCTTATCTAAAAATAATGGTAACATGAATATTGAGATATTATCATGTAGTCCATGAGATACATAGTACGTGATTTATATGAAAAGTTATAGAAGATATAAATTATAAGTTCTTTGTAAACTCAAAATTTTAGTTCGTAGTAAATGATGAAATTAGCATTTCATCTGCGAAGACTATAACATATCAATTAAGATAATTTATCTTGATCATGGAAGTGGAGATTTTTAGTTGATATGTTGATATATTTTAAGAGTTAAGACATATTGGACTAGATCGTTGTGAGATTTATTATTCTCCTAACGACTGTTAAATGAATAATAAATCTCACGATTTCTATTTACATGAACTCTTAATCCTGAGAGAATAATAGACTTGATCATGAAGTGTAGGTTGCTTTGACATATCAGGTGTGAGATCTAAAGTAATGATCAAAATCTCAGTATGTTGGGTAGCCACATTTAGTGGAACATATATTCTCAAGATGGAATTCATAGTCACTTAACGGAAATATAAAATATTTCCTTAAGATAAGTTTGATGGGTTTGGTTATTCAGAGTGTCAGACCTAACCACTTTAGTAATGAGTTACTAAACTATATATATTTATGAAATTGGATTTCATAAATATATGATAAATAACATTAAAGGATTAAACCAAGTACTCAAGGAATTAAAATATAGTAATTTACAAAGTGACAGTCTACATTCATGACTTTGTATTACTACGAATATTTTTTGAAGGGGTTACATGTACAATAAAGTCTTGAGATATAATTTATAAATAAGACTTAGAGTGCAACTATATTTATATAGTAGTATTAAATATAGTTAATGGTAATTTTGGATTTATCAAGAGTTGACAAAAAAACTCAACATCCATTGAAGCTAGTGTCTTATTGGTCTCTTTTAGTCCCATTCCAAGCCACATATTAAAGCCCAATTAGAAATGCCCAAAAGATCAGTCCAATTAGATAATCAGTTAAATACAAATGAAGAAACATACAAAATATTAAAGTATGTGTCTGACACTATTGTGAAATGGTGTGTATGTGAGTGAGAGATACACTCTTATTCTCCCTTGGTTACTGATTGAGAGACCACACTTTTTAGGTGTTAGTGGAATTGGAGTGAAAATTAAAAATGTTCCCAAGTTCTTATAATCTTTGTTTTGAAATTCACTGCTTCAAGGTATGCTCTCTTATTCTTAAATTCTGAAATTTACATGGAGCACGTTATCAATCGCGAATAAAGTAGATTCGTTAATTTTCCGCTGCATATATTTTGTATGAGATACAAACCATGTTTTTCCAACAAATAGAACTACCCAAATCAAGCCAGCCACCAAAACTCAGCCGCCGCCACCAACAACAATCAAAACTGAAACCACCACAATTACGCACACCACCAACCACAAAATCACCACCAAAAAAAAAAACCACCACAGACCCACCAGATCTGCCACCATAGCCAACTCAATCTAATGCCACCACACCGTGACCTACCACCATAGCCTGCTCAATCTAACACCACCACACCATGACCCGCACCTCGACCACAACAGACCCACGACAAGTTGCCCCAATTTCATTAAACCAAACCCATAGCGAGCAAGCAAGCATACGCACGGCGGCGAACCCAGACCCACGGTGAGCACAACCCGATTTTGTTCAACCACCCATTGGACCTAAATCCAACCACCCAAAACATAACCCAAACTCCAACCCAATCTCCACCGAAAATTCGACCCAAACGCTGACCAAACAAAGAAAGAAGGATTCAGGGTTGTAGAGAGTGAGAGAGGCTGAGGGAAAAGGGAGAAAGCAGAAGTGAGAAAGAGAACAAACAGATCAGAGAGAGAGAGAGAGAGAGAGAGAGAGAGAGAGAGAGAGAGAGAAGTAAGAGAGAGAAAAAGTTTAGAATTTTTTTTTTACAGCCGATGAATAGTGGGGCCCCACTATTCATGGATGTTAAGAACTTTCCCATTCCCAAACCCGGTTGGAGCACGTTTTTACAGGGTTGGTAGCCAAAATAGCAACTGGGGGGTTTTTACACCCCCCATTGCTAGTGCTCTTATCAACGTTATCAAAGCTTTCAAAATTAAAATTTTAATACTAGAATACTTTGGATTATTATGTAACAATTAGGGGTGTGTATTAAACTCACAACCTAACGAAACTGACCTATTAATCTAATCCAACTTGATACTTGGAATTGGTGGGTTGAGTTAGAATTTTATTTTGAGTCTAGATTGAGTCTTTTCAACTAAGCCATAATGTATAAAAGTTTATTTTACTACTTTTATTTCAATTTCTAGTTTGATTGAGTTTAGTATTTTGAGAATTAGTTTAATGTATTTGAAATTTTGAAATATAATTTAAGTCTATTATATGAATTGAAATAGTTTTGCAAATAGTTTTTAAATAATTAATGAAAATGCAGATTTTTACGTAGCATAAAACATGTATGTACTATCCATCGATCTAATAACCTAATCCAACCTAACTCAACCCATATGGGTTGGGGATTTCTAAACCCGACTTTGTTAGTTTTAGTTAAAAATACTCTCCAATCCAACCCATACACACCTTTAATAACCATCAAAGAAAAGAAGCAACCCTATCTATTAGAGTGCATCCTAATCGTTAATTTTCTAGTTCAACATCCTTGTATCAATTTTTAAGAATTTACTTTCATCTATTTATGTATGTGAATGTTTCATGGCTTGGAGCATAGCACCCTGATACAGTGGGGAAAAAAATTTATATTAGAATGACATGTCTCACAATTGTTTTTAAGACATGGGTTACATGAAGAAATTAAAGACAAAAATAAATTGAATTGTTTATGAACAATTTAAGCTTGATTAGAGAAAAGAAATATTAATATTTATTTATTTAACAAACAAGTTTAGCTCAAATATTAAATAGGTTAAGCTCAAATATATTATTGTGGTCATGAATAAGCTACAACATGAAACTTGATTTAAGTATTGTATGCAACTATGAATACAAGTATAAAATAAATATACTTAAATGAACTTAAAATTGGATCAATGATGTATGTTGGAAAATAACTTCGTAAAATATCAAATTAATATTTATAATCTACTGACAATATTAATAGTTCATTTCGTAGTAAAAATTATAGATAATTTTTAACCATACAAGGTTGATGAATCTAAAATTTATAAGTTCATAAATGAAATCATTATATCTTATTAACACAAATTATATGATTTCAACTATAATTTAGTAATTAATCATTAGCATAAATTTGTGAATGGGTAAAAAAAATATCTGTGATGTTTACTATCTATGGGAAAAGAGCAAGGAAAAGAGCAAGCTAGTTAAGCAACTTGTATTTAAAAAAAATAAAATAAATAAAAAGAAAGAAAAAAGAAGTAGTTTTTTAACAAAGCTCAAACTTTTTTAACAAAAAAAAGGAACCAAGTTCGAACATATAATCTAATTTTGTGATGAGCTCAAATGAGTGTCTGAAATAAAATTAGGCGAACAATCATGATGTTTTAATAATCAGTTTGGCTTAGCTTTTATAGCCCTAATTGATATCCCATACATTCTAAAATACATGATTTTTTTTTTCTTTTCTACAATCATGATATTATTTGATTGGAACAAAAGCTAATGTAGTATTAAGTTCAATTCTTGAGGAGGGTTCTAATTAGTTAAATTAGTAAAGTCACTTAACGTCTAAAAAAGACCTATATTTGAATCATATCTACAAAACAAATCCAGATGATTAAGAGTGATTTTCATAAAGCAAGCATCATAGGTTTTTAATCCATATTTATATTTAAGAAAATAGTTTATTTTTTGAAAATTTTCAAATAAAATATTTTATCTGTACTCTTAAATTAGAAAGGAAATTACTTTTATGAATTTCTTATATATTTTATTAATGAAAAACAACATCTCTCTCTCTCTCCTCTCTCTCTCTCTCATAATCAATCAAAAATCAAAATACACTTTTATCCTCATAAAAAAACACACATTTTATCATACAATTTATTTTGATGTTTATTTTTATTCAATCATCCATAACATATTTTATATCAAGATTCATATTTAAAATATTCAGACAAAATGCCGTCCGACCAATGACCCATTCCAGTGGACCAATCCCTTGATTGGACAATAGCCTGGGTTTGATAACTCTCTATCACATCATGCATTAATAAGTGGGAGGAGTAATGGAGTATAGTGTTCACTTTTTTAGGTTTGTGTGTGTGAATAATGAATACATAGAACATATTAGGTTGGTCTGTTTTTTGATAAACTTTCTTTTTGATAAACTATTAAGTTTGTCAATAATACGGTCTTGATCCAATTCTATTAATTGTAGACCAATACATGCAACCATGCATACGTTTAATACAAGCTATCATATGTTTGGCAACTCGTTTTTTTTTTTTTTTTTTTCCTAAGAAATTTCTGGATTAGAACGCGATTCTCCTTCTTATGAAGAAATTAATCAAACATGTCCCCTCAAATCTGAAGTTGATGGGTACGGTATTCTTCCATGATTCAAGCATATGCATTTGAAAGAGCTATTCAATCAAGTCCCGATTCCTTTGTGCTTTTTGGTACATTTTCACACACACCTAACTCCTTTTTGTTTCACCACCGTATAAAAACAAATGAGTTTAAGATGGTATTTTATAAACCAGGCATATAAAACTAACGTCTCACTGACAAGTGAGTCTCACATACTAACAGGTGGGTCCCATACTTGTGGGACTCACCTGTCAGTGAGACAATTATTTTATGCGCTTGATACATAAACCATTTTTTCACGTATAGGTAATTTTGAGCTAGACTTAGATTAGAATAATTAACCTAGTGTGTCACTTTAACTCGAGATTAAGAGGGCTATTATATTTATACATTGCAACAAATTGACAATTCAAAATACATACTTAAAATACAAATTCAAATACAACATTATCTGATATGTCCCCTCAAGTTGAAATCTATCGAAAGAGAGCTTCAACTTGTCTCAGAGAAAGAAAAAAATGACCACAATGAAGACTTTTGTAGCTAGAAATAAAATGTACTTATGTTTACCAACAAAAAAATAAAATGTACTTACAGATTCTAAGGGGCAGGGGCAGATGGAGAAGGGCATACCGCAGGATTTTGAAATTTTGCATCTATATAATTTGAAATATATATATTTCAAATAAATAAAAAAGATAAATTTTAGAGATAAGTAATGGGCTAATTTTAAGAGTTCTCTTACTTTTTTTAAATTTTCTTTTAAATTGGGGCATTTTACTTTTATTTGGATGAAAAAAGAATAAAAAATGCTAAATTTTAGGAAATAAAAAAGATGAACGTGTAGAGAAAAAATACTAATTTTGAGGAGTTTTCTTTTTTAATTTAAAATAAAATTTGTTATTTGACATTTATGACTCTATTTTTAAGAAAAGTTACCATTTATTAATAAGAGTATTTTTGAACCATATAAAAGTTCATTTCAAAGAAAAGAATCATCTTATATAGAGTATAGATATATATGAGAAAATAACTATAACATATGTTAACTTATATTACTTACTTTCTCAAAAAAAAAAAAAATTACTTAATTTATATTGATATATATAACTTGGACCCTTAAAAATTTTTTCTAGTTTCTTCACTACTTACGGGCAATCTTCTCACAAGCAAATGATAACCAATTTCAACTCTAGTGTGAAAGAGCAGAATGACAATGAGATATGTGGCTCCAACTTGATCTGACAATAGAAAGGAGCATTGTTAGAAGTGAAACCCTAATTTTTAACTAATAGAGTTCAACAACAGCAATAACAAGGGTTTTGTACTCGGATTTAGTTGAAGAACAATCTATTGGCCATTTCTTTTAAAAGGAACAAGAGACACTGGCAACTCCACATGCAAGCTAGGGTGGTTACAAGACCACTTCAACTTGCACCTAATTTGCAAAAAATTGTATATCTACACTTGCTAAAAAAATATTATATGCTAAACTAACTTATTGTGACCACTCTAATAAAAATGTTGAACATCTTGACTTGAGAATTACAAAAATTTGGGTTCAACAAAAATAAGAGTAATGTTCATGTAAGAGCACAATTGCACCTGGACCCAAGAACAATTGTGGGCTCAGGCCCAATGAGCCTTAAACAATGAAACTTGTAAAGTGCGGGAATAAAATCTAGTTTAAGGATGTGAGGAATTTATTGAACAGGCTAAGGTACAAAAGCAATTGCAAACGGTAAGTGATTTTTGTAAAAAAGGGCTTCCTCGGACATAAGCCGAGGACAATTTCTTTATTATTCCTCTTTTTTCTCTTAAATGTTACAATCCTTAGTTTCTTTCTTTGTAATTGATCGATCCCTTCTTCTTTGGCTTCTACTTTCCTAAAATACTTCTTATCTTGGTTGCTTTATCCACGTGTTGCCCAGATCCTTCCTTGCCAAGAAGGTTCAATTCTACTGTTCAGGGGTCACCTCCCCATTAATGCGATAAGGGAGGTAGGTGCAGGGTCTTTAATGTGGAGGTAGCAGCCTTTTTCTAAAATATTTTTCTTCCACTGGCGCCTCTAGAGGGTACAAGGATCCCCCCTTTAACCAACAGTCTTCCCGGAACTCTGTCTTGATCATTCTAGTGAGACTCCAAATCTTCCCGAGTCTATCCGAGGAGAAACTCACCCTCAGATATGTCCTCGGATCCTCGGCGCATGGGCCGACTTGTAATTTCAACAAGCTTTTTACCAGAAACAAACTGGCCCTCCTTTGCTAGAGCACAAAGGCCCAAAATGTCTACTTGGGTCCTTTTACTCCCCACAGTTTACATTCACAACATTTTTACAATAATTTCACAACAAATTCAATGCAGTAAGTTGTTAATGATTCTATTTAACCCAAATACTAATATCATTTTTTTACTCACTAATAACAGTTTCTTACATAAGATTTATTGTAAAAATGTTGTGGACATAGCATTACTCCAAAATTAATTCCCCCCTCCCCCACCCCAAACATAATTCTTAATCCCTTTTATAAATTTAAAAAAAAGAGCTTAAATAATAACAATAAATATTAGCTCAAATAACTACAAACATAAACCAAACAAAAATAAGACAAGACCAAACAATAACAAGTGAACAAGTTTTAAAAAGCTTATAAAACAAAAGGTTAAAAACCGCTAATCATTTAAATTTGTAGATCGTTCAACCTATTCAATAAAATAATCTCTAATTTTATTTTTCTTTAAAAAATAATTTAAGAAAAGTATTGTGGTTGTGAGTTCTCTTTGATGGTGACGATAGTTATACATTTTTTGGCTTTACAATCACAACAATTTTGCTTTCTTTAGTAACTTGACTCACAATTGTAACAAATATTCAAGTTATCGCTTTATTAGATTTTGTATAATTTAAATTTTCTAATGATTACTCAAAAAATTTTCTAGAGCCGCCACTGACAAAAAGATGAGGTTGTTGCTAAGAAAAATGGCAAAACAACCAATAAATCGTCAATCATCAACACGCCCAGCATAATCCCCGACTTAAAAGTCATGAATTGCATAGGAGACTGCTTTGAGTTGGAGAGACTATAATGGATAATGTGCTTTTGATCACATAAAATATGTTTGATAACATTCTTGTGATCTTTATAAGGAATATGAATAAACTGGTACACTTTTCTTTGACAAATGCTATATCTAATTCTAATCTTATAAGAGTAAAATATAAAAAGTATCGACAATATGACGATCAAATGAAAAATTGGCAAGCAATTTATCATCAGTTTTGGAAAACTAATTAGAGGCTGAGATCAGAGTCTGAACAAGAGTTATCAATTCCATAAATCATAGACATCATAGATCCATGTAATGTTTTTGAGAGAGAGATGAAGGTTTCCAGTAGTAGGGGTAGCTTCAATTGATCCCAAGAAAGTAGCGGTTTAAGACCCTTAAGAGAAAATTCTGAACTCAATTTTGAAAGGGTGATATCTATTTCACACTACTTATTGCATACAAATGTAAACACACGTTTTGTATTAAAATTGTTACTTCAGGTCATGATTCAGTCCAAAAAGTGTACCTAAGTCTACATGCAATAAGTACTATTTACCCATTTTAAAATAACTGTCTTGCTAGTAATCAAAATGTCATCAACATACATGAGTGTTACCATGACAACAAATGAACATTAAGGCATTGGATTTGGGTGTGCAGAACGCTAGAACCCTTAAGCAAGTAATAAAATTGACAAATGACAACCCGCTGGTGAATTGCGCTTGAAGCCTACTTGATCCAGCAGAGAGCATGACGTAGCTTGCCGAAAAAAAAGAAGAGTTTTGAGTTGAATCAATGAAGCTTAGAGGTTGTAGACACCCTATTTTGCAAGAACTCACTCAAGGGAAAAATCATAATCTCAAGTCACTCGATTAAGCAGTAAATAAGTCATCTAGATTGTTCCGTGAATTCGAAGTCTCCTATAAGATACATCTAAGTTCGCAATGATCCAAATAACAAGCTGAATACAACCATCGGATTGTCCGATCAAAAAATCAAGCCATATTGAGTTTCAATGGTTGATATACGATCTTACAAATTAAAGCATGAACTATGTGATTATTTTTAATTAATTCTGATTGGTCCTTTATTGAATTAACTAAAATTAACTATATATCAAAATCTCATAGGTTTTCCCATAAATTAAAAAAACTAGTTTGTAACGCCATGCATATGCATGGATACACTTAAGATATACAATAAAATACATAATATAATTCATATATATATAAAATTTAAATACTATTGATAGTCATTTTTATATTTTGTTAACTCTTTAAAAAAAATTATACTTATTATTAGGTATAAAATGTAAATTATCTATGTTTTTTATTTAAATTATTGTGAAGCGCTTTTTTTTAAAGATTAATTTATTCTAGACTCTTTGATTTTTGTACTTAATAACTCACTTGAATGAATATGTATAATTTGGTTCCACATTTTATTCTAAAATTAAAAAATAAAACGATTTAAGAATAAATAATTTAGGACACATGACGCAAAATTGGAACTCTAATTCGGATTTTAATTTAAATTTTTCTCAGCTTCACCTATTATTATATACTAGTATGTAACCCGTGCTACCACGCGGGAATAGATATAGTTTAATAAAACAATGAAAAAAATATTGCATTTAATTATTTAAGTGATACTATTGATTTTGTTTTTTTTTTGTATTAATCATGAGTTTATTCATATTTAAAAGGCTTAGTTAAGTCTAAATTCATATTATTAACCAGAAAATTTCATTAACAAAACTTAGCATTATGTAATTTTTTTATAATTGCATGGATATACTTAAAAAATACACATTAAGATGCATAGTATAACTCTTATATATATAATTTAAATACTATTGATAAATAGTCATTCTTATATTTTGTTAAGTCTTTAAAAAATCTTGTAAGGATACTATTAGGTAGAAAATGTAAATTGTCCATATTGTTTTTGTTTAAAATTGATTCATTCTTAATTTTTGATATTGTGAAGCACTTTTTTTTCTTTTTTTTCTTGCTTATTTTTCTAAGTGATAATTGTCTGCTTCATAATGTTTTTTTAATTATGATTTATTTATAGGAAAACTTCATATGATGTAACGAAATTGTTTTATTCATTTGGATTAAAAAAAATTGAAATCAATATTGAAAATGAGTATATAAGTTGGAATAATATTATTATAAATATTTTTTGTGCAATTTAAACGTATTTGCTTGCTTGTTTTCTAATTACTAATTGTCTACTTTTAATTTTACGTAAACCAGTATAATTTTCTACAATTAATATTGGACATGAGGGGGGGAGAAAGGGAATTGTAGATGTTAGAGCCATGAAATAATAAAACACAACAAACAAATTTCAGTTGAATATAACTTTGACAATAATATTGGTTAATTCGATGATTTTGAATTATAACACATAGAACCAAGTCATAGAAATGAATAAATTAACTTGCATAGCGTACAAAACTAACAAAAATTCAAATGAAGCAAATAATGCTTAGCCCGAAAACACATAACAAAGTTTTTTCAAACTCAAACATGTTAGTAATATAAACTTAAAGAGTTTAAGTAAGCAATCAAAAAGGAAGAAACACCACAAAACAAGATAATAACGATATAATAGGTACATTCAAAACAAGATTGGCAAGGAACGTTCAAAAGGTATATATGTCCCATGCAAACTCGGTTTCTTCATGTGGGTTTGGTTGGAACAAAAGAAGAAAATCATATGGCCAATAAACATTAACATAAAGGAATTGGAAAAAGAGGGGGTGGGGGTTAATGGAGACTCTACATTTTTTATCTTCATCATACCACTAAAAAAAAACGATTGTACAAATCGTAAACCAAATTTGGGAAAAAATAAGAATATGAAAGTAAGGGAGATAGAGAGAAACTACCTTTAATGCCTTTAAAAACTCAGAGTAGAGATTATGCATTTGAGAGATAGACGAAAGCTAAATATGAAGATCTATGCGAGAGTGAAAGTTTGTGTTAGTTTTAACTTTTTAGTGGTGGAGGCGTAGGAATGCCTTTTTTTTGTGGGAAATGTGGCTATATGTTTCTAGAAGGTTGTATGTTTATGCTTATATGAACAACAAATGGGATGATAGGGATTTTTATAGTGTGCAAGTTAAATGGTTTTCTAACTTCCGTGTTAGGTGTTAATGCATGCACACAAATTTAAAATTTTAGATAAGATACATGATGCAAAATTAACTATCCAATTTAAAATTTAAATTATATTTTCTATTAGTTTTGATATATATATATAATTTCTTAGGCACAAAAATTAAGAAAGGATTTTAGAGTGATTGGGATTGATGTGAAAAAAAAAGGTGAAGAGTCAGGTTTTTATATTCAATGAGATGTAACTACAAATTTTTGATAATCACAAGGATAAGGTTGATTACACTTTGAATTTTCCACAATCAATAATCATTCCTTTTGAAAAATCATTAAGGAAATCATAATTGTAAAACTTTTTCAAAGCTTAACAAACGATTAACAAAGGAACAGAATATTGCATCTTAGTATTTAAGTGATGCTACAATGAGGGTAAAAAAAACAATAAAAGAGACTTAAAAGAAGCCTATTCACCAACTTAAACATTTCAAGGTCGATTAAGCATCTTTTGCACTTAACTACAAATTCTTCATAACCGTAAGGATAAGATTCATCTCAGTTCCAATGTCCCATTCCAATTTTGTGGCATGCTTGAAAGTTTGGAATTCAAACAATTCCCTAGTTTCCTTGCAACTTGTTATAAAACAGGAAATAAACATGTAACATCAATCATAGGCAAACAAAAAAAATTTATAATTAAAGAATAAAAGTTATACACAAAACAATAGGCAAATGAAAAAAATGAGTAATCAAACCTTAGGAATGGTTGGAATTCATTTTGCAGACCATAAACCAGAACCATTAAAATTCTAAATTTCCTTGCAACTTGTTATGAAACAAAAAATAAACATGCAACATCAATGATAGGAAAAAAAAATATCATTAAACAATAAAAATTATTCACAAAAACGAACGAAAGTATAGGCAGATGAAAGAAAGAAGTAATCAAACCTTAAGAAGCATAAACCAAGACCATTAAAATTGTAAGTACAATCGGAATATATGAAAAACCTTTTCTTATATAAAATTCAGAAATACTCAAATACATGCATCATTGATACCGAGAAATTCTTTTCAAATTTCATAGCATTCATTGAAGAATATGGGAGATATATATTAAGGTGTCTGAAGCGGTGCGGTAACCGGGTACATGCACCATTAGCTGAGTAGGAGAGGAAGGATTTTGAGTTTTGATTATTGTAGAAGGGGAGGTGAACCTAAAAATACGTGGGTGTGGAAAAAAAAAAGAAAAAAAAAAGAGCATACCAGAATTACAACTGATCCCACTTAAATGTAGACAAATGGAGCCACATGAATATTGACACTTGGCACAAAATTAGGATCCTAATTTAGAATTGTAATTTGAGTTTTTCTCTACTTCACCTATTGTGTATACACACACACACACACACACACTAACATGTAACTCCATGCAAACACATGGATGCATTTACAATTAAACAAAATTTTATTATAAAAATATAAATAATTAGTCAAATTAATTTTTTTTAAAGCATGTAACTCATGCATTCATGCATACATATAGATACATTTAAAATTAAACACAATTTTTATCATAAAATATGGATAATTAGTCCGTGCTCAAGCTGTGCTTCAAGTAATAGTCGTTGAGCGCATACGAAGCCGTAACCACTATGTCGCTTGAGTCATAGTAGGGCCCGCCTTGCTGTATTGGGCTGCAGTCGAAGGCGCCGAGCCCGCAGGCTTAGTCCAGAGCCATCTGCAACGCCGTGTCCTCCGTGTTATTCTTCGCCACGCACCACAACTTTGTGCCCACGACACCAACCCGAGCCTTGGAAACCAAGGAGTGGGAGCGTGAGGACCAAGAGATCCGATAATTGTTTACTATTCTCTCTTTCCTCACTTTGTTATTTGGAACTGCTTTGCCTCTTGTTTTCAAAACCCAATCTTGGGGTGTTTAGTTCAACTCTTTAAAAGCAACTAATTTACATTTTGGAAAATGGGTTTCATGATTTTCAATTTTGGGTGTTAAGTTCATCTCTCTGAAAGCAACAAAATGGGTTTCATGATTTTCAATTCCGGTGAGATTTTGTGGTATCTCCCGTTCTCTTTCTCAATCTCTCGGTATTGGGCTGGGGTTATGGTAGGGATTCAATTTTGTTCTTCAATATTGTTTGTCGTTTCTTAGTATAATTTTTGGTTTTTTTTTTTTTGAAATTAACATTTTTTTAAAATAATAAATTAAAATTAATTTTTTTTAAAGCATGTAACTCATGCATTCATGCATACATATAGATACATTTAAAATTAAACACAATTTTTATCATAAAATATGGATAATTAGTCCGTGCTCAAGCTGTGCTTCAAGTAATAGTCGTTGAGCGCATACGAAGCCGTAACCACTATGTCGCTTGAGTCATAGTAGGGCCCGCCTTGCTGTATTGGGCTGCAGTCGAAGGCGCCGAGCCCGCAGGCTTAGTCCAGAGCCATCTGCAACGCCGTGTCCTCCGTGTTATTCTTCGCCACGCACCACAACTTTGTGCCCACGACACCAACCCGAGCCTTGGAAACCAAGGAGTGGGAGCGTGAGGACCAAGAGATCCGATAATTGTTTACTATTCTCTCTTTCCTCACTTTGTTATTTGGAACTGCTTTGCCTCTTGTTTTCAAAACCCAATCTTGGGGTGTTTAGTTCAACTCTTTAAAAGCAACTAATTTACATTTTGGAAAATGGGTTTCATGATTTTCAATTTTGGGTGTTAAGTTCATCTCTCTGAAAGCAACAAAATGGGTTTCATGATTTTCAATTCCGGTGAGATTTTGTGGTATCTCCCGTTCTCTTTCTCAATCTCTCGGTATTGGGCTGGGGTTATGGTAGGGATTCAATTTTGTTCTTCAATATTGTTTGTCGTTTCTTAGTATAATTTTTGGTTTTTTTTTTTTTGAAATTAACATTTTTTTAAAATAATAAATTAAAATTAATTTTTTTTAAAAATGACAAAACAGGTAATAACGGCAACATTTAACAGATTGTTAAGGGAGGATTTGATTGAGAATAAATGAAACTTAGAGGACTGAAATGACAAAACTCAAACTTAAAGGACTGAAATGAAAAGTAATGACACTTAGAGGGTGAGTTTTGCACTTTTGCCTATTTTTAAAGTTGTTTGAAAGATCTTTATTTTCCCCTAAAAAAAAGAAAGAAAGATCTTTATTATCATCTATAAAAATGATAACCTTTCAAATGAATTTATGTCACATTATTAACCCTATATCATTAAAATGACCTTTACATCCATAAATCATGATAAGAATTTTTTTAAGTATAAGGTTATCTGAAACAAGCTTAAGTAGATAATTATGGTGTAACTCCGACATAAATTTAGACACATGACGCAAAATTGGATTAAAATTTCAAATTCTAATTCAATTTTCTCTAAACTTTGCCTATTAATATATACCTATATATAGATGACTTATAAATTTGAATTTTTTTTAGTTATATGATTATGTTTTTTATGATTTATTATATTAATTCCTCATTTTCTACACTAAATTAATTAATTTAGCACAAAAATTTAAAAATTTAGATTAGATGAGACACGTGATATAAAATTAAACTCTATTTGAAATTCAATTATTACACTAAATTAACTCACTTGACACAAATTTTTAAAATTTAGATTAGATGAGACACATGAAGCAAAATTAGATTCTAATTTAAAATTTAATTAGATTTTTTCTATTTTATTTGTTATTATTATTATTATTATTATTATTATTATTATATAGATATCATAGGTTTAATTTTTAAGATACGAATACAATTATATTATCATATTAATTTAACAAAATAATAATTATGGTTTTTGATTTTATACTTTTGAATTTACTTCCTTGTAAAAAAAGAGGGAAAGTTAAAATTGATTAGACAACACTCTGATATTTAAATGGCTAAAAAAACTTTTAAATTCATAATCATACTAAAAAAATAAAAAAAATAAAAAAAAATAAAAAAAGCTAGAAACAAGCTACATTTGTGCAAAATTCAAAATTGAGAGCCATCTAGCCTTCTAGGCCAGGACTCAAGTGTTGACTGGTAGTCTGGTACTTGGTCCTAATGTTGTCTTTTTGGTGCCTCTTATCAGCATAAAGTTCAATTCAGAAACACGTGAGCGTAAACATGAATTCAAAAACTCCCGAATCCATTCACTTTTATAAATACAACATCCCTTCATCAAAAAAGGAGGAGTCCAGTTCCAAATTTTAGATTAGAGAATTGCTGCATAATTTTTTTAAAAATTCAATGTGCATATGAAGTTCAAGACATGTGCCTACAAGTGCTCAAGAAGATCTGCAAGTTTTGAAATCTCATCACATAGTCAATTGATCGAGAGCTCGACACTTAGATCACTTAAGTTGATTAATCAAGAATCATGCAATCAAAGTCCAAATTTAGCACAATCAATCATCCAAGCCTCTAGGTTTTTGTGACCCTAAAGTCAACATATAAAAGCACACGTACTGTTGGACTTGACAGCAAACTTTTGGATAGCTGTGTTCTGTATACCAAAATTTAGGGTTAAACAAGCTCTTGGAAATCATCACCCATTGATAAAAGATTGAAGGTTTGGTGTTTAAGTTGAAGTTGCTACAATTGAAACACATTCAAACTATTGTGAAGAATTTTTAAGACGATTCTTAAGGTCAAAAGCAACTGTTCGTGATGAACAAAGTCCACAATAGAAATGTCCATGGACTTGAAGTTGCTTGTGGTCATGTCAATAAATATTTATATTATATGATATAGTAATAGATTTAGGGTTAAATCTCTTATAAATACTTCAATTTTACAGAGTTAACTCATTTCCTTGGAGCTTGGTGGTAAACCCGAGAAGGTTTTTATCTTGCTAGAGTTTTTTCTTCATAATGATATTGATGATGTTATTCATTTTTATTGTTTTTTAATTCACGATATGGTTGTATGTATGATTAACCAAAAACGATATATTTTAAGTGTAATCGATCAATAAATCAAACTCAACATTAAAATTGATTAATCAGTAACAATTGAGGTCTGAATTCCCCAAAAATCTACAGCTACAATAATCATAATCATTCTTAGTTCATCATACACTCTATAATCTACAACATACATCAACCCTCACAAAGCATCATGAACATAGAAAAGAACTTATTGGGGTTATTTATGAGATTATATGTAAAGTTATTTAGAAGATCTTCTAGTTCTTAGTGTTTGGTGAAAACGACTTTAGATATAGGTCTTAGCCACAGACGATCAGAATTGTGTCTACTTTGAATTAGTTAAGTGTTAGAATGATAATCTAGCATTTGATATGCTTTAGTTTACTTAGAACTGTACTACTTCAAATTAGGTTGCTTAGATTTAGATCACATCAAATTAGTTTACTTCGAATCACAATTATTGAAGATAACTTAGATATAGGTATCAACACACTTAGTTTTTCATCCATTTTCATCACCATATTTTTCATTTTCTACTGTTACTTTCATTTTGACAAAAGTGCACAAATTTGGCAAAAATGAGGTGTAAAACTTATGTTTTTCATCATCCAATAAGAGATCACTATCTCAGCTTTTTACGTAAAATTTAATACATTTTAATACACATAATAACATCTCAATAAACTCACAATTAAGCTAGATTTTAAAATGTGTACTAAAATTGGTCAAGTGTGGTTGTGCCTATTTTTTAATATCTAATATGAGGATGTGACATGTTGGAATTGGAGGGGTAAAACTAGAGTTTTATACCACATTCTTATTGTATTTAATCTCTTGACAAAATAGTCATCTTAATTTTTTTTTTAAAGGTAAATAGTCTTCTTAAATGAGGCGTTTCCGAATCCTTTCTCTAATCCATGATATCATATTCTAGGAGTAATTTTTAGGTACTCTAGGAGTAGAGAGAATGATGCTCCCTCCTCTCACATTCATTGTGGGATCCACCATAAATGTGAGAGGAGGGAGCATCATTTCTCCATGCTCTGGGAGTACCTAAGAATTTTCCATATTCTAGTACTCCAAACCATAACTTCACATCAAACCATTATATTGAGTTACCAACATTCAACATTAAGAGAGACCAAACTTAATAAAGTTGGTTTATGCTCACGAGGAATATTTGCAACTTTAAAGAATGCTTGTTAACAACTGTTATTATTGAAGAATAAACAAACCAAAAAAAATCCCCTGATTCATATAAATTAATGCCTTTTTAAGATTTAAAAAATAGAATTTTTTTATTTTCTAAAGAATTTTCATTGTTGTATTGATAAATTCATTGTTGAAACTCTAATTTCTCTAACATTTTTACCCAAAACAAAGAAAAAAAAAACTCTTTAGAATATAATTTAGTGACTGCTTTGATTAATATAGAAATATAGGTTTCTTAAGTAAAAATTTAATTACGTTAATTACTTAAAGAACTTAAAAAAGTTAACGGACTAAACTGGAATTGTTAAAGATATTAACGAACCCAAATCCAACATAAGAATTGAGCTCAATCTTAAGCTTGAATTCTGATCAAGTTCAAAAATAAAATAAATGAACCAATCTTAGACATCTCGTTTACATCTATATCATGAGAAAATTTCAATATTTTTTAAATATTTTTATTTGATGGCAATACTTTTCTTGGTTGTCGGGGAACCTTGTGATTTTATCTACTGTTTTTTCCCAAAAAGATTACAATAATAATAATAATTAGATTTTGGTTTCATTTATTGTTTGATCAGTTAAGATAATTTTTTATTGACAGTCGTATATAGAAGTAGGGGGGTAGGGGTGATCCTTATTTGAGAAGGAATGTTTTTCCACTATCATTTCATAGGCTATTTAACACCTTAACGTGAGAGAATCTTCATTAAGTGCCATTATTCTAACGTAGTAAATGAAGGGAGAGCAAATGCAGGGAAAAGAAATTCAGAATGGATTTAAAGGAGTATACAGGGTTAACTTTTTTGTTTTTTTTTTTTTGTGAAAAATATATAGGGTTAACTAATAGTTCCTTGGTGAAAATAATAAAGAAATTCATAAAAATTAGTCAAGTTAAAAATTGAAGTTACTCCATTTCATAGGGGTTTTTTTTTTTTTATTTTGTTTTTATTTTTTTTTATCATTGGTTTTCGTTTATTCTGGCTTCATTGATCTCCTTCTTTTTGTCTCCCTTTCAGCCTCTCTTACAGTCTTTTTTTTTCTTTTTCTTTTTTTTCTATTCTTTCCTTTTCTTTTTTTGAGAGAGAATTTCAACTTATAGCGTCCGCTCCTGACAATAGCTCTTTATTATCAGACCAAGACACCAATCAGTTTTTGGTGTAGGCGAGGATTGAACCTCAAATCTCTTATACAACCATAAAAAACTTTACCAGTTGAGCTTACTAGAACTTGTATATATTTTTTAAAATCCCACTTTTTTCTAACTACAACTATACTTCATTGAAGTCTAAAAAAAACAATACTTCATTTTTTTTAAAACATAATAAACCAATAAAAATAAGGGTCATGTTAACGGGTGGCCTTAGAGCAATTATTAATAAACCATATTAAGAAAATTTTAACACTGTTTTTATGAAAAATATAAAAAAACTAATTGTTTAGTCATTTTCTCATTAAATGTTTCTAAAAATAGTTCACGAACTAATACCTTTAAGGTATTTATTAATATTTCCCAAAAAATAAAATATCTCAGGCACATAGGATAATCTAATAACGTTGTACATATCACAATTTTAATTTCAATTAAACAGAGATGAAACCAAATTATGGTTGATTGTTATAATTTTTTTTTTCTTCTATTAAGTAGTATAAGATAGGGATTCATTGAATCGTAAACCATTTATGTTAAAGGTAAACTCCAATAAATTGGTTTAATAGTTCTAAGATCTCATAAAGTTCATGAAATTCAATAATCATTAATTAGAAAAACAAAATCAACCAGAGGTCAACAAAGTTGATTCATGGATATGAGAAATTTAATTTTCTTCTTTATTTGAATAATATTATATACCATGAAAGTCTTTTCTTATAGTCTGATGGCAACAACTTCTAGGAATCTAAAATCTCCTTAAAATTTAATTTTGGGTACAGAAAAGAAAGAGAGGAAAACAGTTGTGATGTTTTGTCATTGTCATTTTAAATAGACATGAAGATATAAAATTAAAATATTTATCTACGGAAAAAAACAAAGATTTCATTGTCAAATTGTAAAATTTAAAAGGAAAAATATGATAGAAATATATTAAGAACAATTTTATGTTTTTGTTTTTACATAAAAGGTCTCCCTGAGCGTGCGGGTATAGGATCGTACAGAGGAGGGTGTGGGGTGTGGAGTTTGAAAAGTAGAGATAGGAAAAGCCAAAAATAATAAGGTAATGATGAAAGGATCGCATTAAAGGCAGACTTGTCTCGTGTCAAGTGTAATTTAAATGCCCATTTTGTCTTCTTCTCTGTGTGTTTGACTGTTACTGGTGGTAGCAGGTAACAGGTCGGTTGGTTAACCGGCAGCAGCAGGTAAAATACACTTAGGAAATGACAGAACCCAAAAACATTGAAAAGTGGGAGTGGGTACACTACGCAGGCACAGCTATTCTTATTTCATTATTTTTTGCTTTTGCTTTGGGCTTGGGTTTGGGTTTTATTCCTACTTTCTTAGTTCTTAAATGCCATTTTGCGTAAGCTAATTTAGGAACCTTTGAATGGTGGTATTAAAAAAGTAATACTACTAAAAAACCCATTAAGTGAGTCAGTGCATTTTTTTTTTAATTATTATTTTCTCACTCTTTCTCTCATACTATAAAGCTATGTGTGTTAGGGTTATCACACTTACAAGTTTTCAGAGTGAGTGTGAAACTGAAACTCCCACAACAACAACAACAACAACCAAAAAAAAAAAAAAAAGAGAGTGAAAGAAATGAAAAGGGTTTTGTGTGTTGAGGGGAATGTTGGCTGGCTCGAGGCTTTTCACAATGAGGTTCTAATGAAATAATGAACTCTTAAGGCTTCGGACCAGGCTTCATTCCCCTCAACCTTTTGAAGTATGTATCTATCTTTGCAGCTTCTTCAAGATTTGCTTATATAATTGTTGGTGAATAATATTTCATGTGAAGGTTAGGTTGAGAGGAATGTTGTCTGGCTCGAGGTCATGGAGCTAGGTTGATTTTTTATGACATTTTTTCCGGGGTAATTTAACTATAGTATGTAGTACCGGAAAAAAAAGTTCATAATTCGAAACCCTAAATGATTCTCGGACCAGGCTTCATTCCCCCCAACCAACATTTGCTACAACCATTTTGATTTTCTCCTACTAAATTAAAGTGAGACTGGTCACTTTTCTGGTAAGGCTTTCTTTGATTCCTCATATAGATTTGTATGTGATTATGTGTGCAGAACAGGTTAGAAACCTTAGTATCCTTCTTTTACTTTCATGTTTTCCATAGATTTTACTACATATATATGTATTAATATATTATATGTTTTTACTAATGGTCTTTTGAGTTGTTTCCTTAGATTCTGTCTTTTAAACTTCAAAATTGTTAAAAGATTTGTAGCTCAAGCGACACTCTTTTCTGTTTTCAACGGAGACGTTCAGGTAAAAATCTCTCTTCCAAATATCAAACGAAAAAAAAAAAAAAAAAAAAAAAACCCTTCAAAATTGTACATGTTCTAAGAGGTTGATTGTTGTTTCAGGTTTAATTTTCAGCTCATCTGTCTTTGTCCAAGGTACAAGGATATGACCAAGATGCAAGAAAGTTCTTCCTCTTTCCAACAGTATTACATAAGATCTTAATTTGGTGGAAGCAGTGGAGAAGTGTGAGTCTGTAAATTATAAATCCTTCCAAAGAAATATATTATAAATGTTCCTTTGGATGAGCAGTATGGTGCAATAAAGCTGTTGATTCAGTTTATTTAATTTATGTACAACAATTTTGAAGTTCATATATTTTTGTTCAGCTATAAGTTTATCAGTTTAATTTTTAAGTCCAATAAAACCAATTGGGAGAAACAAAAAACACTCTCTGCAAATTAGTTTAAGAAATAAAACTCTATCTGTTACCTTACTTTCATTTGTAGTTCATGTATTTCAACCTGCCACAAAACTCACAAACAAAAGAGACACTGAGAATCGGTGAATATATCTATTCTATAATTTAAACTTTTAAATGGGATTATTTAAGACCAGTCTAAACCCTTTTTTTTATAGTAAGACTAGTCTTAGCTCAAGACCTAAGATGGATCGGTCTCTAATGTTCATTATTTCACGTGGACAAGATGGTATATGTACTGTAAGACCTGTTAGATGTGAAATTCTTGCCAGCAATAGCTAGCTACTGATCTAGGTCTAGGTCTTTCTAGGGTTTCGACACAGCATCCCCCACAAATAGAGGATAATCTAGATATTAATTGCCACTTTTCAATTCTCTCAGCTTTTCAAAATTAACCCTTTTTCCACAATGGTTATAGCTATCCCCCACCAAAAACAAAAAAAGATGAATATTAAGAAGGAAGAAGAAAAAAAAAGCATCTGAACCATGGGTCAGCATTGTATTTGTACCAACAGATGAATGAACAATTTCCCAGCACACACACACACGTAGATGATGACACATATCGTACTCAAAGGGTGAGTTTGGTTGTCCATTTGAGATGTTAATTTTGCCATGATGATATTTTTCGTTAAAAGGTTGTTACTGAATTCCGTCTGTTAGCAACGAAAGATGAAGATGATGTGAGGGTCCAGAAGTGTGAAACGTTACTGTTTAATTTATTATACCTTGTTTGTGGTGAGATCAGAGAGATGTGTACGTTAAATTTTAAACAAGTGCATTAGTTACAAAAGCTGCTGAAACATCTGGAACAGTGAATGAAAGAAGTAAAGGGTGGCATAGACAGAGTAATAGAGAGATGTTGAAAGTTAACGAGAAAAGGAAAAAAGAAGCGAGAAATTCTCGCTTAATCATCCTCCAATATTGGCATTATCATCATGACAGACACAGATATACCTGCATATTGAAAGGCAAACAAAACCTGTAAAAGAGGAAGAGAAGATTGATTGAGTATATGAGTATGTGTGTGTGTGTTTGCATGTATTTGCGTTTGTGTATATGCATTTATGAGGCTTTTGAAGTTGTTGAAAAATCAGTTACTATCCTTGGAAAAGCTCGGATCAGCAGTGGCATTGGTATAGGCATTGTCATTGGCAGCTCTCTCTTCTTTTCTGACTTCTCTTTCAAGAAGTCATAGTACAGTACAGATTTATTTTAGCCTTGAAAACCCAACATGAAGAAAAAGTTAGAGAGATAGAGAGAGAGTGAAACAATGACGACTATCTGACTTTTCTTGGGAAATGAAACGGAGAGCACAGACTCGCTCGGGTATCGATTCATGACAAACTTGTTGGTGTTTTAAAGAAAGAGGGAAAACCATCACCTTTTTCTGTTGGCAGCTTCATCAAGTATTTATTATCACTTCAACAACACCTAGCTTAGAGCTCTCTCTTTAATTTCTTTCTATTTTATCTTCTCCCCCTTTTCTTTTGGGAGTTAAAAAACTGTTTTTTCGTCAGTTGGTGTAAAATCACTCTGTTCCTTTTAAGTTCTATAATCCATGCATGTCAAATTGTAATGATATGATAGGAAATAGATTGAGGTATGTATTTTTTAACATAGATTATAAGCTTCACAATATTGTTCAACTTTATCAAAAGTTAGTAAATTCTCCCCAACAAGCAGGTGAGTCAGTAAAGTTAACAAAACTTTGTTTTTGAGTGACACTTAGTCTAATTAGTGCATTAACACACTGATTAGCTTCTTTAAACGTGTGTTGGACTGGTGTACTCGGGACAATTAATCCTCAAAAGGGTACTGCAATAATTAAGGAGGGTTTCCAACATAACATGTGTTTGAAAAAAGGTCAAAGCTTTTATCTATTTATCTTTTAGTTTTTTAAATAAATAATTTAACTTTTAGTTTTCTTAAAAACAAATTAGTTCTTAGTTTTTTTGTCAAACATCTAATATAAAAGTTACTAAAAATTATATTTTTTTAATAAACACCATATAAGTAAGCTACCGAAAACAACAGAGCACCCAAACAAACACCAACTAAATTAGATTATGTTTCTGATTTGTTGATAGAGCAATGTTCGTCGATGTTAGATATTATTGTGTCAAATTGTACATGCAAATTAAATATGACAGCTCATTAGCTCTAAAATTAACTATATATATATACATATTATTTGGAATTTTTTATATAAAAAAGTACACGGGCATATATAGTGTGTGCTGTGCTCAAAAACAAAAGGTAAAAGAGAAAGAGAAGCAAAGGCTATGGAAGTGGAGGGGTAATCAAAGTGTTTTTTTATTTTAAAAAAAAAAACTAAATAGCATTGTTACATATTGAAAATTCTGTAGTTACATTGGGTGTTGAGAGATTTAAAGTTTCAATCCCTAAAAATTTTCATTAAAAATGTTAGAAAGGGTGAGTTCAACTGTACAAAGTTTTTCTCAAACATACTATTTGATTGATATGACTTACATAAATTCGATGCAGTTGATTTTTTCTTTCCAAAGCCATTAATAGTCTCCAAGTGTTTCATCAATATTTCCCTCCCAAAGTGCAGCACGTCTATGTCCTTTTATTCCAAAAAAGCATGCTACAAAATTTTAGATTATCATTCTTAAGCAATTCATCATCTTACATAATTTCACCTTCAAAAAATACAATATAAAATCTTGCTCAAACGATATCTGATGGAGTTCTATAAATTTTATCAACAATTGTGCTCATATACAATATGAGATTCTCATTAAAATATGTTTTGACTATGAATAAATTATGTACACTGGTTAACATGTTACATTAAGTTGAAAGCCCAAAGAGCTTAATGAACTCATAAAAGTAAATTAACTCGTACTAGGGCTAGTTTCCTGCATTGTAATCTTAATACATTCACGGATACCCCATTGTTTTGTTTATATACAAATCAAATGGCCCACTTTATGTCGTCCATTATATAATGATTATTTTTTATCATTAGGCCAAAAAATCAATTGATTTTTTGTATAAACAAATTATGTTTGAATCTCAAATCTCTTATTCAATGATAAAATCAGCTAATCTCTTATTCAAATATAAAATTAGCTAAGCTAAATGAAACCAACAAAACATGCATTATCCTAGGTTTCTTTCATAGGAGGTAAGTCATAAGATTATATAAATCTTGTGTCTATGAGAGAGAGAGAGAGAGAGAGAGAAACAAAACATGCATTATCCTAGGTTTCTTTCACATGAGGTAAGTCATAAGATTATATAAATCTTGTGTCTATGAGAGAGAGAGAGAGAGAGAGCCAGCTAAGGGCCGAGAACCTGGGCCAACGCTGAGACAAGTGAGATTACGTGAATAAGAAGTATATGTATTATTTCTGTCTTTATGTGATGGGTCCAGTTTGTATCCATTCTTTCTTTCTATCCTATCAATCCCAGCTTTATTTTTCTTAGATACTGTTAGTTCCACTTTTTATCTAACGTTCAAGACAAAGCTTGAAAACAAACACTGCTCTCTAGCTCTCTTCAACTTCATCTTATGCTCCTCCCTGCTTGGCTCTCCCTTTTTACTAAGCAAAAGAATGAAAAAGTCACCGGACAATAATGTTTCAAGTGGGGTTTGATGTTTTCATCAACAACAAAAAAATGTGGGCTTTGATCATGATCATCAGATCATGTCAAATCATACAATATTGACTACACCATGTGTTCCATCCCGAATCGCCTAAACATAGTGCAACACCCATTTATATATTATAGAGGTTTTTACTGAGGTAAATTGGTAGGTACAAAGTTCCTTTGATCCATATATAGAAGACCTTTGTTGCTTTCCACTTTAGGTTGGGTTAGTTTGCACCTTTAGTTTATTTATGAATATACATGCAGTTTTTAAAGTCTCATTTTTTTATGTATAACTTTGAAAAATAAGCAAATAAACTTTTCAATAAAATGTCAATCCAAACACACAGTAAAATTCAATAGTTATGGATTAGAGCTAAGCACAAGTTAAAATTGCTGAAATTTTTTTGCTACTATTGTTTGCAAAGAAATTTTTGTTACTTAAACAACTACTTTGGGTGAGAGTCTAATCGAATCCCACTTCACATACTTGAAATTTGTCTAAAACCTTAACAAAAAAAGGATAAAATATTATTTAATTCTTAAATTTTAATAAAAATTTGTTTTTCTTCCTTAAACTTAAAGTTCGTTTTTGTCCCAAAACTATTGAAAAATTCTTTTTTTGTCCTTAAACTATTGAAAATATTTTATTATTGTCGTTAAATTTTACTAAAGGTTTATTTTTCATCCTAAACTATTGAAAAAAAAGTTCTTTTTCCATCCCTATTTTTGTTTCTAAACCAAGAAAGTCAATACCGTATCGAAAGCTGTACCGGTTTGGCTACCGATACGATATATTTCGGATACCGATCAATACCGATTACCGTTTCAGGTTTACCGCTATTTTATATATTTAATATATATATATACACAGGCACACAAAATCTCTATTTACACACACATACACACACAGACTCTCCAACTTTTAGTTTCATAAATACCTTCCATTTCAACTATTGTATACTAATTGATACAGCAACCTAAAGATCAACTGGAGATTAGAATTAATGCAGGTAAAACAGTTAAAAAAGAAAAAATAGAACTCTTAATTCAAACACCAAATCCAAATTAAGTAAAAGAATTTGAGAGATCAAGGGTTAGGTGAAATAATGAAATTATCTACAAAATACTTTCATTATTGATTATTTTAGAGACAAAAACTGCCACAATTACAACAAAAAAAAAAAACACACACACACACACACATCATTTTGCGTTTTGGTCCGGTACAGCCAGTATTTTTTCCAGTACGAAATAGGAGTGTACCTGTATCAGTGCACTAACTGGTACGATATGGACAAGCCGTTACGGTACAGTATCAGTAACACTATTCTAAACTATTGAAAAACTCTTTCCAAAGTTTAGAGATGAAAAACAAAATTTTGTTAAAATTTAAGGACCAAAATAATATTTTAGAAAAACAAAAATGAAAAAATTTGTCTAAACCAATACATATACGATTCCAATTATAGACTAGTGTTTCATTTCAGAAAAGTCACAAAATGTCATGGTGAATTTAGTTACTTAGAACCTTTGTTACATAAACAACTACTTTGGGTGAGAGTCTAATCAATTCCTACTTTGCATAATTGAAATTTGTCTAAAACCTCATTAAAATGAGCTTGAATATTAATGAACTTTATAGAAGAGTTATTCATCAGAACAATACTCTTATCGATTTAGTAACAAGTAGATCGATTCCTACTTTGCATAATTGAAATTTGTCTAAAACCTTAATAAAATGAGCTCGAATATTAATGAACTTTATAGAAGAGTTATTCATCGGAACAATACTCTTATCGATTTATTAACAACAAGTAGATCGACATTAGGAGAATTAGTAATTTAAGGATGTTAAACCATATAAAGACGAGCAGTCCTTATATCAATAGCAAACAACCTACTTATAGCCCTATTTTTCCCATTTAAACCCTAGCACACACCCATTTATTGTTTTTTTTAATTAGTTATGTGCAGACGCATGGTCACAACTAATTCTATATATCTCTTTAGACCATGACTAGTAATGACACTCTATTGCTTGCACTTGTAATGATTGCTACCTTTTTTTGAGATTTTCCTCTCCTGTCTTTGTCGGAAAAGATTCTGCACAAGGAAATGGCCCAGGTAGGAGGACACTTCCTTGTTAGAAAGGAAATCCAAGCGATCGAGCCAAGATTGGATGTTGCTTCTTCATCTGCATCATATCATCCAATCAAGTTGCTCGTGAGACCCCCAAAAAATGAAAAAATTTGTCTAAACCAATACATATATACCACTCCAATTATTGACTAGTTTCTCATTTCGGAAAAGTCACAACATCTCATGGTGAATTTAATTGGGCAATGCGTGTAGATGCATCATGGCTTCAAACAAAGCGTGTTTAAGAAAAAATATATATATTTTCTTTGTAATAGAGAAACAAAGAGTAGTTGTAAAGTTGTACTCACAACTTTAGCATATTCACATCATATCTAACATCTTGAGCTATTGAAATGGAAGTATGAGCTTTTGAAAGTCCAATCTTTCTTGGCATCACTCCCTTCCATATTGTTAAATTTGAAAATCTAAGTTTAAGAGAATATTTTTAATTTAATGCATTGTCCTACAAACAAAAATTTGTAAGTTTTCACCTATACATCATATTATCTCTTGATAAACTTTACCCATCACTACGTCAGAAAAAGAAAAAAAGATATTGAGTTTAAAATATATACTTCAATATTTTTGCTAAGTTTAAATAGCAATAAATAATAAGTTAGATATATGTTCATTAACTTTTCAAATTAAACCCAGATGTTTATTATTATTTTGCAAATTTTAGAACATTGTTAAATTAAATATTGGACTATATCAAAGTGGGATAGAAGAAGAAGAAGAAAATAATTATTGGGAGCTAGTGGGATGTAGAAATTCAAATAGAAAAATGACATGAAGAAATGAGATATGAATCACGTTAGAGAAGAGAACATTTGGCTATCCGGGAAGGTTGAAATTTACACGATGATGCAATACAAAGTAATATATAAAAAGGCTCTTATAGAGAAGACAATGATGCAGATTGATTATGACAAATTTTTTGTTTTTTTTGCTTTTTTTTTTTTTATACTTATTTATTCATCTAAACAAGCGATCGATAGACCTCTCTTGCAAATTGAAATTCAGTATCTTTGACAGGTAAAACTTCATTAAAAATGGAATGACACCATCATATAGAACGTTTATATTGTTTTTCCTTGATTTCACACACCATTTTATGCTATGGTTATTCTCATATGTGTATTCATTCTTTCCTTTACTTGCCATGCTTTTCAAATTGTTCTGTTTTGGAATGCATTTTACATATATTTTATTTTTATTTTTAGGCCTAAATGTAAAAACATTGACTAGGGTTTGGGCAAGGTTGTCAAATTTTGTACTAGAGGCCATTTCGATCTGACGTGGTGAACGAATTATTTCGGTACCTATTGATACCAATGTACCGTTTCAAAATTACTGTTATTTAATATTTATATACAAATTTATGTGTTTATATTTATTTGTGTAAGTATGAATTTATTAATTTTTATATTTATCAACATAAAATTTAAAATCCACATAATTTATAATATTAGCATAAGTACATCAACTGATATATTATTTTAAATAACATTTTTTTCAATTTTTTTATTATACCGACTTAGATGCCAATACCTGCCAAAACACCCAAGATATTCCTAGTACAAGCCTCGTACAATTCACTATTTTATTTGGCACATTTAAGAGTAGTGCCGGTATCAGTTCAATAGTTAGTACGATATTGACTTTCTTGGGTTTGGGCCAGTTGCATAAACATTCCCTAAGGTTTTAATTATGCCTTATAACTGCATAAGGTTTCTATATCTATCAAAATGACCACCGATTCGTGTCATCACTCACATGATTTTTCTACCCATAAGAGCAAACAAAGTTGCTCCCTCCCCCCCCCCCCCCCCACCCCACCCAATTTGGCAAATATGAAAATAATCTCTGAAAATTATAAGAAATAATTGAAACCTCATAGGATGTTTTTGCAACTAACCAAATCCCAGAGGGCCTTTTTGCATCTTGGCATTATTTTAACAAGGGTATTTAGTGGAGGAGGTAGGGGTTCAAACCACAGACATCCTATAAAAAAAAAATGCGAATGGTGTTGAATATATAATTTATTGTCTTCATCTTACTGTTTTAGAAAATGCCACAAATATGTATCAGACTTATTATAATTTGATGCTTTAACAACCAATGCTACCTAATACCTTTATAAAATGCCTAAGTGAACATCGAAAATGGAACCATGCAATTAAAACATAGATTAAGTTTGGCACATTAATTGTTTATTTTGGAGTATATATTAGAGCATTCTCATCAGTTTGTTTAAAAAAATTTCATCTATTTTAGCATAAGAACCTAATTTTTCTATTTTATACAAGCACTTTGCAAAGACATACATTTCAGATTATATATTATACCCTCTATTTTCTTTATAATCTTTTTTTTTCACCTACCCACATGAAATCTAACTCTCTCTCTCTCTCTCTCTCTCTCTCTCTCTCTCTCTCTCTCTCTCTCTCTCTCTCCTCTCTCTCTCTCTCCTCTCTCTCTCTCTCTATATATATATATATATATATATATATATATATATATATATTCTAAACACTACTCTCTTTCACTGTCTCTTTATAATTTTTGAACACTAAACTCTCTATATCCACCCAAGCCTCTATGGACAAGCACTCCCTCACCTTTACTCATTTTCACTTTCTCTCTCCCCTTGAGCCTCCATGGCAACGATGACAACAACAGTGGCTTAGGTTGACTTGGGTTTTTCATTAAGTTTTGTTTTGAGTTGATTTTGTTTTTGGTTGATTTTGAGTTGAGTTTGTGATGAGTTTTTAGATGGGTTAGAGTGGATTTTTTTTGGGTTGATTTTTTTCTTCTTCTTCCTTCTTCTTCTAGATTGAAGAGAGTTAGGGGAAGGGGGAGAGTTAAATGAGGGTGAGAGAGGAGAGAGAGAAAAAATAAACAATCAAATAGAAAACTACAATAACCGTGTAAATATACATGATTTTACTATAGTAATATTGTATATGTACAACGTTATAAATGGACTGATGTAAGTAGTTTTTGAAACAAAAATGTATAAAACTGACAACTTTTTCAATTTTACTATATTTAATGCGAGTACTCTAACAAATTAGCTAAAACTTAAAACTAGTCTATAATAACACAAGCAAAATTGACTGCTTCATAATGTAAAACATGCACAAAATGAAAATTGCATTTAAAACCATCAATTTACGTCAAATCACTAGAGGAATAAATCGGGCACCACAAAGATGATTGGAATCTTTATTAAGGGAGTGAAGGATTCATTGAAAAGAGATGAACATATTTGAAGCTGCGGTTCTATACACTTTCAAGAGAAAGTCACAAACAATTCGATCTACTAATTCTTGATGATGCACAGAGTGAGTCAATAGTCCACACGTGCAATGATTGGAGGTACTTGAAGAACAAAAGGTGAAGAACTTATAGAGAGCACCAGTGAGGTGCCGACCAAAGATCTTCTGAAGGTTAAATTAGTGAGAAGGATCTCCAATAATTCTAAAAATATAAGAACTAAAAATTTTCACATATCTTGGAGAAGAGGAGTCCTGATGCTTATATAGTGGTACAGAGCTAACCAAGATCCAGTGAACGTAGGCTCTTCCCTTATAAGGAAGATGTGAAGTTAATGCTCTGAGATCTTTGGGGCTTAATTTCCCATATTTTGAGGATACGAATATGTAAAGGAATCTTTGGGCATAGTGTGCAAGTTTTTTCCATATAGAGATACTTGAGTGGAGGGCACGCAAACAGTGGAACTAAGTATGAAGGGTCTTTGGTATAGAGACACTAGTCAACACCATGGGATGACAAGCAAGTGGTATTTGCCATTACGGGTCCCTTAAGGCATGGGAGACCTGACGATTCCTCAGGAGACTGACCAGGCTTAAAAGCCTAGCGACATGAGGAGCCTAACTAGTCCAACAAGGCGACACACTTCTATAGTGACCGAAGATGCCTTAGTGGCCAAAGATGCTTTTCGTGACCGAAAACTCTTTTGACGAGCTCATGAAGCTTTTAGTGACTTAAAATGCTTTTGGTGACCAAAGGATGTTGGACAAATTTTCGAAATGGTGAAAATATTCCTTATCACTAGAAAACCATTAATTTTAAATTAATTGGTGTTTGATTAATGTTTTTCCGTAGTCAAATTTACTTGTAAGACTTGGAGGCTCATGATAAGAGTAAAAAATAAAAATTTTAAATATTAAAAAAAAATAGAAGAAGACAAGAGGAGGTGGGGAGAGGAGGGTGCGGAGGGGCCAAATCTAGAAAAATAACAAATAAAATATGAAAAATCAATCTAGAACTAGTCAATCAAATATAAGAACAAAGTAACAAAAAATTAACACCAACAAATTCAAGACACTGAATCTGAAAATCAGGTTAGCCATAAGTTAGTCCATATATATAATCCATCAACGTGATTTGATTTCGTAGAGATACCAAAAGATCGTCTTGTTCAGCGCACCATGCTATCCTTAACTTCAACAGCTGAACAGAGATAATAATAATAAGCTTAATTACCAAATTTCGCACTCATGAGTCATGATAGTTTGAACTCCAAATCTTTCATGGTGTATATAAATATTAGTAAGGTAGAAACAAAACCCCCACTATTAAAGGCCAAAATAGGCAAGCTTGGTTTCATGCGGAAATGGGACATTCCGTTACTACAGTGCATTTTTAATTCATCTGAACAAGGGGCAAAAAAAATTTAATTCATCCAATCAAGGGGGAAAAATCAAAACAAAAAAGAAAAGAAAAGGAGGAAATAAAACGGAATAGAATAATGGGACAAAATACAAATTTGATTGCTCAAATATGGGATTGGAACCCAGAATACACGTGAAATTTTTGAGTGAAAATTGAATCTCGATATATTTTCACACTTCTCTATAGTTGCTCCTCCTGGAACCCTGACTCTCACCGGTATACATGTACTATGAAATGGGATAATTTGCAAAAAGGTAGTGGTATTGTCGACCTATGTTTTTTTTTTAAAGAAAAAGAAAAGGGAAGTATGTTAGCTGGATCAAGTGTAGGAACAAAGAGAAAGGCGAGGTGTGTTGGGATAAAGATCAAGAGAGATGGAGGGCCATCTCCTGGAGAAGTACTTTCTTTTGAGATGCATTGATGATGCCTTTGCACTCAGCTTCCAGTAACACCTCTGCCATTATTGCAGCTGGATGCCCTCTGGGCTCCTCGGAGGCCCTCCTTAACATGAACACCTGAACATACATAATCAAATTGCCAAAATAAAGAACTTAGTCTTGAGTTCAAAAAATTGGGGATTGTTCAGAAAACAAACTAGAGATATACATTTATGTAGATACATATATACACAAAGGCTACAACTACAGAACACTATCTGATATCAGAAATTTTCACGCAAATATTCCTAAACGTCTTCATCTGACATGCACATAGATGCAAGCCAAGAATTTATTAATTTCAAACAAAAAATCTATATACAGCCTAGCCTATTCCCAATATACCAAAAATCAAAGTTTTTTTTTTCCCGGAAAACAAAATATTAATAAGTAAAGAACTTTAAAACAAAGGATAAATTGCGTTAAAAATGATGTGATGACAAGTCAAAAGCACACATTGTAACTTCATAGTACATCTATAGAGTATAAAGATTGTATAAGAGCTCCGAGAAAGAGGGATAAGAAGCAGCTCTCATGGAAAATAGTATGCCAATTAAGGTTTGGAACAATACACTAATGCAGCTGTGGCTCAAAGATAAGAGAATCCATGAATTTTATTGCAAAACTCTGACATAATAGGAGGGTTCTTTTTCAACATGGAAAGTTCCTATTAGAAGGAAGGTCAATTGGTAATTACATTTCTTCTTTCAAAAAGAGCAAGAGAATTTTTTATTTTTTATTTCCCCTGTACAAGGAGGGGGCCTTCAAGTTAAATTTGTGCACACACATGCATGATCTCTTATTTTAAATACCATATAGCATTCCCATAAAAACTGGGTCATGCGTTTCAGCTACAGACCACATCCAACGCAAGATCTAAAAGCCTTTTGTTGTTGCAGCAGGATGGGCAACCACTTCTTTTTTGTCAATCAGTTTTACAACATACAAATAGACAAAGATAGATTGATGCTAAGTTCAATCTAATTTCATGGGTATTAATTCATGTAAATTAACTAAAATAGTACAAAATTTATCCCATCATAAGCACATACAAAGGCACACATCAAAATGTTGTTACAGAAAATATATTATACCTGATCATGGTGAGATATTTCTAAGCAGCCAGGTTGTTTAATGAATGGCTCCCCATCTATTTGAACTGGGAAAGGACTTGAAGCATGTATTCTTATGACTTTCCCTTGAGCTAATCTTCTGGCTTGGGAAAGTCCAACCTATACAGAAAACAAGCATTACTATCATACACATAGATTATCTTTTTGTACTGGAAAGTGAAAATATTGACCCAAAGTTTTGTACAACCATGGCTATCAAGAAATTTTTCAACAATAAATCCCTGTATCTCATATGCTTCCATATAAGGTAAAAACTTGTATCCTCTTTTTGATAAGTAAAAGAGCATATATAGTCATGATAAAAATACGCAGGGGAGGTTGTTTGGATACTGTGTGTTTACTTACAGCATGGTTGTTAGTGAAGCATAAAATGATCTTTTTACTTTTAGTAAAAAATTTGGTGTGTATTTTTATTTTATTTTATTTAAATTATAGCTTATGACAGTATCAATTTAAATTTAATATACATAGTAAACACAATATGTACAGAACTTTTGTCTAGATGTTGCTACATTTCAACATGTACACCAATCTTTATATCCTTAATATTAGATATATGAAATATTTAGAATTTGGATTGTCATGGTATGGAGAGTACGCCATCATTTGAGTTGGAAAAAAAAAAGTCACGAAAATTATGGGTGATCAGTCGGTCAGGCTTGGATTGGTGGTCAAATTGCTACTCAGCCTGATCCCCTTAATTAGGAACTTTGCCACATGCTGACCTACGGATTAGTCAAAACTGTCTGCATAGGAAGCACATACATGGCAAAAAGCAACGCGTGTTCATGTCGGACACAGTTGCTTGTGTGTCTCAGTGTCTGTATGGTGTTTGGCATTTTATCTATTTATCTTGCTTTGGACATGGTCGATTGCGACATGGATATGAAAAACATTTGGGAAAAAAGGAAGAATAAGAAGTTGGATTTTCAATCTAGTTGGTATTGGTCTCAACCCAGTCGCACTCTCTCTCTCTCTCTTTGGTTGTTGTCATCTATCTCCACTCCAGCAAAGCTCACCAGGGCTGGTCTTGGTACTTCAACACTTGTCTCAATCAACTGGCACTGGGGTTGGCCCATTGGTGCTGCTCTTACCATTTCCTTTTATATATATATATATTTATTTATTTATTTATTTATTTTTAAAGCTTTGCATTATATCATTATTATTACTATTATTATTTTCCTTTGAAATACCGAGATGACCAAAATAGATAATGTTCTTGTTTCTAAGTTCTAACACTAACCGTTAACAATTAAATTAAAGTTATGCCAAATAGGGAATAGTACACTACCATTCCAAAGTTAGTCGCAATATTATAATTATTATCACCAATTAATATAAAATATGTTCAAAATTTTATTATGCATAAATATAAATTAATAAATTGTTGTATCCCCACTGTGTCATGCCCTTGTTTTTAAGAATACCGTGTCACCGTGCCCCGTGTTGTGTCCGTGTTTATGCTTCTTAATCGTCCACATTACACTTTTAGGCGAGCAGAAGGGTCTGTCAAATCCCCAGTCTAACACCCTCTACCTCAAGCTCCCATTCACTCCTAGCTCTTCTTACCAAAATGATTGAAATTCAATCATCAAACAACACACAGAAAATATTCAACCAAAAAATATTTTAAAAACTTCCGAGCTCTTCTTTTACCAAAATCACCCACAACAATTCGACTCAGACCTGGTCAATATGGCTGAGTATATGATCACCCGTAATGAAAATGCAGTTTCAAACACTTCACTTAAAATAATTAATGTGTAGTCAGGCTTTAGTTATCAAATATAATTGAACTATTCTTCAAGTAATTTATATGAAGTGTCTTAACTAGTGCTTTCAAAAGCAAAAAGCAGGCGCCAATGTGTTCCTATTTTCTGCATGAGCAATGTGCTTATTTGAGATTGTTAAAATCTTTTAGTGTGTGCACATGAGAGGGAGAGATATTGAATAATTATATTATAATTTTAAAATTTTGGGAGATTCAAATACATACTAGCACAGTACAATGAAAAAGAAAATAATATTAGGTTAATAAAACATGCCAGTATTGAGAAGCACACAATATAAGAAGAATCTCAGACCTGAAGTTTGCCAAGGTGCCATGCTCCACAAACACATACAACCTCAAGCAATTTATCATGCATGGTCTGCAGACGAAAATCATCATCATGCTCATTGTCATTTTGCCAAAGATCTACTCCACCCATATAACTGCCAATGTTGAGGACAATTAAACCCTCAGAATCCTGGTGCAGGAAAAGGATTAGCAAACAGTGGCAATTACAACATGAAAGCAAATAAATTGGATAAAAAAAAAAGGATCATTAATAATACTGTACCTTTGGAATCTCAATGTCTTTCCCATCAACTTCTAGCCAAACTTGCCATGGTAAGTCAGCACAAGTTCTATCCATTATATCCCTGGCACCTTCTTGGCATATCGTAATTTATTCACAAACTGGTCACAAAATTTTAGTCAGAAAATTTTAAAGCTAAACAACATATTAAAGATAACAAGCCTCTCAAAGAACTACTATGGTTAAACCCATCACTGTAATTCTCCCAAGAAGAAAAGAACAAAAGATTAACCAAAAACATTGCAGTATGCAAACTGAGTAAACAATTTTTTTCCACTTCTCTCTTTCAAACTCATATTGCGTTGATAGATATATGTGTCACCTTATTGTCAGGTCATTCTTGTTTGTAGCCATGATGTATAAAACAAATTCAATCAACCTGTTAATGAAACTCAGCCAGCCAACCTTATTTCAAGGCAAGGCACACTGACTACCCTAATGTCCCAGTCCAAGAATAACCATTGAGTAAACTATGTAAACTTGTAGACACTTTCGAAAAATCACATCTGGTCTTTTAAAGTGTCAGTGAAAATGCAAAAGATTCAAGAAATTATTACAACATGGACTCAATAATTATTCAACCAAAGAAAAAGGATGAACAGAAAGTAGTATAGCTACCTGACTACAAAACTTTTCAGGATTTATCTCCCGAGTAACATGAAATTCATATGCAACCTTTGCATCACACCCAATACCTAGAACATAAAAAGTAGCGAAGATCAGATTGACCCAGGAAAAGAGCACTAAAAAAAAGTAACTTCAGATAAATACCTAAATAGTTCATCATGAACTTTGATTGTACTTTATCAGGATTTCCTTCTCCGTTTTCCTCTCTTATATCAACTTTCCAGCGATCTAGCATTGTAACTGCAGCGTGATTTATGTCCTGCAAAAGTGTGGTCAAGCCACCTTGTCCATTAACTGTAGAGAAACCTCGTCCCCATTGCAGTACCCTTGACAAATCATTTCCTGTACCAAGCGGAAGAATAGCAACAGGTGGAGGTGATTCAAAATTGTACTTCTCGATTGCATCAAGAACCCATGAAACGGTGCCATCTCCACCACAGACCAAAACCCTAAAATATTGCACATTTTTGAACAAATCTAAACCCACCTCAGGGCCATGAGATGCACTCAATTCAAAAATCTGCAAATAGGAATAGTAAAAACTCAGACAAAATGGGTCTTGAAAATATAGCATTTTTCTTTTTCATTGGTAAGTTACACACACCAAATGGGTCTTGAACCCACAACCTCACCCTCCACCTAAAACTCAAGGGGGAGGTGGTGCCAGTTGAGCTAGAGCTCATTGGCGAGAGAGAGAAGATAGCATATGAGAAACAACTTCTACATCTTTAGCCTATTTTGGTCTTACAGGTCACCTTATGATACTGATAAAATTATTGCCCAAGGTATAAAAAACAATTACAGATCATTGTGTTGCCTAATAGAGCAGAAGTTTAAAACATTTAGGATCATCCGATGATTCCTATCTAAATCATAGAGTGATTAGGGCAAGATTCATACCCTAACAGAGGTTTCCTGGTACCATAAAACCATTAAAGCGTGCAGATGATGAGATGACCAGGAGGAAGTAGTGATGTTGCCAAAATATTATTTTATTTACTTTTTTAACTGAAAACTAACAGTTTATGTGCAGATTAACAGTTTATCGAATATTGAGGAAAATTAATTCAGCTATTCCAAGAAACTACAAATCATTCTTGCATAGCATTGTAGCAAGAATTCTTTTTATTTTTTGGCTAACATGAGTGTTCAGAGCTCTTCAAGCACCAGACTATTCAACTGGGTGTGTGTAGTTCCCCCACCCCAACAAAGGGCGGCCTCAAGATGCTGTTAGGATTTTTGAACTCAAGACCTTCTTTATCTCTAAGGCCCTGGAACCACTAGATGTACTTAAGGTTAGCATTGTAGCAAAGCTAAACTATAGTTAAATATATGCAGGGTACAGAACAAAGAACAGTAACCTAGCTTATTTGTTTGGTTTGTGTGTTGTATTCTTTGGGGAGCAAAGGAGGAAGGCCATGGGCCCAAAAGGGCTCTTCAACAAGCCAAAAGAGTTTTTTTTTTTTTTGATAGGTAAAAGAGAACAAATGTGTAAAAATGAATTTTAGCGTCATATGTCACACTAAAATTAATTTGTTATGATATGTGTAATGCACAACAGCAATTAACTTGTTCATAATCCAGGGAAACCTATGTATTATAACATCTTCAAGAGAGACTAAAGAGTACAATGAAATAAGGCATTTAATATCACTAATTAGTTTTCTACAGTCATTGATTCATGTAACGTATAAACAAAATGCTACTACAGCACTCAAAAAATTCACCTGTACAGGGTTTAATAGCATGTTCAGTCTCCTCTGAAGAGTAGGCCCATGTTGACCTCCACTCCTGGCATTTATAAAGACCAAAAGAGGTCTTGCATCCTGTGGCAAATCAACCAGTTGATATCTTTTGATTTGACAATAGGTGGCAGTTCCATTTTTTCTTTGTATTGACCCATTATGGATACCCTTTACACTAACTGCATTGCCACTCTTCTTTAGATCAATATTGAAATCACCACCAGATCTCTTCAAACCAGCAAGGCCATTAAGCACTTTTCCGACAGCTGTATCAGTCACTGAGGCATCTTGCAACTTAACAGAACGAACATTTCCACGTTTGCTACGGTGGTTCCTTCGTCTCATCTGGCTATGAACAGATGAAGATATAAATTCCTTGGCTATAGAACTTAGCACTCCACCTTCAGTGTTTTCTTCAATAACTTCTTTCACACAGAGTGGAGAAAGAATAATCCTTCTAAGAGGACCCAGATCACAAACATCACCATATTCTTTCGCCATTTTAGTGTGACATTTGACATGAATAAGGCGTTGGCACCATAAGCAATGCCATGTAGGAGATGCATCAAGAAAAGGAACACCACAAGGTTCATCACAGTAAAAACAGAAAGCAGACATCTCAGGATTATCATCCATATCACCCCACCTTTCCGACCAGTGGTGTCGAACATGGTTAAGACCAGCTTGTGCCACACACTTACAATCGTTTTCTGTTAACTGAGAACAATAGAAATGAGCTGCTACACCACAAACAGAGCAACGATGAACAAGGGTTTGTGATGAGGCTTTTGTACCTAAATTTTGAAGAGACACCAAGGAATTCAAGCAAACATAGCACATGGATGGCTGTTCACCATCAGCAAAATCTTCTATCCACATATGATGTGATAGAGGAACCTTTAGATTCTTCCAGACTTTTTTCTTTGCTTTGGCAGCAGCTTCAACCCATTTTAGAGATTTCCTTTTTTGCCACTTAAGAAATGCATATATGACAGCTAGAAGCCCAAATGATCCAGTTACCAACCATTTAAAAATAAATGGACCATAAGCATCGGAGCAAATCAGCAACCATGCAAGTGAATTTCTCAAATCAATCATGGTGAACCTAATATCCATTGTCTATTTCAGTTTTGTTTACTGTGGACAGAATGAAAGATATCCAAATAGACTATGCATGCAAAACCTGATCAGATAAAAAAATAAAAATAAAAAACATTCATGAGAAACAAATCAACATAAGTAAATAGAATTTACCATTGTAACTGCACAAATATATGAGGTCTGGCAACCATTGTTTTCTTTTACTTAAGTCCAAACTCTAATGAGCTAGTTCTAGTTCTAGGCTTAGTTAGATACCATTAAAAATAGGATAAGTTATCGCTACCACTTATGTGGTATACCGTATACCCTTAAAACATGGAACAACTCTGTATTTTATATCGTGACACTTACCTACCTTGTGTTTAGCTTTATGAGGCATTTATGTCCTGTGCAGTTTGCTTTATGAGGCATTTCCGCTAATTTTATAGGAATTTAATAATGTGACAAGTGCTAACAACAACCGCTGGGAAAATAACACCCATGGGGAAAGAATTAATAAATAAAAAGATTGTTCTACCTTAAAACTTGCAACTTCTAAACAGACACACCCAAATGAGGATTAAAGAAGAAAGTTAGAAAGAACACCAGAAATGTGAGGGTAGAACAATTTTCTCCTCAATTCTTTCTCTATATGTAGTGTTAAAATTTGGCACATCATCAAATTCTGTTAAAATTAGAGAAAATAGCTCATAAAACAAACTAGAAGGGAGGTAAATGCCTCATAAAACTAACAACAAGGGGGGGGAGTATCACAAAATAAACCACAAGGTAATTCCATGTTTTATAAGTATACCACATGCAAGACAAGAATGTATTGACCAAAAGCCTTGTAGCTCAACTGGTTGGTTGGCCTCTTATGGTGTTTCCAACAAAAACATCCAGGGGTCAAGTCCCCCCCAACCCCAACTATCAATGTGTGTGTGTGCGCGCGCGCACGTAATGTATTGACTAAAGATGGAGTCGTGTATTGGGGAAATGAAAAAGAACAAAGGCTTACCTAAATGAAAAATGTGTAATCTAGTGCTAAAGCAAGCTTTAAAGAAGTGGGAGACTCAATCAAAACTTCAAAAGGGAAAATGATGTAGGACAAATTAGGGATTTGCCTACTTTTAGTTGTTGTGGATTTAGGGTAGGAAAGAAGAAGCACTAGAGAGAAGCTAGGGCTGTGTGAACAGCAACCCTAGAAAGAAAGAAGAGAAAATAAAGAAAAGAGAGAAAGAGAAAGAAACAAATTTCGCAGCTTAATGTAGGCCCCTTGAGATCTCACCTTAATCCTCTCTTTTTCTTGGAAAAGACATCTATCAAAAGTGTAGGACACTAATCACTATTTAAGGATAGTGTAACTAAATATAGTTTCTTCGAACCTACTCATATGACTTCAAGACAGTTATTATACTGATAAATCCAGCTCTCAGCATTTCACCACAGTGGAACCACTGCTCAAACCTGACTACCCATCGGCATGGAACAAGCCAAGGCATGAAGATTAACTTATTCAACATCAACTACATCTAGGGCTGGGAATTTACGTATAGGCTAATTTCCATAGGGTCAAGAAAGAAGTGAATCACTCCCTATTACTCCTAACCAGCTACGTTTTATTCTATTATTGACGAACATACATACAGATCACATTATGCTTCCATTTCCTATGCTCTCCTGCATACTACACATTAAATCATCCTAACTACTAGCACAATCTAACTCTGCAACCAATCCCATTAAATATAAAATCCTAAATTTCTCAAATCAAAACCATGTAGCACGCACGAAAACAAATCAGAAGCGAAAATCTCTTGGGCCCTTTCTAAATTATTCACATTAAACCACTGTAGTGGGGCTTATGAGTTAAAAAAAAAAAATTATGATCGTTTCTGAGAAATAAAGAAGAGTGAAAGACCGAGGTCATTTCGAACCATATATGACAATTGTTTCATTAATGAAATGGAATGAGAAAAGTCACACACAATTCAATTAATAAATGGAAATTTCAACTAAAAACTAATCAATCTCCGATTAAAATGTGGAATATTATTCATTCTGAGAGCCAATGCCAAAACGCAAGAAAAAGCAATGGTAATTTCTAGCTAAAGCTTCATCGTTTGCCGAAATTCGAAGCAAAGACAATCGAATAAAAACTTAATTTAAAATTAAACGAAACATTCATATCAAGCAAATGATTAAAACGATCAAAATCCACCTGAATCAAATTCTGTGGTGTATCAAAAAAAAAAAAAAAAAACCTAAACACTGGAATTTGAGATCTAATTGATCAAGTACAAATAATACACACAAAGAAAACCAAAAAAAATAAAGAAAGAAAGAAAGAAAGAGAAAGGAATCGAAACATTAAAAGTGAACCAGTGTTACCTGGAGAAGAAACCCTAGAATTCATGGTTTACGTGCTTTGGAGTGAGAGAGAAGGAAACGAAATTTCTCAGATGCGAAGCGAAAAAGAGAGAGAGAGAGAGGCTTTTGATATTTTTGGATAAAACAATCAGTATATAGTATTAGTATTATTTATTATCATTATATACTAGTTGTTGAAGAATATAGAATAATTATTAATTAAAAATTAAAAATATAAAAAGTGGAAAGACGAGGGAAAAGCGCGGGACTTTTTTTTTTTTATTTCGTATGCGCAAACAACACGGCTTGATTTACCTTTTGCTTAGCTTGCTTGCTTGCTTGCTTTGGAATCGACAAGCGTGATGTGTGTCGTCGGCCGTGTGAAATTATAGAAATGTCCATATGATCCTCTCTCTCGAGGGTTTTCGATATCTTCGGAATGTCTTCGTTGCTAGCTGTGAATGAATCTTTTAAATTTTTTGTTGACTATTTTAGGAATCCAGATTCTTGAATCTTCTGACCCGTTTCCATGTGGGGCCGGGGACCGTTTCCCGTTCAGTTCAAATCTCACCATCTACTTGTATTTTTGTAGATTTTTTTTTTTTTTTTAGATAGGTAAACTAATCGTGACAAAGCTAAGCTTCCGATATAACGGATCAAATATCCCTACCAATATGTAAGGTACTGTGCAGTGCACTTGACAAAACTTTGGATATTAGGCTTTCTTTGGAAACATGTGAGTTGAAGATATTTTATGAAAATGAAAATATTTTCATATGTTTGTTTTGGTTTTAGTGAATACACCAAAAAAGTATTTTCAATGTTTGGTCTTGCACAGAAAAGCATTTTTCAAAAAATATTTTTCTGCATTTGGCTTTATAATGTAAAACATTTTACAAGAAATTAGTCAAAAAATATACCTATAATACAAGTGAGCATCTCAACATACCTATACACATCATATATGCACATCCATTATAGGGAATAATTTGACTCAACCATCATCTCAGCGTCCACAATAATTGTTGTTAAACCATCCAAATTCACATAAATATTGTAACAAGCCCAATTCAAGAACAATGCTAAATTCAGTTTACCAAAATATTCACAAGCTATCATATACCTACACAAACACTTATTGTAGATAACATTATGCACATATATTTTATATACAAATATATATATATATATATATATATGTTAATATCTAAATAAATAAATAAATATATATATATATATATATAGCGAATCTAGTACAGGGATGGGTTTGAGTGGAGGGTTTGAGGGATGGGTTTGAGGAGACGGTGTCCGAAGTGGGATAGATCAAGTGTTGGGATGCTAAAATATTGATGAACTTGGGAACGGACTTCTTTCCATGTGTCGTACACACTAGGCACAAGGCCAACAAAACAACATACGTCTTACCCTTTAGGTGGTGAATAGGATAAACAATTTAAAAACCAAAATTGGCCATATGACATATGTACTTAGCATAGGGAGTTATTTGACATACCATTCAATCAAATGTGTAAGTAAGAAAATGATATTTTCCAAAAAAATCTTGCAATACAAGACAGTGTAGACCCATTCAACCATCATCTCAGCCTCCACAATAATTGTTGTTAAACCATCCAAATTCACATAAATATTGTAATAAGCCCAATTCAAGAACAATGCTAAATTCAGTTTACCAAAATATTCACAAGCTATCATATACCTTCACAAACACTTATTGTAGATAACATTATGCACATATATTTTATATACAAATAAATACACACACACACACACACACATATATATATATTAATATCTAAATAAATAAGTATATATAGCGGATTAGTACAGGGATGGATTTGAGTGGCAGGTTTGAGGAGACGATGTCTGAAGTGGGATAGATCGGGTGTTGGGATGCTAAAATCAGTGTGAGTTTAGTTGCAATGGGTAGATCAGGTACATGCATTACTCAATTTGGGCTTGTTTCATTGGAGTTGGTTTGAGCAAGATGGAGGGGATGAGGATGAACAAGGAGAGAAGAAAAGCAGAGAAAGAAGAGAGAAAAGAAAGGAAGAAAAGGAAAATAGTACTCAATGTCGCGTGGAAAGGAAGAGGATGGCGCGATTTGACCAGTGAACCTTGCTTGGGTTGTCTTCTACCCGTGTCCCTTTGAGCTCTCTCTCTCTCTCTCTTCGAGTGTGTGAGTCCAGAAATTGAATGAAGGTAAAATGGAAGTGTAAATCCATTTATGGGTCAGCTGGGGTTATTTTACAGTCAATTGAAAATTATGTATGACCATATTTTCATGTGCACCCAAACACACGCCTTGATATAAATTATTTTCCAAATCTCCATTTCACCCGAAACAAACGTAGCCTTAATGCATCAGAGCATTGTCGGTTCTACTTAGGTAAATTGGTAAAATCTCTTATGATTGGATAAAAAATCTAAGATCCAATCTTTGCCTACACCAAAAACTAATTGGTGTCTTAATCAAATGATAATAAGCACAATCATTAGAGCATTAGCATCAATGTGTTAAATACTAAAATTTTACATTTAACACACCAAACTCTAAAAAATCGGCATTTGTGTACTGTAAGTGCACAATTGCACCTGGACCCAAAGACAACTACGGGTTCAGGCCAATGAGCCTTAAACAATGAAATTTGTAAAATGTGGGCTTGAAATCTAATTTAGAGGTACTGAAAACTTGAAAACAGGCTAAGGTATGAAGATGCTCGTAAATAGTAGATAATAATTGCAAAAGGACCTCCTTGGACGTGAGCCGAGGACCACTTCTATATTATTTCTCTTTCTTTCTTTTAGGTTACAATTCTTGATCTTCCTCCCCCTCTTTAATTGATCGATCCCCCTTTAAATACTTCTTCCTTTAGTGCTTTATCCACGTGTTGCTCCTATCTCCTCCCCCCTAAATATTTTGTCTCTTAATGCTTTGAATAGTAGCCAGAAGTTTCGGTTCTACTGTTCAGGGGTCACTTCCCCATTAATGCGGCCAGGGAGGTAGGTGCAGAGTCTTTAATGTGGAGGTGGCAGCCTTTGCCTATGATATTTTGCTTACACCGGTGTACCCAAGAGGTTCAGGGATTCCCCCTTTTAACTAACAATCTTTCCGGAACTCTGCCTTGACTTTCATAGTTGATCTCCGAGTTCTCTTGGGTCTGTCCGAGGAGAAACTTACCCTCGGATATGTCCTCGAACCCTCGGCGTTTGGGCCGATTTGCAGTACTAACAAGTTCTCAACTCAAGGACAGATCGGCCCTCCTTGCTAAAGTCCAAATGCCTGCTTGGGTCCTTTTATTCCCCACAATAGCCCCTCAAAACTCTATTTTTCAGCATTCGAGGAGAAAAATAGGGTTTTGATCCAACGGGAACTTACCCCACACGTTTTGTAAATAACTACGCGCGTGGAGATCGTTTCGTGTTCCAGAAGATGCCACCTGGCAGTTTCAATTTCAAAAACATGCGCATTTATGACCGTAAGTTACACCTTGTCCCCCACTTTCAATGGTGAGATGAACATCTAACGGCCTTATTACCCCCTGAAAATTTAGGCGGGACGAATGCAATTTCGAGGCCGCTTCCCGCACGTCGTGACGCTTTGGAAACATGCGCCTTCATTTATTTCTTCAGAGGCTAATCCCATCAAAACATCAGTAATTGCTTTTTTCTCTGCAGAAATCCATGGAAACTCGCACAACTTCGAACTTGTAAGTACCTATTTCTTTTTTAACCCATTCTCCTCGGATCCTGTCCTCGGCTCCCATTTTAACCACTCTCCCTCTTAAAACTCAATCTTTCGTTCCTTTCTGATGGGTAGATTTAAGTGTTTAGTTGACACCGCCGCTGGGATGGAAGGTTTTAGAGCCAAGTATCACATCCCCAGCGATGTAGGTTTAAGATACTGCCCGGCGGAAGCCGTGGCCGATTCTAGGAAAACAGGAGAAGTTATCATTCCCATGATTGCCTTCATAGAAGGTGGGATGACCCTCCCTATGAGAAGCGTGACCAGGGAATACTTCCGCAACCACCGGTTGTGTCCCGACCAGTGTGCTCCCAATGTCTTTAGAGTTTTAGGAAGCGTCGACGCTCTCAATAAGCAGATGGGCCTGAACCTAACTTGGTATGACGTCGTTTTCATGTACGAATGCCACAAGCTTACTAGGGTAGGTTATTACATCAAATCCCGCTCTAGCGAAGTTAGGTTGATCTCCTGTCTACCCAAGTCCAATAAAGGCATGAAGGAAGACTACCTCATCGCCTCAGGCAACTGGCACGACGGCCCCCACTGCCCAGTTGAGTGGGGAGATCCAGGTGCGACTTAGGATCTAACTTCCCACCCTATAACTCCATCTAAGCATCTTAGAATGTCATTTGCATTTACAAACCATTTGACTTTGATTTATCACATGTCTTAAAAATCTGACCATGTTTGTCTGTTTTGGCGTCTTCCCTTGCAAATAAACAGCATGTGCGCCCGCGCTTGAGCCACTACAACGTTGCAGATCTTAACCGAGTGCTATGCTCAGAGGTTTTCGTGAGCGAAGATTTGCAACTTAGAGCGGCTCATTTGATATTAGGGTACGAACCCATCTCCTCGGACTTCCAGGAGATCGAGAACGCTATCATTGCGGGTGACCGGAGGCATAGGAGGATTCACGTAGCCAGACCACACTTCTTGGCCAACCACGACATTCCTGACGACCCCCACACCATATTGTACACACAACCTATTGCTGCGATCCCTCTCGCCACGCACTCTCAGGCAACTGTTGTTCCAGAGGAGCAAGTGTCTTCTTCGAACACGTTGGACGAGGAGATAGAATAGTTTCAACTCGAGGACGCCCAACGACCTCGTGGAAACCCATTCGTTGTTCTTTTCGACGAGGAAGAAGAGCCAGTCGAGAACTCTGGGATCGCGGGCCTAGTGATAGCACGTCCAGAGGATAGCTCCATTGAGGAAGACATGGACGAGCTTAAGGGCCTTTTGACCGCGAGAGGTGCGAGAGTGGCTAAAAAGGGGACAAGGGGGTCCCAAGTTCCCCCAGCCTTGCCACCACCCCCTCCTCCAGCTGACCCCAAGCCTCCTACTGATGATCCGAAGAAGAAAAGGAAGGCGGAGGCCGAGGAGGTCGTTGGCGAGAAGCAGAAGAAACAGAAACAACAGCTGCTGTTAGCTTAACAGCAGAAACTGGACAAGGGCAAAGGGCGCGCTCGTTCGATTGAAAACGGGGAGATCAGGGACATGGCAAAGGTGCGCCGAGCACCGGCTATGTGGTCTCCCGAACTGAGACTGGATGGAGCGCCAATTCCCCTCCAGTCCAACATCAGGGCGTTCCAACAAGGCCATGCCCTCCACCTGGCCGAGGCGTTGGAGCGTCCTCTTCTGCTGCCCAAAGACATGGAAGCCTTGGAGAAGATGAACCAGCCTCAACTGTTCCTTTCATTGAAAAGGGACTTAGCCCTGGTAAGTTCCACCCCACACTTATATTCTAAGTTCATTTGTAAACATTTTACCACTTTTAACCCCCTGACATTTTTTGCAGGCCATCCAAGAAGTTTTGACCACCGGGAAGTTCGTGGAGGATTCTCGGAAGCGAGCTAGAATGGAGCAGGAGCTACGACAAGAGACAGAGAAGTCCCTAAGCCAGGCCTTAGCAGAAAACGGGAGGCTCACGTCGCAGCTGGCCGATCTAAAGAGAGAGAATGATGGTGTCGAGGCCAGCTTGAAGACGATGAAGAACCAAGTGGAGGGGCAACGTAAGCTTCTTCACCAAAAGGACAACGAGCTCTCCCAAGCCCAGCGAGCACGCTCTGACTTGGAGAAGGAGCTTACGCGGGTTAAGGAGGAAACTCGCACCCACAAGCATTCACTGGAGGCCATGAAGAAGGCCAGCTATCAGGAGGGAGTAATTGTAACACAGGAACTGTTGACAGAAGCTTTCGCGGCCTTATGCCGAGAGTATTGTCAACAGGTCTGGGAAAGGTCTTGAACGCAGCAGGGGTTCCTCAAGCTTCCGAACTGAGGAAGCCCGAGAGCGTTTGGCTTCCCCTAGACATACTAAAGATAGAAGACCCTCCTGTAGTTGCCTCTCCTGCCCTTCCTCCCATGATGCCAGAACTCGTTCCTGATCCTACAGAACCTGAAGGTTCCCATAAAGAGAAGGACGGGTGTGGAGGTGCCGAGAAGGAGCAAATTCAGAACGTGGAGCCCCTCATTCCTTCAACAGACAAAGGGAAACAAGTCTTATCTAGCTTCGAGTTGGAGTTGAAGAGCACTGAGGCTGGCAGCAACTTCCTCCAAGACCCCTTTCCCCAAGCTTAGGGCCTAGCATAGGACTTTTCTGTACTCCCTTTTTTTTTTTTGATGATGTATATAATTAATGAAGAACAATTTTACTCTATTTCCATCTGTGTTGTATTTATTTCACTCTATCCTTTTTATACTTGTCATGAAAGTTTTTACTAACACATAGCAAAAGACAGAACAGAACAAACAAGTCTAACTCCAGGAGTTGAACAATTATAACCTTTAAACAGCCATGCGCGCATTCGCTTTGCAAAGTAAAATATTTAAGAACCTGACAGAAACTAACTTAGTTTGGATATTAAACAATGCCTTAGTTAGAAAACTCATATGATGGTTAAACTTTTGTAATCTGAAGTATCACTTTTAGTAGGATGTAAGGTCCGAAGACCATTCCTTACAAAAATTTGTTTAACACTTAAAGATATAGAACTTAAGATCCAAGTTAACGAATGGTAAGAATACTGATTTCCACAAAGTGTGTGACAAGAATAAGAACAATGACTAAGGTTCCGTTTAACAAATGATAAGATATCAATTTCCACAAAGTTTGTGGTCCGAGGACCATACTTAACCAAGTTTCTGTTTGACACTTAATAATAGTGACCTCAAATGTTAATTTTCTCAAAGTAGGAGGTCCGAGAACCCGGCATAACTAAGATTCTGTTTAACAAATAACAAGATATCAATTTCCACAAGATTTGTGGTCCAAGGACCATACTTAACCAAGTTTCTGTTTGACATTTAGTAACAATGACTTCAAATGTTAATTTTCCCAAAGTAGGAGATCCGATGACCCGGCATAACTAAGGTTTTGTTTAACAAATGACAAGATATCAATTTTCACGAGGTTTGTGGTTCGAGGACCATACTTAACCAAGTTTCTGTTTGACATTTAGTAATAGTAACTTCAAATGTTAATTTTCCCAAAGTAGGAGATCCGAGGACCCGGCATAACTAAGGTTTTGTTTAACAAATGACAAGATATCAATTTCCACAAGGTTTGTGGTCCGAGGACCATACTTAACCAAGTTTTTGTTTGACACTTAGTAATAGTAACTTCAAATATTAATTTTCCCAAAGTCGGAGGTCCGAGGACCCAGCATAACTAAGGTTCTATTTAACAAATGACAAGATATCAATTTCCACAAGGTTTGTGGTCCGAGGACCATACTTAACCAAGTTTCTGTTTGACACTTAGTAATAGTAACTGTAAGCCCCTGAGGTATTTATAACTTTGAACTGTTAACTAAGAAAAAGCACATTTTATTAATAATAATACCTTCGAAGGTTATTTACATTCCACGGGCGTTGTACAATTTTTTCATCTAGGTCAGCTAACCGATACGACCCTATGTCTGCTACTGAAACAATGCGATAGAGACCTTCCCAGTTTGGTCCTAGTTTACCCCAAGCTGGGTTCTTAGCAGTGCCCACGACTTTTCTTAGTACAAGATCCCCAGGTGCGAGTGGTCTTATCTTCACGTGGGCATCATATCCCCGCTTAAGCTTCTATTGATAATAAGCCATTTGGACCATAGCTGCCTCGCGTCGTTCCTCAACTAAATCCAGGCCTTTCTCTAGTAGGCCATCGTTATTCTCCAGGCTAAAAGAACTCGTCTATAGGGTGGGAAAAGCATATTTCAGAGGTATCACCGCCTCGGCTCCATAAGTCATAGAGAATGACATTTCTCCAGTGGACCTGCGCGGTGTAGTCCGATACGTCCACAGGACATGTGGTAGCTCTTCTACCCATCTGCCTTTCGCATCGTTCAACCTTTTCTTAAGCCCACTAACTATGACCTTGTTGACGGCCTCGGCTTACCCATTTCTCTGAGGATAAGCTGGGGTGGAGTATCTATTTATGATGCCCATATCACCACAATATTTTCTAAAAGCCTTGTTGTCGAATTGAACGCCATTGTCTGAAATAAGCGTGTGTGGTATTCCGAATCTGGTGACGATGTTTTTCCAAACAAACTTCTTGGAATCCACATCTCTGATATTTGCTAAGAGCTCGGCCTCGACCCATTTAGTGAAGTAGTCTGTCCCCACGAGTAGCCATTTTTTGTTTCCTGCAGCCCTCGAAAATGGCCCTACGATGTCCAATCCCCATTATGCAAAAGGCCAAGGACTGGAGAGAGGATTGAGAACCCCTCCAGGTTGATGAATATTAGGGGCAACCTCTAGCATTGGTTGCATTTTCGGGCATAGTCCTGAGCCTCCTTCTGCATATTGGGCCACCAATAACCCTGAGTCAGGGCTCTATGGGCTAAGGACCTTCCCCCAGTGTGGCTCTCACAAATCCCTTCATGCAGTTCTTCTAGAAGCGCTTCCGTTGATTCAGGGTGCATGCATAACAAGTATGGTCTTGAGAAGGATCGTTTATACAGTTTCTGATCCTCGGACAACCAGAAACGTGGCGCCTTTCGACGTATTTTATTAGCTTCGGACTTGTCCTTAGGAAGGATGTCATTCTTAAGAAAAGATATGACCGGGTCAATCCAACTAGGTCCATACCTTATCAGATGGATGTGAGCTGCATTGACAGCGGTAAAAGTTGGCTCTAGCAAATCCTCTACGAGGATAATCCTAGGCAAACCCTGAGCCAAAGACGTTGCCAATGTGGCCAAGGAGTCTGCATGGGTGTTTCCACTCCTAGAGATGTGAGACAAGACAAAGGAATCAAATTTAGCTTGCTGACGTTTGACCTGGGCCAAATATTCTTGCATTCTTGGGTCCCTAGCCTCCATGGTCCCCGTGACCTGGCCGACCACTAACCGAGAGTCCGAGAACATATGGACTTCCTTTCCACCCATCCTATGTACCATGCTCATGCCTACCAAGACTGCTTCGTACTCGGCCTCATTATTAGTAGCCGAGAATGCTAGCCTCAGAGATTTTTCGAAGACAATTCCCTTAGGGGATATCAGGACAAGTCCGACACCAGACCCTCTCTGATTAGCTGCCCATCCACATACACTTTCCAAGTCGGAGGTGTTGCGACTGTGATCACACCAATTGATTTTTCATCCATGTATACTTCCTTCAGAGTTTTTTCTAGCAATGGTTCGGTAAACTCCGCCACCAAATCAACAAGGACCTGGCCTTTCACCGAGGTGCAAGGCATGTATTTAATGTCAAAGGCCCCCAAAATGGTTCCCCACTTTGCAACCCTGCCAGAATAATCTGCGCTGCGTAACACCGCCTTGAGGGGCAATTGGGTTAGAACCACCACCGTGTGGAACTGGAAGTAATGAGGAAGTTTCCGTGTGGCATGAATTATGGCCAGAAGTGCCTTCTCCAAGAGTAGATAGCGCACCTCGGCCTCATTCAAGGACTTGCTAATGTAGTAGACCGGTCTCTGCACCCCGCTTTCATCCCTTATGAGGACTAGGCTAACCACGTGGACAACCACTGCCAAATACGCAAACAGGACCTCGTTTGCCTTGGGGCGAGACAAAATGGGTGGCCGAGAAAGATATTGCTTTAGCTGTTGGAAGGCTAACACGCAGTCCTCGGTCCATTGAAACCCTTTTTATTTATTCAACAATTGGAAGAAAGGACGGCACCGGTCAGCGGACTGAGAGATAAATCTGCTCAGTGCGGCAATCATTCCGGTCAACCTCTGGATCTCTTTTGGGTTCCGAGGTGGCTGCAAGTCCTAAATAGCCTTGACCTGTGCTGGGTTTACCTCTATGCCCCTATGAGTAATCATATAACCCAAGAACTTTCTAGAACCCACACCAAAAGAGCACTTTGAGGCGTTAAGGCGCAACTTGTGCTTCCTAAGTACTTGGAAGGTGCCAACCAAATCTTTAACGCGCGAAGGTATCATTTTACTCTTCACCACCATATCGTCCACGTATACCTCAATGGTCTTCCCTAGTTGCTGTTCGAACATTCTGGTCATCATTCTTTGATAAGTAGCCCCAACATTCTTCAATCCAAACGGCATGACCTTATAATGGTAGTTCCCTATTGGAGTAATGAAGGCCGTCTTCTCTTGGTCCTCCACTGCCAATGGAATTTGGTGGTAACCCTGGAAGGCATCCAAAAAACTCATACGATGATGTCCGACAGTGGCGTCCACGAGCTGATCAATACATGGCATCGGGAACGAATCCTTGGGACAGGTTTTGTTCAAATCTGTGAAGTCCACACATACCCTCCACGCTCCGCTTTTCTTTTTGACAACAATCGTATGCGCCAACCATTCAGGGTAAAAAACTTCTTTAATAGCCCCAGCCCTCTTGAGCTTAAGTATCTCCTCCTTGACGGCCTCGGAGTGTTCCTTGGAAGAACGCCAACATGGCTGCCTTCTCGGAACAACGGCGGGGTTGACATTCAAATGATGATAAATAAAGCTCGGATCTATGCCCGGAGCCTCATAAGGGTCCCATGCAAAAACTTCAACATGGTCCTTCAGAAACTCCAACAACTCCATCTTCTCTTGGTGTGGTAAGTGTATGCCAACTTGGAAGAATCTCTCAAGGTCGTCCGCTATCAAAAACTTCTCTAACTCCTCACAAAGTGCCTCCTCTCCTGTCACCGCTCCAGGTGCATCCGGAGCTGTTAATTGCTATGAGTCTTCGATAATCAAAGCCGATGACTCGGCTTTCGTCGGATGAAGCACTGCGGCCGATATGCATTACCTGGCCACTGATTGGCTACCGAGGATCTCTTCAACATATTCCCCCGAGGGGAATTTAATCTTAACATGCAAGGTAGAGGAGACAGCATCTAAAGCGTGCAGCTAGGGCCTGGCGAGGATAGCTGTATATGGGGAGTACGCGTCAACCACAATGAAGTCCACCTCCACCGTTTGTGAGCCAGATTGAACGGGCAAACGAATCTGTCCCTTCGGTATAACGGCCTTCCCTTCAAAGCTTATGAGGGGTGAATCATAAGGAGTGAGATCCTCCGGCTTCAACCTTAACCCCTTAAATAAATCAGGGTACATGATATCTGCACTGCTGCCCTGATCAATCATCACCTTCTTCACGTCATAATTCTCTATCCTGAGAGTGACCACAAGAGCATCGTCATGGGGTTGGATGGTACCAATCTTATCCTCATCTAAAAATCCCAAGACGAGTTAATTCACCTTCAACCTCTTCGGCCTGAGAATGGGAAACTGCCATCACCCTAGTGGGACCTGAGCCGATCCTGCCAGGTGCAGTGAAGATGACGTTAATTGTTCCCAATGCCAGTCGAGATGGATTATTCTTCTGATTGTTTGAGCCGGATTGACTGCCCTACTCATTAGGTTGACATAGGTACAGTTCTCGGTAGTATGGCCCAAGTCCTGATGGTACTAACAAAAGAGGTTCTGATTCCTCTTCGCGGGATCTCCCGCCATCTTACTAGGCCACCTAAAGAAGGGCTCCTTATGAACTTTCTCTAGTAATTGGTGTACTGGTTCTCGGAACACAGTATTCACAGACTGAGGGGCTGCCGAGCCGGACTGCCCGATGTAATCTCTTCTCGACTGTCTGTTGTGGTATCTGTCCGACCTGAAATCCCTTCTCTCCTGCGGGATAACCTTCTCCTTACCCTTTCTTTGCTGCTGGTCCTCTTCTACCCTTTTGTATTCATCAATATGATCCATGAGGCGACGTACGCTACGGACGGACTTTTTGGTCAAGGACTTCCTTAAGTCGTGATCAGTAGGAAGGCCTGCCTTAAAGGTATTGAGCGCCACCTCATCAAAATCACCATCTATCTCGTTAAACATCTCCTAGTACCGGTTGGAGTATGCTTTCAACGTCTCCCCTTCCCTCATGGTCATGGATAATAGTGAGTCCAACGGCTGAGGCACTCTGCTACATGTAATAAATCGTGATGCAAATGCTCTGATAAGCTCCCCAAACGAACCCACAGACCCCGATTTAAGGCCGTTGAACCACCTCATAGCAACAGGTCCTAAGCTAGAGGGGAAAACTTTACACATTAGGGTCTCATTATGAGAGTGCACTGCCATCCTCTGGTTAAAATGACTCACATGCTCCACCGGATCAGTCCGGCCATTGTAGATGGTGAAGGTGGGCTAGGTGAACCTCCTAGGAAGCCTCCCCTTTTCAATCCTTCGTGAAAATGGAGATTTAGAGAGTTGGTGCAACGCCCGACTCATAGCATTGTTTCCCAAGCCCCTGGAAGGAAGCTTCTTGTGCTTGCGAGCTGGAGGGTCGTCCTCCTCACAAGAGGACATTGCGCTGGGGGGCGACCATGACCTCGAGCTGTAGCTACTTCCCCAAACCTCCACTGAAGAAGAATTAGATGAGGACGGTGAATGTTTGCGTCTGACGCGGCACAGCTCCCTTTTCAAATGTTTAATCTCCTTCTGCATGGCCTTAGCACCATCCTCATGGGTGGTGCTGCCCCTGCCATAAGTATGGCTCGCCCTAGGGTATTCTGTATGAACGCTTCCCTCTCGATCCCTTCGACGCTCAAGACACTCGAAAAGATCCTCCTGTTGTGATCCTTGAGACTCTGCATGGTGCGAGCCTAGGCCTGCCATAGTATCCCAGCTCCTTCCAGACTAGATTTCCCACAGACGATGCCAATTGTAAGTGCATAATTGCACCTGGACCCAAAGACAACTATGGGTTCAGGCCCAATGAGCCTTAAACAATGAAATTTGTAGAGTGTGGGCTTGAAATCTAATTTAGAGGTACTGAGAACTTGACAACAGGCTAAGGTATGAAGATGCTCGTAAATAGTAGATAATAATTGTAAAAGGACCTCATCGGACATGAGCCGATGACCACTTCTATATTATTTCTCTTTCTTTCTTTTAGGTGACAATTCTTGATCGATCCCCCTTTAGTGCTTTATCCACGTGTTGCTCCCGTCTCCTCCCCCCTAGATATTTCGTCTCTTAATGCTTTGAATAGTAGCCAGAAGTTTCGGTTCTACTGTTCAGGGGTCACTTCCCCATTAATGCGGCCAGGGAGGTAGGTGCAGAGTTTTTAACGTGGAGGTGGCAGCCTTTGCCTATGATATTTTGCTTACACCGGTGTACCCAAGAGGTTCAGGGATTCCCCCTTTTAACTAACAATCTTTCCGGAACTCTGCCTTGACTTTCATAGTTGATTTTCGAGTTCTCTTGGGTCTGTCCGAGGAGAAACTTACCCTCGGATATGTCCTCGGACCCTCGGCTTCTGGGCCGATTTGCAGTACTAACAAGTTCTCAACTCAAGGACAGATCGACCCTCCTTGTTAGAGTCCAAAAGCCCAAATGCCTGCTTGGGTCCTTTTATTCCCCACATGTACCGTGTCAATCTATTTTTAGAACGGTACAGTAGAAATTGTAAAAAAAAATTGTCATTATTTTATTCTACCTTTTCTCTCTCTTCTCACATGTCTTTCTCTTTCTCTACCGTCTACCTATCTTTCTCTCAACCTCTTTTTTTTTTTCTCAGCCTCTCTCTCTCACTCTCAATCACTGGCGGCTCTACTTTTATGTGAGAGACGTCCTAGGACCATCCTCACTTGTAAAAAAAAAAAAAAAAAAAAACTATACATGCAATATATATATATATATATAATTTTTTTAAACTAATATGTTATGTGTTCACCTTGGCTTGAAAGAAATATGTATATATACTTTTAAAAAATAAATTACATACTAAATTAACCTTTTTTTTTCTAAAAAAAAAACAACTTATTTTAACTACCCTAATAAAAATGTTGAACACCTTTATTAATAGGGACAGACCTAGGTAGGGACCCAAGCCCCCTTGGGTCCGATTTTTTTTTTTTTAATTTTATAGTTATTATATGTTTAATTTTTGTAGTTGGGCCCCCTTCCAAAACCTTAGGTCCTCGCTCTATTTTTTTGCAACTACTGTAAACTGATATAAATACCAATTGACTGTAGTAAATTGTTAAAAATAAAATAAATATTTTATCAAGATTATATCTCTTTCTTCAATTAAAAAATTCAAATTCTCTCTCTTCCTTTATTATTTTAATGATTTGTTTATATTATTTTAGATGAAGTGATGAAAAAATAGAATTTTTTTATTGGATGTATTGTAAAGTGAAGTGGTAAAATAAATAAAGTAACTTTTTGAGATACTAAAAGCTAAACACTTTAGCACCACCATTGTGAATGCTCTAACTTTAACCCAAAAAAAAAAAATCCTAGCCGGCCTAGTTTAAAAAAAAAAAAACATTAATTTTTTTTTGAGTATTTATAATTTTTTAATACTATATAGATGCTTATTTGAAGTTTTTTTTTTTTTTTTTTTTTCCTTTGTGCTCCATCCCGTGCTAGTTTAAAATCATGAGTCCACCCCTACCTCAGGCCAAAACATAGCACAACAAATCAACTGCTTTTCTTAATTAGTTGTTGGCAATGGGTCCAGAGGTGGATAGACTTGGAGCCTACATCCATCCCTCTTCTGCAATAGTTGAAACATCTTTGCTTATTTTCTCAACAATTTTTTGTTATACTCTGGCCCCTCCTAGCTTGAAATCCTGGGTCTGTCCCTGCCTTTACTTAATAATCATAAGAATTTGAGTTTAGTATATATAAGAGTAATGTAGATCCACAATATTTTCATAATAATTTCATAATAAATCTTATGTAGTAAGCTATTACTAATTCTAATTCGCATTCAATATTGACATGTTTTATCGTTGCATAAGATTGGTTATGAAATTATTGTGGTCACTTTATTATTCTCATATCAACTTTTTCAATTTGCACTTTATCTTTTATTAGTCTATTTTTTTTTCCTTATTCTCTTTGTTAGTACAAAAAATTGTAATATTTCATGTATTTGCATTTTTTTTTTTTTGCGAATTGATATATTCAATTTGTCTCTTTGTTAAATTTTGTATAATTTAAGTTTTTTAGTGATCACCCTAAAAAAAATTTCTAGAACCACCACTGTTCTCAACCTTAGTGTAAGCCATCGATCTCTACTACAGCCAATCTCACCAAGCAGCCAAACTCCACTACTATCGATCTTGCCCAGCTTCTAGTATTTTCATGTTGCCTTCTCGCTCCCTCACCCACTGCCAATCTAAGTTGTTTGGGTCATGGGTTGATTTTGACAAAGATTTTGGTGGGTTTATGATGTGGGACTTGGGTGGATTTTGGCTGCTAGTTGGTGGTTTGCAGGTTAGCTGTTTTTTTTCCCCCTCAATGATGGTGAGTTTCATGTGGTGATGGTGCTTTGCTTTTTCTTTTCTTTTCTTTTTTCCTCTGGTGGTGGTGGGTTTATTTAATTTCCTCTAGTGGTTTTTTTGTGATTTTGGTTTGTTTTTAGATTATTTTTTGTTTGCAAGTTTGGTTAGATTTTGGTAGAATTGAGTTGTGGTCATGGTGGCCAGTGGTTATTGGTAGTGAAATAATTTTTATTTGGTTTATGGGTTGTGCAATAAAATGAATATTTTAATTGATTGAATATATTATTTTAATGTATTGAATATTAAAATAGAAGATCTAATGCAGAATGTATCGTAAAGTGGTATGTTAAAATAGATAAAATAGGATTTGGTGTGTGAAAATGGCATTTGAAATAGAACTACTAATGCTAAATTATATATCAAAAGCCCAATTCTTAATGGTAATATCAAAAAGGTCAATTATCTCAATGGTAATACTAAAAGCCCAAGTTAGTTACTTGGCACTATTAGTAAAAAAACTCAAGGTTGTTGATTCTTTGGAAGATACCATATGTTAATGATGAAATCACCTAAACTCATAACCACAATCATTTTAAATCTAGTTATGTACCCATGGGATTTATCTTAAGAACCCATGGCTACTTATCTACCTCCAAAACTCATGGAAAGTTATGATTATTTGTCCTAAACACATGAGATTCATATAAAAACCCCTGGTCCCTATTTATTTTACGCCCATGATGCTATGGTAGATTATTCTTCTTACAAGCTCATCATTTAATTCATGACATGATTATTGGGTTTTATTTGGAACCCATAAACATTACCTATATTATTCTTAAAAAAAAATGGAAATCATTATTTAAAAATAGTAGTTATTATTCACCAAGATTTTTGAAATAATTAGGCTTATATCAAATACTATTATTTTATTATCTTACAAATCATTACCCAAGAACCTATTACAAATATCTACTAAAACTCTAAAATATATCAAATATTTACTAACAATGAAAGCTCACGAGGATTAAAAAACTCATGGCAACATGTGTCAATATTTTCCATTTTGTAGGAACCACGAAGTAATAGAGAGGGAACAACCTAAGTGAAGAGAGGTACAAAACGGGCATAGCTGAAGAGTTCAGCCCATGTAGACAAAGCGTAATTTGAAGTCCCAGCAAAGGCAGCCCAAGGCAAAAAACTGAATCAACTGGACAACTTCTCTCTTGTCCATCCCTAGCCAAGGTTCAACTGGAGGATTCCTCAAGAAGCAACCGGATCTTTAAGACTAAACTAAGGGCCATCAAATTTTTGCCACTACCTTCCTTGACGTGGATAATGCCCAAAGGTTGGGCTAGCAACTAAAGTCTGATGGATCTTCCTTAAAGCTCTAGTTCTAGCAGAAGGAGGCTAAAACCAAGTTACTTAAACCTTAACAAAACAGCTCCTTAAATGCCAAAAATGTTCAAGAATCGGTTCATGCACCAAGCCCATGAATCCTAAAAAAGGAAAATTTGGGAAAATGTGGTTTGGAGGGCATGAAGGGATCTCTAATGGAACTTTCTAAAGTAAGCCTAAAATTTGACACCTAGCTTAGGGTGCTAAATCCTACTCTCTAGGGTTCAAATCTTAGTTGCAGCAACCAAGATTCTACCTTAATACCTGCCTTAAGCTCATTGGTTGAAGTCTATCCCAAGCATCTTAGCATTTAATGCAAGATTACCCAAATATTGACCTCCATCTGATGTTATCCAAAATAGCAAGACATCCCAAAAGAAAAACCATCATTTTTAGCCAAATCCTTGAATGAGCAATTGGGCAACCTTCTTATAGATCATCCCTATGTTTTTGGACTCTTGCTAATTACCTGCTTAAGCTCCACTATAAAAGAGAAATCTCATTAGTTCTACCAACACACACCAACCCTTTTGAAAACTTCTGTTATTCTTGTTATTTTGATCCTCAGCTCATAAAGAAAAGCCTTCTTCAGCTTGTAGACTAGTTCTCCCAATTTATAAATAACCTCTTTCAGTCCATAAAAGCTCACATTCATCTACCCAGAAACATTCCTTGCCCTTTTCAACAAATCCTAATTCTGTAAATGTTCCCAAATCAGTTATAATCTACCTTCCCCCCACAAAAGACTTAATACAGCTAAGCCTTCTCATTATTTCCCTTTATTTTACCACAAACTAGTTCACCCATTTACTTAAAAATAGCCTTCACTATCCCACATTTATCCTTAATATTTATTTCATAAGAATCTTAGTTGAAGCTTCGCTGCATTGAGCTGGAATCTTTCTCTCCCTTCATCTCATACCAAATAACCTTTTTTTTTTTTTTTTTACCATGGAACCTTCGGTCTTTACTTTTTGTTTTACCATTGAAGGATATAATTTGTTTGTAACAATGAAGTTTTTTCCTCACATTGATGTGGTAGTAGCAGATAGTACCCTGGATCATTTTGATCGAAACACACAAGGATTTTCTAATGTGGACACTTAGAAATTGTTTGGGATGGGCTGAAATTTTCAACTTATTTGCAATTTTAGCTTATTTTTGCTATTATTCATGGATTCCATTGCACTTTTTGATATTATTTATGGGTTCCATTGTATTATTCAACTATTTTTCTACACTTTCAGCAAAAAAATTTTATATCCAGCTATGCCCATTTGTTTGCACTTTCCTCTGGTAAAAAGTGCTTTTTGAAACCCAAAAAAAATATTTGCATTTGGTAAGGTTTTAAACGCAACTTTTTCTAAAAAGCTGCGCTTTGAAATGTGAAGGCCTTGCGCGCTTTGGCATGGCAACTTTGAGTTGCAGTTGCAAAACGTACAAACGCGTTTTATCAAAACAAAAATATTACCATTGGTGGGTTTCTCTTTTTCCTAAATTGCCCATGGTTTTTTCTGCTCCTCTATGCTATTGTGTAGCGGCATCTTGTCTTCTACAAAGATTACAAAAAAATAGCATCTAGTCCAAGTTCAATTCAATAATAAATTTCCAAATCCAAGCACAAAAAATCTATAATAAATTCCCAAATCAGTTAAGGGAAAAAAAAAATCAATCCCTTGCAAATCAGGATTCCTCAAAATGCAAAACAAAAAAACATCGGAATATAGAGAAACCTTCCTTGTGCAGTATCTCCCTTTCGTCTACTCTGCTCTAATCCAATCTTCAGTCAATGACCAGCGACCACCGCTCTCTCTCTTTGTTGTTCTTCAATTTCTTTGGGTTTGCCAAGATCTCTCTTTTTCATTTTGATCTTTCTCACTCTCTACCCTTTGATGAAGTAATAGTTTAGAGGTGTTGAAACTTTTTTGACCGAGAGGTGTTGAAACTTGATAGAAGACAATGTGAAGAAGTGTGCGGAGGAAAATAGAGATAAGGGAGAAATAAAGAAGACAAAAGGTGAAGAAAATGTGGCAGAGAAAAAAAGTGGGGGGGGGGGGGGGGGAGTTGTTGTGTTGGTATTGGTTATACGTGAGGTGTGGGGCAAGGGCATGAACAATTTTTTTTTTTTAAGTAAGCTTATGAAAAAAAAAATATTAGAGTAATTTTATCTTTAAAATATTTTTACAACAAATTTTAGCTAACAATATTTTTATGACAAATTTTAGTTAACAATAAATTATTATTATTAAGAATTTTTTTTTGAGTAGGTATTATTAAGTAGTTGATTTAAGTATGAAATAAAGCCCCTTATATATACCTTGTTATTTTTGGTAATTTAGAATTCAAACCACTACTTTTATAAGTACTAGCCAAATACTCAGTTTTTTCAAAAATATTTTTTAACAGTTTTTACCAAACACTCAGCTTTTAAAAAAAAAACTCAATTTCATACCACACTTTTTGAAACCCCTACTTTTTCAAAAAACCCAAGCCCATTTCAAAAAGCTGAACCAAACTCACCCTAAATAAGCTATTCCCTAAAGGACTTTTACTTAAACTTTTTCAAAAATTGACTGTTAGGCCACTAGTTTAATTTTACTTTACTGCTAGAAAATTTTATTTTCTTACATTGTTGTAATTAGGGATGACAATTTTTTCCTGCCCCGCTTAACCCGCCCCTCCCTGCTTCGCCCCGCGCTGGTTTTCCCCGCCCCACAAAGGTGGTGGGGCGGGGATGAGGCAAGATTTTAGTCATGTACCACGAGACGGGGCGAGGATTGGTTTAGACTTTTTAGACCCACCCCGCCCCTCCCCGTCCTGGCCCCGCATTGCTAAGTGTTATAATTGTAAATTTGTTATACCCTAAGACGCTACTATATTAAACAAACATATCAATATTAGCTTATTTTATTCTACTCAATGTGGTTCTCTGCCTTTATTTTGTTATATGTTATACTATAAGATTTTTAAATTTTTTATTTATGATTGTCTTGTTATACAATTGGATATATTATTCAATTTTTTCTAAAAATTGATTTGATTTGATGGGATAAATTTATTTGTAATTTCAACTATATTTTTATTAATGAAATAAGTTTCATTAAAAAAATTATACTAGTTGTAGGGAAAATTAACAAAAAGTAGAGTTTTACGGGATGGGGTGGGGCGGGGCTTCGCAAGGCCCCAAGGGACGGGAATGGGGTGAGAAAGTTTTCCCCGTCATGCGGGGTGGGGCGGGGCAGGGATGGGGCAAGACAAAACCTTGCGCGGCGGGGATAAAGACCCCATCCTTCGGCTCCTCCCCGCCCCATTGCCATCCCTATTTGTAATAAAACTACTTCTGTAGCAAATAATCATTATGAAATGTTTCTTTGGGCCTTAATGTTGTTCTTGCTAATGTGCAGCCTTCATTCCTCATTTGGATAGGCCTATCATTACACTGAAAGCATTTAGGTGGCATTTTGAAGCCCAAGGTCAAGTCTCAGGTTGGCCTTCCCATATTTTATTCAAGAGCATTAATTTTTGCCACCTAGCACCCTTCTCTCTCAGTTGTTTTCATAAGCAGTAGTTTGTGAACAAATTATCACAAATAAGATTCAAATTGCAAACCCTTCCATTCATAAGCAGATTTAAATTTATTGTCATATTAAAAAAACACCACTATATTACGTAGAAATAGCCATTACATAATTTACATTCATGAGAGCTATTGCATATCATTGCACCTCTCATAAACACTAAGCACTAAACTATCAGTACATAATCTTTACATCATTAACATTAAACACTTAACCGAGAAAGATATAATTTTGAGTACACTTTGTACTTTTGAAAGTATAACCATCACAAAAAAGATTGTTGTCCTTGCTCAATTGATTGGCATTTCTCCTAGGTCGATGCTTAGGCCAGCAAACTTTGGCCATTTGAACATAGAACTATCACATGGAGTACATTGGTTGCATTTCTCCCAAGTCTTTTCTACCTTCTTTCTTTACAACCCTAGTTATTTTGGAGAATACAAGTCTTACAATTCCAGCTAAATGTCAAGGCTACAACTTGAAACACATGATCTCATAAATCTGTTTCAAAAAAATTAGAAATACAAAGAAAAGTACATTAGAAATACAAAGAGAGAAGTTCATTAGAAATGCTTTTATTTTCGAGACCATGAAATATTTGAAGCAATAGTAGCGCTCTAGGCACATGAAATATGATTAACACTACAAATCACACCTTTTCAAAAGGTTTTTTTTTACCCTGTTTTTGTCTATGATGTGAGGTATGTAAACTTTCATTAATTCAAAAGATCAAGTACACTGTTGAGAGTTTCATTAAGCAAACTAATTATGAATTGAATTGACCAAATGCATGTTCATGATGATGAACACACAATACCAAAATATTTCTCACCTTGGAGTCTATTACTAAATGCTAAGAAAATAAAATCTCCATCCATTTTCTAGAATAAGCTTCTAACAACTCAAAACAACTACATATGATTTCATATTCCTCTTTCATCTCTCCCCTCTTGCTTAAACAAAAACTAAACATATGGCCCAAAGCCCAGATGCAACACTTTATGCATTGTTTGGCAGCTGTGACAATGTAGGAAAAATAAAAGAAAATTCTTTAGATCTTCAAATTTAACTTTAGTTTCCTACCTTTTTCTTAGTCTCTCCAAGCAACTAAAGGAAGTTTTGAAGGCCTAATAAATCTCACAGTTATATAATCAACAAAACAACAACGGACAACTACAGCGAAAATACCAGTTGTTAAAACACCCAATCTCCAAAAAAAAAAAAAAACAGAAACAAGTGTACCTGATGTTAAGAAAACTGTAACAATCTATTAGCTTCAAACCCATATTTTGAATTCCCATATCAGACTGAACACTAATCATAAAAGCACTATTAAAAAAAAAAAAAAAAACCTTAAAACCAATCAACCAATTCAAATTTCAAAATACCAGAAAACCCAAACAAAGGTGAGCATAATTTTGACAAAGCCCAAATGCACAAATGCTAAAATCCTAAGTATTCTAAGAAAATTAAAAATCGGCAGATCCCTCATTGTATTTGGGAAGAAGAAGCTGATTGAAGGAAATTATTTTTATGTTTTTCCAAGTTGATTGAAGAAGAATTGTCATACTTCGTAACTCAAAATTCTTATGTTATTGATTTAATTCAGAAAAACATAGTACAATACCCACAAGAAAATCAACACTAATCATATGAAACAAAACGTTGAAATTGCATATATCTACTTTTGCAAGTGGGTGATCCCGAAAACTAATAAAGAAAACAGGAAAGCAAAACAATGAGAGTGAAATAAGGGTTTTATTGTTTTAATCCTTACCTTTATGGATAGCTAAACGGTTTTGATCCTTTAAATAAACCTTCATCTGAGATAAGATCGGCTGGATAATGGAGAGAATGCGAGAAGAAGCAATCTGGGTTTTCTAAGAAGAAGCAATACGTAAGAAGCGGAGAAGAGATTAAAAAAACAACATTAGCATGTTGGACCTTGCTTCCAGTCTCGTGTTTCAGAGAGTCCTCTGTTCATTCGTTTTAGAAAAATCAAAAAATGAAAACCCAGAGAGAGAGAGAGAGAAAGAGTTACTGAGAACGAATGAGTACTGAGAGTAGTGAGGATTGTAGAGAGCGTACAAGGCAGAGGAAAAATATGAGATGAGAGAGGAGAAGGCAACCGTTTTTTTTTTTTTTTTTTTTTTTTGGGGTAGGGTTTTATAAATGCATCGTCCACTTTATTTTTCTCACCGCTTTCCGAACAAATTCTAAGCGGAAACTTCAATAATGTTTGTTAGTAGTACGTAAAAAAATAATTTAAGCCTTAAAATCAAATTAAAACTAATAATTACTTCCTATTTAAGGTTTATTATAAAAATGTTATGAAAAATCTGTATTTTTATTTTATATATAATTTTTATTTGTGAATCTAATTTATAAGTAGATAGAGCCATTTCAAAATTAATAGAAGAGTGATTCTATTTTTTAGACAATATTTTAGCGAGAGATAGAATTTAGTGAGATTTCATATTGAGGTCTTGAACTACTTCCGAGAGGGCCTTATGCTCCAATATGAGTAGAATAAATAGGGGTATAGTCCATAGGTAAACCAAATAAGATTTTAGTGTATACCTTTTATTGAAATCCTACAACCTTAAACAGCAGTATATATAAGACTGATATATATATATATATTATATATAAAGCTGACATTACCAGTAACTAGTACCCACTAAAATTAAATGGAGGGTTAGGATTAAAACAACACTAAATTAAATATTAAGATTTGTGTAGGTACCATACCCAATAAAAAAGAAGAAGAAAAAAGGGTACAGTAGAATGACCTGATAACATGACTATTGATATTTGATTATCTTGAAATTTTGTAAGTATAGAGAATATTTAAAAATAATGTGATTCTAATGGTAGATTTGTCTAACTTCATATTAAATTAAAAAAATATTGAGTAGTGTAGCATTGTTTAAAATTTCAACATACATACCTCTAATATATATATATATATATATATATTGCGTTGTGATAAAGGAAATGAGGTTATAGTCATGGACAAACATGTGAGTTTGTCCCATAACAACTTCTAGTTATTGTCACATGATTAAAGTATGACATTTTTCTAGGACATTACATAGTCGAAGGACTAGAGCGAAATGATTGCTTTAATATAAGACCTTGCTACCTAGGAATATAATATATATATATATATATATAATATATATATATATATATATATATATATATGTGCGTGTGTGTGTGTGTTAGGTTCTAAGTACTTAGGAACTAATGTATTAGAACTCTAATATGTATTGTTGGTACAAAGATTGCTTATCTTATCAAGAACTTTAGGAATTTCCTTAGAAATAGCAACAGAAGAGCAAGAGGTAAAAACACTGATGAACCTATAAATTTTAGGAAGAATTATCCCACTAAGGTTAACAAAATAGATAATCTTAGAGAAAAAGTGGGTCAATCTTCAAATAATTCTATGGGTCCTCAATTTTTTAGATGTCAAGGGTATGGTCATGTGAAATCTGAATGTCCAACATTCTTAAGGTTTAAGGGTAAGGCTATGGCTGTAACCCTTAGTGATGATGAAGTTTCTGATGATGAGTCTGGTTGTGACGAGGATGGAAACTTCATTGCTTTCACTGCTACTGCTGTAGTGAATGACAGTATGACTGTTGAAGAGAACCCTTCTGATGGGGAACTCTCTGAGGATGCAAATCTTCAAGAAGCCTACAATAAACTTTGCAAAGTTGTTGCAAATGATGCTATGAATGTTGAATTAGGCTTAAAGAAAATTGCATCTCTTGAGCTTGAAAAGAAAAATTTGCTTGTGAATTTGTTTGATGCTACTGAACTTTTGAATAATGTGAAGATTGAGAACATGCTTTTGCTTGATAAAGTTAAATCTTTGGAACATGAATTATCTGTTGCTAAAGAACAAACGAATAGGTTTGCTAGTTCCAAACTTGATCAGATGTTGAGTGTTCAAAAGTCTCATTTCGACAAAACTGGGTTAGGTTTTGTAGAGAGCATCAATGTGTCTACACCAAATTCCACAATCTTTGTTCCTTCATCTTCTTCTGAACCCCCTGTGTGTGAGGTTGTCAAACCCATAGAAGTTTCTCCTCCCAAGGAGATTAGGGTTGATTTGAAAGAGTCTAAACCTAAGGAGTCTACCCTTTCTAGGAACAGGACACATGAGAAGTCTACTTGGGTGTGTCATTTTGTGAAAAATCTGGGCACATTCGTCCAAACTGTTATAAGCTTCAAGCTGCAAGTTACTAAGAGAGCAAATAAACCAACTGTACTTGTGCTTCAAGCACTTGATCCTATGGTGTTTATTGGTGAGTTGGTAAAGGCTCTAAACCTTTATTCCAATTCTGGAGTTGGAAATCATTCTAATTTGAATAAGAACTCCAATGCTCAAGGTGCATCTAAAAGACTTTAGATGCAAAAGGCTCAATCTAAGTGAGTCTTTTTGACATGGTCCTTGTGCTTCATTACCATACTCTTTGTGACCATTTTATTTGTTTTGTCCCTTTGTTTTCTAGGATTTGCATTGCATAACATTCATGCATTTCATTCTAGGATGTTTTTGTTAATTTTCATTTAAAATTTTTTAAAAAAAAACAAAAAAGAAGAAGGGAAAGCAAATATGTTTTTGAATTTATTTTCTTGGTTTTTGAAAACAAGGTTGGTCAATTTATTTTCATATACCTTCTACATGTACTTTGTTTAGCTTGGATGAGCTTATTTCTTACACTTTACTAGTTTAAGCTTTGTAGTGCATGTTGTGTGGGAAGATGTTTATGGTTTTTGACTACTTTGTCGTGATCTTGAAGTCACAAGTTTTTAACTAACGAACTTGATCCCTTTGAGAAATGTATAGATAACCATCTCACTACTGTTCACTAGCCAATCATGAACACCTTAGTGCATATCGTAACATTTTGTGCTCGAGAAAATGTAGCACATGCACAAAAAGAACAAAAGGTGTAGCCTCGGGTTAATTACTTAAAATTGGTGTGTACATTATTGGATTTAATGCAAAAATCAAATAAAATTTGTGTGTACCTTACGAGGCAAACTTAAGAAACATGATTGCAAGCTTATGATCTAAGAGATGTGAGAGTTATGTGATGTAACTTTTTTGGTGATAGTCTCTTTTACATTCTTTGTGATGAATTTTGAAGATTTTGTGATTGATTTTTACTTACATATCACCTCACATGTTTCTCAAACTTTTGTTAGTTGCACACACTACACAAGTTACTTTTTGTTAAACTTTGTACATGTTATTGTGAGCGTTTTTGGTCTGGCCAACCAAGTTTGCAAGTGCCTTGTGAATTTTGCAAAATCATTTTGATGCTTGAGAATTCAAGGAAATTGTTTTGAAAATCTATATTTTTGGGAAACTGGGTTTAAAACTTGTGTTTTTGAAAAGCATTTCATCTCATACTCATGCATTTTATCCATATCTTTCAATGCTTTGGGGAGTTTTGCATATTTGTTTTATTTTTTCAAAAATTGAGTTTTCCAAAATTTAGACCGATCGAACATGTTTTTCGATCGATCGAAATTATGATTAAATATTTGGTTATCCACTGTCTATTTCGATTGGTGCTCGATTGGTATTCGATCAATCGAAGCATTTTCGACCGATCGAATTTGTTTTTTGATCAATCGAAAATCGTATGGAGATTTTTTAAAAAGAGTTTTCTTTTCCCATGTTCATCCACTTTTCAAAAAGTTTTTTAACTTTTCTCTCTCCATACGAACCGGTCAAGCCTACCATTCAAAGTTTTGTCGTTTTCCTCCGTTATTTTTGCAAGATTTTTCTCTCCAAAGGCTGGTAAGACCTTTATACCCTTCCTTTTGCATTTTATTTCATGTTTCATGCATAAATTCATGCATTTTAAGGGATATTTTCGGATAAGCACTTTTTGGGATTTTTGATGATTTAAGCCTTATTTTCTGACATTGATTGATGGGTTTTTGTCCTATAATGCTATAATCATGATCCATAATGTTTAATTTGATCAATTTGGTGTTTTATGAAGAATTGAAAATTCTAGGGCTTGTTTTGTTCCGAATTGGGGATTTTGTTCAATTTGAGTTGGATTGATGAAATTGGCTTGTTGATTTGATGTAATTGATCATTCTAAATTGTTTTCTAACAATTGAGTATATATTCTACAAATCGTTTTTGAAAATTTTAGAGTTTGTTTGTTTTAAACTCTATGCTCAAGCCAATTTTGTGATTCTAAACTTCAAATTGAACATGTTTATCACTACATTAGAGCATGCATCATGACAGTTATTTGTTCATGCATCATGTAGTTTTTTTGTTTTGTTTTTTTGTTGTGCTAACTTGCAGTCTGCCCTTGTGTTTTGTTTTTATTCTCTCTCTTGTGTCTCTATTTATTACTCTAGCACCATGCCTAGGAAGACTAGAGCCAATAGGACATCCACCTTTACTTCTAATCCTTCCTTTGAGAGTGATAGGTTCCTGAGTGAGAAGCATCAAGAGACTTTTGAGAATCTTAACACTAGGAGAAAGATTTGGGCTGAGCGTAGGGTTCTGTTAGATGAGATTGATCTTGCCATTAGGGCAAACTTTGAGCGTCGAGGTTGGTTGCCTCTTCTGGATTTTGATGCCCCTCCTTCGGCCATCTTAATTAGAGAGTTCTATTTGAACCTCTCTGTTCACTCCTATGATTCCGGCATTCTTGTGAGGAGCTGGATTCGTGGTGATGCATACACCATTACTCCTTCGGTAGTGGCTAATGCTCTTGGGGTGCCTCTTGGTCAGCATCCTATTTACCCGTGTGATGTGTCTCCTCCCCTAGACGACATCATGTCCTACATCACCGGTACTTCTATCCGGTGGGGTTCTGATCCTTAGATCACTTTTGCTGAACTCACCAAGTCTACCTATCTTTTCCTTAGGATAGCGTGTCATTCCTTGTGGCCTATTTTGCATCTGCACACCATTTCTTTGGAGCGATGTGCATTTTTGTATGCCCTGGTTACGGATGCTCCTATTAGTTTTCCTCATCTATTTCTTCGTTCCTTGAACGAAGTGTATAATAGTTCATCTACTGCTCATGCTTTTTTTCATTCTATTTTCATTCATAGGATTTTGTTGTTTTTAGGTTTGTCCGACTTTCTCGTGTCTGAGCCCGTTCATGTTATTACTTCCATTGGTACCGTTCTTGTGAGATCTGAGAGGTGCTTGCCTTCATACAAGCTTGGGATTATCAATAAGGAGATTTCTTTAAAAGCTTGATGATTGTTCAGTTGCTGCCATAAAAGGTTAAAGATACACAAGCGGGAGTGCTTGTACTTGCTGGAGAATCCAAGAAAGAAGGAGTTCGTGGTCTCGGAGCTTGCATGTGGTCGTGTCAATAAGTTCTACTGGTGGGTAGCAATAGGATGTTAGTGGTTTAAATCGCTATTGTACACTTCGATTCTTTCATAGTGGATTCAGGTTTACCTTGAGGATAGTTAGGTTAAATCCTCCCCAGATTTTTTACCGGTTTGATTTTCCTGGGTTATCATATCATTGTGTTATTTATTTTTCCGCTGCTTTGCATGATATGATTATATGTTATTGTTTTAACCTAGATCTGCCTAATTTACCTAAGTAATAACTTGGCTTGTTAACTAGGTTAATCCAATTGTGTGTTTAAGGGGTTTAAATAAACTCTACAATATATATTTGCGTTATGATAAAGAAAATGAGGTTATAGTCTTAAAGACATGGACAAACATTTGAGTTTGTTCCATGACAACTTCTAGTTATTGTCACATGATTAGAGTATGACGTTTTTATAGGACATTACATAGTCGAAGGACTAGAGCGCAATGATTGCTTTAATATAAGTCCTTGCTGCCTAGGAAATCATCAAGACTAATATTACTTCACCTCTTTGAGTCCTTATGGATGGACTTACAATGTTAGAGTGATAGGTATATCCACGAAAATGGTACACGTCGTTGATGTTAAGAATTAGTAGATAGAAAAGCTTGGGATAGAATGTCATACTTGGATGTTTAAGAATGGGCTGAAAATAGTTTTTTCTCATAATTTGGGTCCTAAGAACTATTAAAGAAATGCTCTTTGATTGTTTTGCAATCTCTCCCTGAGATGATGATATACAATTTCATATGCATACAGCATACTTCTAAACCCATTGACTTTCTTATTCAGAAAGAGCATCTAGTATTACCCCATGAGTAATGGTAGTAACAATGTAACATGACTCATGCATCACATTTATATTTCTTGTATGCCAGAATATGTACATTTAGGTATCGCCAATGAGAATATTCAATTTTTGAGAGTTACTCACGAGAATTAAATTAGGATACTAAGATGCTTATTTCATGCTTTGCTAAGTATAGGAGCGAACAAATCTTTTCTAGAAATACGGTGTAACATATTGAAATAGAAATTTGGTTTATGTGAAACCTAAGATATGTTGCCACAACCAAAGTGACGAAATTGCCTAGTTCTTGATGGTGATAACGTAGACAATGCTTTTTTTTAGACCTATACCAAAACTTTTCGGTCCCAATGACATAGAAAGCCCGAATCACTACCAAAACTATCAACAATATTTATGGAGCCCAACAACCCCAAATGCAAAATTTGGCCCAAGTTTCCAAGCCCTTTTATGGCCAATAGTCCCAAATTAGCGTACACCACTTAGGAACAGGACCACTAAAATTGCTCATTTCCATTTCCATTTCCAATTGATTGAGTGATTAAATATGGTAAGCCTTTAGCTGGCCAGAATGGATGAGAAACCCAAAGATCCTAAGCGCTCTATAAATATCACCCTCCATCACCATTTCAAAGGCTCTAGAACCTTAGGCTTACTGTACCGAAACTCTACCAAAACATCATCATACATCGCCTTTGAGTTTTAAGCAATAACTAATCACTGGTTTATTTATTTTTAAAAAGTCAATAACAAGCAATAACTTGAGAATTAGTCACACTGTTGTAGCTAGCATAAGATAAAATTCAGTAATTACTTGAAGGAATGTACTTCATATTGATTTGGTATTTTGATAAGCATTTACGTTTTTTTTTTTTCTTATGTTGATGAATTGTTTAGTTTTCATATCTATTTCTCATCCCATTGCTGTATAGGATCAGTTAGGTTGGATGAAATAATTAAATAATTGTGAATTCACTCTGACAAAATATATATATATATATATATATATATAATATATATATATATATTCTTAACGATGTTAGTCTTAACAAATTTTATTTATTTTTAATTATTTACTAATAATGAAGAATAATTAAAATTTATTTTGAAAAGAAAATATAAAGTATCCGCAAGTGTAGGCAGGATATGGTCTAATATTTTCAATAGTAGTACACAATAATACAAGAGAGAGAGAGAGAGAGAGAAGCTATATCTCAGTTCTTGTACACAAGATTCATACATGAGAGAGAGGAATTAGTGGTACTGGGAAATGATAGAAGGTACACTCATTGAAGTGGAGCTCATATTTTGTCCATAAAAAATGAGAGAGAGCACTAGTGTTGGCCGAGCTTTGGTGAAAAAGTAAAAAGATATATAGTTCATTTTATTATGCAAATGCAGCTAATTTGGGCTTGGGGGGATTCACCAAGCAAGTGTCAAGGAGGGCATCGACTGAAGTGTATTTGTGATCAGGATATAATTGGGAGGCCTCCAAGTCATTAGCGCTGAGTTCAAAGCTTGTCTGATCCCCTTTGATGAATATGTTGTGAAGGATAGACACAGGTACACTGTCCGGGAATGGCAGTGCTGCAAAGGAAGGAACAACAATTTGAGTTTACAATCTTAAGTAATACCATCAAGCTTATGTGCTAAGAGAGAAAGATGAATTAATGGTCTATAATCAACAACTCCGTACTTTTTGGAGTTTTGATCAAACTAATTAATGTAAATAGCAACAATAAATTAATAAATGCATTCAACATGGTTTCTCTTAATAAACTGCTAGTCGAGGCCACGCTGGCAAGGCGACAGAGGAACAGCTGCTGCACATGTGACATGTGTACGTACAAATATTCGGTTTTGTTTTGGTCGTTTTGGACATGCCATTCAACATTTACTTTTAATAGAAAGAAAAGAAAAGTGGACTTTTTTTTTTACAAAAAAGAAAAAGAAAAGAAAAGTGGTCTTCAGCCTCCGTGCATTGTCACCTACCTTTTTCTTGTCGTTTAGTTTCGGGTTCGAGTCGTCTCACCAAAAAGAGAAATAATAATAGAAGTTAACCATGACAAAGGAGAAGCATTTCCTAATTTGTAATTACCTCTTGGTCCTCTTCAAAAAGTAGTTTCCAATCCTAAATAATTGGTTTTTGGATATATTTGTACTTTGCAAAACATGGCAACAACGAACCTGAACCCCATTTTATCTTTCCTAGTTTTTCTACGGACTAATGGACACCAGGTTAGACACAATTTTGTGTATAATATATTGAAATAGTTTATTATAAAATGGATATATAAAAAAAAAATTAAATTAAATGTATAAAGTTGTGGTAAAAAATGGTGTTTTGAGTTTGAGGTGCTACTATCTCAAAGGGACAAGCATCTCCTTATAAGTCACCTTTCAGAGCAGTTAAAGACTATTATGATTACACGGCCTAATAATTTTTATTTAATTTTTTTTAAAAGCATCACTTTATCTCTTCAAAAAGTAATTTGCAAATTGCAATCTTGATAATTACAAATGGACGTCTTTTTTGACTGTTGTCAAAAACGGCAACAACAAATACCCTCATCCTTCCTCGACACCACATAAAATCATTATATGACAAATATTCTATAAAATAGAAAGAAACAAAAAAAATTGAATCTTCCTGTGAGTAGTGTCTTAACAATTTATAGAACATAGATAATCTGTACTCCTAAAATTTATAGACCAAGCTCCCAGATATTATTATATTAAAGAGAGAAGATTTCTTACTCTCAGAGAGCTTCACTATTTCCTCTTCAGGCACGTTGATTTTTTTAAGAGTACGTCCTGTCTTTTTCTCCCATGAAGAAATCAAATCCAATTGAGAAACGATGTTTTTTGGTGGCCTATAAACAATTACCCTATTTTCCACCCTTGGATCTGTGGCTGCTTTTACTGTATAGGCTGCTACATCCTCCTCATAATTTAACACGGCTGCATAAACAAAATACCACAATAAATAAATAAATAAAGTGGGCAAAAAAGCATATAGAAATTGTTAAAGTTTCATCGAAATTCACAGATTCTGCGGTTTGTGGACAAACAATTTATCTCTTTTAATTTGACATAATCATAGTTTAGCCTCACTCACCTTCTCAATTATCATATTTTGAGTCCTTAAAGTTTGGATTAAAATGAAGCCATTAAAAATATTTTAGACAGAATCTTAACAATTTCATTTTAGTCTAAATTTTAGAGAGTCAAGTATTACCGTTAAATTTTTTTAGACTAAATAGTGATAATACCTCCGTGACAGAAGATAAATTGTAAATATATATATATGTCACTAGTTTATTATTGAAAGAACCATATGTAAAAATGTCTAATAGTAATATGCCTTTTGGCATTTGTGCATGCATGGTTCCCACTTCATGAATTGATAGGTCAAATAAGTCTGTTTATTTACCCTTAAATTCTGAAAAGACCCGTTTTATTTAACGTTGAGATATTAGCACCTTAAAGAATAATTCTGCCACTTGAAAAAGAAATTTAGAATAATTAACCAAGTCACCATCATTGAAAATGGTATAGCTAGAATTATTTTCGAGAATTCATAAAAAGTCATTGCCTCGAATTCGACGAAGTTTAAGGATGGAAAAAAACCTACCCTTGGCTTCACCACTTCCATAAACAACAACTTCATCTTTGTTTTCATGAGGATGTAGCAAATAGTCAACAAAATAGGCTGCAAATGAGTTTGCAGACACATAAGTGTATGAAATTCCAGCCTCTTCAGTTGCCCTTCTGATCTTCCTTTTGTTTGCAAGCAAAGCCTCAAAAGGAGGCAATCCACTCACTCTATCAACTTCGTTTCCAAATTCTGATGGAACAAATCTCTGATGCACAAATATACACACGCACACACATACATATATATTAGGATAAAGCTATTAAATCCCATTTGTTATAAGCAAATAAACAAAAGGGAGGGATAGTCACCTTTATATTTCCAGCTTCTTTCATGGCTTTGATTATTTTGAATTGCTCAAGATGTTGAGGAACAGCCAAGGTAGAAATCACAACATCCACTTGACTAAGTGCTGTTACAAGCTTCTCATGCTCATCCAAGTCACCCTGTTCAATCAAATCATTTTCTTTGAGTTTTAAAAATCTAATATGGATTTCATAACCATGATATTACTAAAAAAAGAACCAAAATGAAGTTTGTAAAAAGAACCACATCCTACACAGTTTTTAGATAATAAAGATTAGTACTTGGATAATGGTAACTCCCAAAGCTTCAAACTCTTTGTGCTGCTCTAGCTTGGAAGGGTCTGCGTTTGGTTTGATTGGGCGCACATAGGCAAAGGTTGGATAACCCATTGAAATGCTTGCCTTCACCATGTATTTGCCAAGGTACCCGGTGGCTCCAAATACCATAATCTTGCTTTTTTCACCAGCCATGGCTCCTATAATTAGCAATGGCGAATGGGAAGGTTTAAGTGATGTTCAAACTCTAGAATACACGTTTATATAGAGAAATGTTGGTTGACTGATTTCATCTGTGTCCATCAACTAATACTAAAAAAGAATTTAACATTACGGTAATAATTGGTTACCTACCTGGGTTAAAGTTGTACTTGTTGACAAGTCAGACAAACTTACTCCAAGTTGAGCATAAATTTTGTAATTTTAAAGAAATGAAGTCAAATTGTAAATAAATATCAAGAAAAGCAAGTAAAACCATTTTGATTTGCTTACTTACTAATGAATTATTTTTAAAAAAGACCATATATTATACCTTATAATTTAATACTTAATATTTCTTAATACATGTCTAACTAGTTAGGCTCATAATTATAAATGTTCATATTGGTAGTAACAACTATTGATCTCAACAACCACCACAACATTTGGACAAGTTGGTAACTCCCTCGGCACAAAGTATTTCTTAAAAAAAAAAAAAACTATTAATAGCAACAAAAAGGTGCTAGTAATAAAAAACAATAAATTTATATGTAAATTTCACTCCATTGATAGTCTTTCCAAAAGGTCAAGGCATTTTTCTAAACCCTTGCATTATCAGGGTTTATTTTAACATGTGCGCGGTGTGTTGGTAGGAGTTCTGAATTGAATCATACTCCACTGATAGTCTTTCCCAAAGGCAAAGGTGTTTTTTTAAACCCCTCTATTATCAGGGTCTATTTTAACATGCACGTGGTGTGTTAGTAGAAGTCTTGAATTGGATTATATTTACAGGTCCAAGAATTGCTTGGTTCGAATCATGCATTTTGCAAAAATACTATGCTACAAAGTAGATAGCCCTAACTCACTCAAGAATACCCTATGCCATGAGTTCTGTGAGTTCAAATAAACCGAGTTAATGACCACACGTATAAAGGCTTTATTTTTTTTTCATAAAAAAAAAATGATTAACGTGATTGGTACTTGTACAGGTTTTTTTTTTTTTTGGGTCCCTCTTCTGTTTAATGCTCACATTTTGTATAACAAAATTTCATTATAAGAAGGAATTACATCACTGCTAATACATCATCAATTAAAACAGAAGAAAATTGAAATGGTATATCCTCTAACGACACTGTAAATAAGTGCAGTCTAACAAATTTGAAGGCGTAAGACGATATTTTTAAATGAGATTTTTTTATTATCACTTAAATAATATTTAATATTATAATTTTTAATAACAAAAATTTATTCCTTTTATTTTTAATATGATTTTTTTTTTTGGAAAAATGCTAAAACTATAACAAATTTTATTAAAAAAACTTTCAAACAACGTAGAAATGAATGCGATTAGTGGTACTTTAAGAAGATAATAAAAAAACATTTGAATGAATGATGTTAAGGATATTATAAATTTTATAACATAAGACTTACAAAGATGTATCATTAATCACAAAAAATAATTTAAAAATGCATTTAATAAGTTATTATCGTCCACTTATCATATTAATTGTTATATCAATTTGTAAAGTTTTCAAGTAAATTTAATAATATTTCTAGCATTTTTCTATTTGAATTATTTTTTGCGATTAGGTGTGATATTGAAAAGGGGTTTATCACTTACTCCATGACACTAACTGCCGCATGCAGTTTTGGTGTTGTTGGCTTGTGAGTGTATTCTCTTATTTCATCCTCATTCCCTATATATATATAAGTGTGTGTGTGTATGTGTGTGTTTCTCAAAAAAAAAATTATTATTATTTTTTGCTATTAGTGATAAATATATTTGTAAGGAAAAATGCTATAGATATAAATTTTTTTACAAACTGATAATGTGGTGAATACTTTTGGATTAAAAAAAAAAGTAATGTTATTGGTAGGTTTAGGTGAAAATCAATAAGAAGTTAGACACAATAATAGTTTGTAACTGTATCATTGCTTTATTTATAAGACCCATATATTTAAAATTATATTATCTCTAACATTATTTAATTTTTTAAAATATTTTAAAAAAATTATAAAACTATTTTTTTTCTATATTTTTATTTTTTTTAAATATATCAATTTTTACCTCAAAATTTGAAAACTTCCACTTGGTGGCCTAGTCCTATTCCTAGAGTCAGCACCGACGGCAAACTCAGAAAAAATATCAACAGATGAAGCCAAAAGTGGGAGATTCCAATTTTAGTTTTGCGAGTCGGTGAAGGTCCCTTTTATTATTAAATGTATGGTTATCCTTGGGTGACGTACAGTACTTTTTTTAAAAAAATTATAAAACTATTTTTTTTCTATATTTTTATTTTTTTTAAATATATCAATTTTTACCTCAAAATTTGAAAACTTCCACTTGGTGGCCTAGTCCTATTCCTAGAGCCAGCACCGACGGCAAACTCAGAAAAAATATCAACAGATGAAGCCAAAAGTGGGAGATTCCAATTTTAGCTTTGCGAGTCGGTGAAGGTCCTTTTATTATTAAATGTATGGTTATCCTTGGGTGACGTACAGTACTTTTTTTAAAAAAAATTTATTATGGGAAGTGTGAATAGTACTCGTAAGCTTACATTGTATAAAAAAAAAAAAAAAAAAAGAGTAACAAATGTTATATACATTTAATAATCATGAACAGTATTATAAACAGTATTTATGGTTTAGTGAATTGTCTTTTTTCTCTTTTTATTTTTTTAATTTCTTTAGAAAAACCAACTTGGTTTGAGCTTTTTTTTTCTTTAAAGGATCTTTATAATTTACTTTCTACTTATAATATAAGCTTATATTGTATACACACTAAAAATAGTAAATATTATATATATTTGAAAAAAAAATTGTCCAAATTTTGCAAATGTGTATCATATTTGCCAATTTTTATATGTTTACAATATAAATTTACATTGTAAGTGTAATATATATTTCTATATATAAAAAGAGTGAATGAGAAAAGTTACAGTAATTTTGCTACAATAGTTTTGGTTTGTTCAATTTTCACTGTTTTGCTAGTTTTTTTTTTTTTTTTTTTTTTTTTTTTTTTTTTTTTTGTGAATGCATAAAGTTGTAGTATATTTGCTATATTATTTTTGGTTTGTCCAATTCATGCTGTTTCACATTATAATAAAATATTAACATCACAATTGGCACAATATTTTTACAATTGTTGAGGTGTTAATTCATTATAGGTCAAAATAAAATAATAAAATATCATATTAAAACCAGTTACAACAAAAAATAAAAGTATTGTGAACAAGAAGTGCTATATCCACAATAATTTTCACAATATTTTCATAACAAATTAAATATAGTAAATTGTTATTGGTTCTAATTTAAACTTACCAATTAAACTACTTTTTTGCCCACTAATAACAACTTGTAGTAACCTATTACTTATGATTTGTTATAAAAATGTCATGGACATAACATTTTTTTGTGTGAAAAATATTAAGACATCTTGATGTCGTCACTATATTTTCAAAATTGTCGAGCTGTCAATTCTTTACAAATTAAAATAGCATATAACAAAATTATAAAGGTATTATGAAAATATTGTGTCATTCTATTATATTTTTAGAAATTTTTTGTTGATTTAATCAACTTTGTTGAGCCAAAATTCACTATTCCACATACAATTTTCTTGGATTGACTTTTTGTATATATTTTTTTCTTTACACACTATTTTAAGTAAAAACACATAGTTTTACACGCAAAAACAAAAACTTAGGAAAAAAGCATTTTTCATCCTTTATGTTTGGGGTAGTTTACAATTCTTCCTTAAACATTAAAATTAAGTAATTTTTCCCTTAATATTTTGGAAAAGAGCAAATATATCATATTATTATTCTCTCAGTTAAATCCTAATGAAAACTTAGGATTCTTAAAATATTTTATTGTGTAATATCTAAATTATTCTCACTAAAATTTAACATTCTAAAAATTTTCTTTATGTATTTTGAGTTTTAAATGATAGAAATTCTTAGAAAATTAGAATGATGATATTAGGTGTTTTATTTGTTATTAAAGAATGTTGATTTTCTAGGTTTAAATTTTCAAAACTTATAATTTATCTAATGAAAAATTCGATGACATATGCCTTTTGTTATCTTTTTATTTTTTATTTTGTTTTAAATTTCTTAACAAATCTCAATTGTTTATTATTGGAAGATGATGATATTCGTTATCATTCTTAGAAGTTTTAGAAAGTAGATTTATTATCTCTAGCAAGTAGTTACTAAAAAACTATTATACTTAAATAAATATTTATATGTTAAATAGCTGTGGGGAGTAAAAAGGTCCTGACAGGTATATGGGCCTTTGGGCCATAATAAATAAGGCCGACCTACCCTTGAGTATTGAAACCTTGTAGTACCTCGGGCCTACTCATGCGCCGAGGACCCGAGGACCAATCCGAGGTTGATTTTACTCTCAGATGGGCATAGAAGAATCAGCAACGTTATCATAAAAGCTCATAAACGACACGACGGAGACCAACGGTTAAGAGGGGTGAACCCCTGGATGTCCTAGAAGCTCCGGTGTTTGAAGCACTAAAGCTGCTGCCTCCACATTAAAGACCCTGCACCTACCACCCTGGCCGCATTAATGGGGAATGACACTTGAACAGTGGAAGGGAAACTTCTGGTTACTATTCAAAGGCACTGAGAGAAGAAATATCTAGGCTAAGGGGAGATGGGGCAACACGTGTATGAGGGATTAGAAAGATGAGTATTTAGGGGAGACCCAGAACAGAAAAAGGGGATCTCTCTCTTGGTAATCAAAAGAAAAAGAAAGAAAAGAAAGATAATATAAGAACAGTCCTCGGCTTACGTCCGAGGAGGTTGAGTTACAATATTCCTTGTTATTTTTGAGTGCTGACAATCTTTGACTTGCCATATAACCCTTAAACTCTTCTAACCTGGGTTTCAAACCCGCACTCTACAAATTCATATTGTTTAAGGCTCATTGGGCCTGGGCCCATAACTGTTCTTGGGGCCAGGTGCAATTGTGCACTTACAATAGCTACCTTAACTTTGTGGTTGATTAAAATTCTTATGCGAATGAGATTAACTTTTTATGACATAATTATCAAAATTCTTAAAATTAATGTCTCTTTTGATTAATGTAAATGTCTATATACTTTAAAAATCAAATGATCCATATTTTTGTTTTGTGATATAAATAAAATCTAAAATTGATCTTAATTACCACTTTTTTTCCATGGCCAGCACGTGCCTTGCACGTGCTTGCCCTAACTAGTCTAAAACTAAAAGGCTGATTTCATTTTCAAAGTCTTTTCAGTTTTATTTAACCCCAAAACATTTATAAAAAAAAAAAAAAAAAAACCCTCCTGAGTTTTGGAAAGGATGTGGGAAGGTGGATTTTTTTTTTGAATATGTGGGAAGGTGGAATTGGGATATATTAAGTAAAGAAGCTTTAATTTCGATTGTATATATTTGATAAGGTTGGGTTTTTCAGTTTTGTTATTTCGCAAGGAGTATTGAAGTATAGATTCATTTTTTTGGCTACATTATAATAGATTGTTTTTCTATAAAATTTAAATATTGATGAACTCTTTTAGTCAGTGATAAACGAGTGACATTAATCCCTAAAATTTTAAAAAATAAGCACTATTAATTTTTCTGTTAAGTTCTGTTAATTTTTTTTATATATATATATGTAACTTACAAAACAATGATATATAATTTTTTAATGAAAAATTGTCAAAGTGTATCTAGGATAAGGAGATCTCTTTGGGTTTGGGCTTGAATTATTGGGAAAAGTACCAAAAAAATACAGGTAGGTTAAGATTATTAGAGCACTACCATCAAGTGTGGCAAATGACAAATATTTGGCATTTGGCACAGCAAATGTGTTCCAAATGTGTCAAAAATTTACAACATGCTACAGTACCATGATAAGTTTGGCACAGTATGGACCAATATAGCACATTTGTTTATTATTTTTTTATTCATCTTTCTCTCTCATCTCTCCGTCAGTCTCTTCCTCTTTTTTTTTCTCAAACCCCAATGCTCTCCTTTCTCTCAACCTCTCATCTTTTGTTCTCTCACCCTCACTACTCTTCCATGTTGATGTCGACGCTGACGATCACTTCCACGCTGATCTCTCTTTAGCAATGGTTTTTCTCTTTTTTTTTTTTTTTTTTTTTTTGGTTGTGGTTTGATGGGTGGGTTTAGATGGTGATGTGTGGGTTCAGATTGTGTTGGCTGGGTTCGGTTCCGACGGAGGTGGGTGAGTTCAGATGAGCGAATCGGTGGTGGGTGGGTTAAGCTGTAGGTGGGTGGGTCATTGAAGCTTTTGTGGTTGGGAGTAATGTTGGTGTCGATGACGGCGATGACGAGGTTAGAGCCAAAGTTGGACACTTTGAGGAGGCTGGAGTTGTTGGTGGTATTAAGGCCGAGGAATTGAGAGGAGCAAGTGACGTGGAGGTAGTGGAGAGTGTGGGGGGAAGATGGTGGGTTTGGAGTCTGGGTTGACTTGGATTATGAAGGTTTTGGGTTTGGAAGTGGGTGTGGGTGAGGGTGTGGAGGCGGTGGGTTTGTCAGGGTTTGTGGTTGAGGTGGTGGTGGTGGTAGGCTTCCAATTTGGTGTTGGTGAGCTATGAGTTTGTTCTGAATTGTGTTTTGGGTTGTGGAGGATGTGGTGGTTGTATGGTGGTGGTTGTTGGTTGTTGGCAGCTGTGTGGTGGCTGTTGATTGTGTTTGATGAGTTGTAAATATTATTTTAATATGTTGTATATATTATTTTAATATATAGAATTGAAGAATAGAACATGTGATAAATGGTGTATTGTAAAATGATGTGGTAAAATAATAAAGTAGGTGTTTTGATGTGTTAAAATGACATAATTTTACAACAGCTGATGGTAATGCTCTTACTATGTAAATTTTTTTTAATGAACATTCGGTAGCCATCTCATCATTCTGTTGGTCACGCACACAAAAAATAAATAATAATAACAGATCTAAACAGAGGAACTAATACTGCTTGTTTTTTTTAAACTTTAGGAATTAAAAGTGTTTATTTTAAACACTATCATTAGGGACTAAAATGCCCAGAATATAAATTTTAGTGATCAATAATGTGTTTTTATTTTTTTCAATTAACAAATCCTTCATCAAATTTGATCTTCACTTTTGATTTTGAAAACTAATCAAAGATTAAAAAAAAAAATTATATGACAAAAAAGTGGAAATAGCATGAACAAAATTTTATTAGATTTAACGGTTTTTTCTTTCTTTCCTAACACTTACTATAATTTTATGAAGTCATTTGATATATATATATATATATATATATAAATTGGATCTTACTCATGATTTTATCAAATGGCTTAATGTGAATATTATATGTCTCTTCTCCACAGGGCCCACTCATTTTTCTCTCTTTTCTTTTTAAATTTTTTCAAGTTTAATTTGATGTGAGAGATGCAAGAAGATCTTTATTTAGTATTATTTATGTTTGCAAGTTGTACATAACACTACTAAGGCATGGAAGAATGCATAGGTGGTTGAATTTGGATCTTACACGTGGAACAACTGTGAGCAAAGGAAGAAGAAGCGTTGGCTAAGGGATTTTGTTTTGGTAAGTGTTAAAGGCGTGACTGCCTTAGAAAGGAAGTAAGATTTGCACTTGACATAGTACTCAAGTACTCACAAAAAGGGAGATAGTGACTTTTTAAGGTCAGAAGCTATGAGGACATCCCTTATTAGTTGAATGCATGTTGAATCACATCAGAGACACATGTATCAATTACAGTACTCCTGATGTCCCTCTCAATGTCCAAGACTTGTTTCCCAAGCAGTAGCAAAGTCACTTACTCACGAGTCCCAATGCCTCGTTGGCGCAGTTCTTATCCTCTAGTCAATAGATAACATCACAACTGTGAAAGGATTCAAAATAGAGAAATGATGACTTGATACCTGTCTTTGTACTCAGCCATATTCCTTAGAGTATAAAAGGAACATGCAGTTGTGTTGTTAGGGTAAGAACCCAAGTAGATATTTATAGAAGAGGATAGAGAGTTGGTAGGAGAGAAGAATAACCTTGTTGTAAGAAATTGATTTCTTTTACACACAACACAATCTGAATAGAGCAAGAATGTTACATTCTTGCTCAAATCGTGATTTTTCATCCCTTCCCTAGGGTTTTCCACGTACATCTTGTGTTTCTTTCATCATCAGTTTCTTCTTCTTGTTTAAATGTGCGTCTTTTTCACGTCCTATCATCATTTTCTTCTTCTTGTTTGAGTTTCATGTCAAAGCTAGCATCTTGTCAAGCTTTCTCATGTAAATGTATTGTTAGATAACTTATTTTACTTCTCTATATAAGCTCAAATCTAACTTGCACGTACACAAGTCAATTATGTTTTTATGTTTTAGGTTTTAGTTTTTTAGTAGGCTATTAGTTTTTTAACTTGGAAGTAAGGTTATTTTTGTAATAAGGCAATTATGGTTTTCTAGATAATTAGATCTAAGGTTTAGCAATATTTTATAAGCAACCTATTGTACTCGTTGAGGAGTTAGTTGATATTTTGATGGATGAAAAAAAATGGTCATTTGACCTCTCTTTGGTATGGTACTAACTCTAGATCCCACCCTAGATGTTGACTCCTAGTGGTTTCCTTACTTGGTGGTGACTCCAAGCAAAGCCTAGGTACTGACTCCTAGGTCATATCATTTATTTTATTGTTGTATTAATTTTGTTCTGATTGTCCTATGTCATAATCAATATTAAAATTATTGCACTAATGAGATTACTCCAATTCAAACTCTGTCATCAAACTAAATTAAAACACCACCTAATACCTATATCATACCAATATTTTAAACAAGAGATTAAATTTTATAAGGACTTAATGTAAACTATTTAGTTTACACTTTCAGGTAATTATTAGGTACTCCTGAAGTATCATAAATGCATACTCTCCTCTCTCACATACTCTTAAATTCATGTAAGAGTACGCATTTATGGTATTTTTGGAGTATTCAATAATTTTCCTACACTTTCCAATAAGAACATGACACATTATCATATTACTAAAACATAAATACATTTTATTACATAGGATAACATCTTAATAAACATCATATTATAAGTTTTAAGTAAAATTAAGGTTGATGTGGTGCTATTAGGTATGGTAAGATGTATTGAGTTTTAAATTAAAGATTGGTGTGACAATCTTTAATTGGATGGTGTAAAATTCATGTTTTATACCTCATCCTTACTAAATTTGGACTAAAAAAATTAGCATTTTCAACTTTAATTCAATAATTAAAAACTAATTTGCTCCCATGTGAACAATTTGTTATAAAAAGAAAAAAAAAATCTTTCTCAAAGTAACATACTGGCTACATTAGAAGACATTCACATGGGGAGAAGTGGAAGAAGTAATAAACAAGTATATATGTTTTGAATAGATATTGATCCTGTGGGGGAATCTAACAAATGTGCATCTTATCTCAATTTCGCATAATAGCCTCTCAGGCTCTCAGCTTGCTCTTATTATTGGATTTAATTATAGAGTTGCCAACAATTATGTAAAGATCTTTACATAATAAGCCTTTGTTAATGCTTTGTATCTATTGCTTAGTGTTGTTTTCTTCGATTTTTTTTTAAAGAAAAAAAAAGAGCATCTTTTATATATATATATATATATATATATATATGAGTACAAGGATTAATTATTTCACCTAGATATTGACGTGGAGAAGTGTCTCATCCTAGTTGGTTCTAACATTATCTTCCCCTCCCCCCTCTCCCCCTGCGTCGTCTACCTGGTTAAAAACAAAAAACTGTTAAGTTACCAATTATTTCAGAAGTTTAAGTTATTAGAATATAGTAAATTTAGTTATTTAATCACATGCTTTTAATATTGACCTTCACGAGTAAGTTGAAATTACATTTTAATAGATAAGGCCTAACATGTGAGAATTTGAATAGGAGGTAGAATAACTATTGAGATATAGTAAATTTAATCATTTGACCACACACTTCTAATATTTCCTCTCATGTGTGGGACAAAGTTACATTTTAATAGGCAAGGCCCAATATGTGAGAATTTAAATGAGAGGAAGAGTGGATGAGATAGTGACCAAACTCAGGACCTCCCGCTCTGATATCATGCTAAATTACCGATTGTCCCAAAAGTTTAAACTATTGAGATATGGTAATTCTAATAATTTAACCATGTATTTCTAATAGATACTCATGTGGAGAAGATATGTATTTAATCATCTAAATTGAAGTTTATGGCAAAAATCAAAGATATGTGACACAATTATTAATGTGTTTACAATGGTCAAGCTAATTGTTTGATTTTTTTCATAATTTTATTAAAATTCTTGGAAAGGTACCTGGGGTAAATTAATAAGTAAGAGTAGCAAAGATTGAAAGGTAGAATCAGAAAATTTTTGCTGTATGATCTCAACACGCATCATTCCATGTTAAGCTCATTGTTGCAAAAGGTTAGGAAAATTCTAGGTGTTATTATTTTTGCGTATATTTTATTATTTATTTAATTTAGTTAGGATTAAATAGCATATACTTAGCATATACTTAAAAGCCGGTTACATAAAAATATAAAACCAAAATAAACAGAAGTGAAGATACTATATCATCTATTAAGAATAAATAAATAAAAAAAGAAGCTACCATGTGGTAGGTATCATTTGTTATGTTGCCTCAAGTGATTTTTTTTTTTTTTTTTTGATAAATAAATAGTCGGAGGTGAGATTTTTGAACTCTTGACATCTCTGTTGAAAAAACTAGAGAGTGTCAGTTGAGTTACAAAACTCTTGTCACCTCAAGTGAATATTTTATGTTTTATTTTATATCCTTTAAATTCTTCTAGTGCCATTTTTTTTTAAAAAAATTCTTATTGTGCCACATGGCAAGGTTATCTTATTCTTTTTTAATACACCAATTAGCTCAAATGGTAAAGTCTTTGATGGTTAAATAAAATATCTAAGATTTAATTTTCGCCTACACAAAAAACCAATTAGTGTCTTAGTCTAATGATAAAGAGCTATCATTAAAAGCGAACCTTATAGGTTGAAACTCTCTCAAAATTTAAATCAATATGAAAATTGTGATAAAAGAGGCCAAATTATAAAGCTCCAACCACGTCTTTTTTTACCCTTTCAAGATCAAATCATGATAAAACTTTAATCAAGATATTCTTATTTTCTTTTAGTCTTCAAGGTTAAATCAAATTCTATAAAAAAAAATAAAATCAAACATTAAATCATGTCTTTCCTCTGTGTTTTTACTAATAAATTTATTGAATTATGCTATTTTTGCTTAATATCAAAGAATAGTGAAATAGTAGTGTGAGAGACAGCAAAACCCAGGGTGCTCTCAAAAAAGAGATTTGGATACTTTTTTAGGGCACCTCTCTTTTTGGGTAAGTGGTGTGGAGTCGCCATTTATTTCTTATACAAAAAAGAAAAGAAAAAAGAAATACAAAATTACATGATCAAAATGCTTCATTGTCATTGATTGAATAAAAATAAACACAATCTTGATAAATTAAACTTTACAAGGCTTTGAGTCCTAGTTAATATCTATGCAAAAGAATACATAACTTTTTGTCCTACTTACAATCTACCCATAAATAAAAAGAAAGACAAAACACAGATCTACCTATTCAAAAGAACTAAGTTTGGGGGCTAAGTTATGGAATGGGAAGGTATTAGGCACTCATTCCACCCAGACAGAGTCTGGTTTTCTAGACTCTAATGACCAATATACCCTTTTTGCATGATGCGAATGATATGTTGCATATACATGACAAGCACTTGACTAACACTAATTTAAATAAGTTTAACTTATGAATGCATCATCTTTTTTAGAAAAATTCAGATCTGTTTTGTGAATTAAAAAAATTGAAATTTGTAAAGAAAAATTAAATATGTTTTTATGCAAAGAAAGGAACAGGATTTCTATAAAAAAAGAAGAAGATTAGATTTGTTTTTGGTGTAAAGTTAAAAAAATGTGATTTTATTACGAAAAATCAGATCTGCTTTGAATAGTAAAAAAATGATTTTTGGTTTATATGTAAAAAAAAAAAAAAAAATCAGATCTGTTATTGAACACCAAAAAAAAAAAAAAAAACTTTTTGAGAGAGGATTCACACTTATTAGATAAATTTATATTACATGCATCACATATATAAAACTTCAACCTAAATTTTAATTTCTTCTTTTAAATTTCAAAATCTGCAATTGTATCAAAGAAAACTTTCCCTAAAAAATTTGATCTGTATTTAATACAAATACAAATCAGTTTTGAGAGTTAAAAAAAATCAGATCTGTATTTAATGAAAATACAGATCAGTTTTGAGAGCTAAAAAAATCAAATCTATATTTAATGAAAATACAGATAAATTTTGTGTGTTAAAAAAATCAGATCTGTATTTAATGAAAATACAAATCAGTTTTGTGTGTTGAAAAAATCAGATCTGTATTTAATGAAAATACAGATCCGTTTTGTATTTTTTTTTAAATCAGATCTGCATTTAACGAAAATACGATCAGTTTTTAATTTAGAAAATCAGATCTGAAAAATTCAGATCAGTTTTTAGTTTAAAGAGATCTTTGATAATTAGCAGATTTTGAGATTCAAGAGAGAAATCAACTAGAACATATCTAAAAAAAACTTTAAACAAAACATGGGAATCACATCAAGAATCAGAATTAATAAAACACCTTAAATCTACTCATGCATCATCAAATAAAATTAATGAAAAAAAACTAGAAAACAAAAAGAAAAGGAATAGACTACCTTTTGCATGAGCGTACCCTTGTTTGTGAAATGATATTTTAGGATTCAAAGAAATTTATTCAACTCTTTGAAGCCTAAAATCTTTTGCTTATAGAAAAGAAATTCCTAAGGCAAGAGCCTCCAGAACGTTTTTAACGTAATAGGAAAAAGAAAAGAAGAGAAGAGCTAGAAAGAGGGGGGGGGGGGGGGGTCAGAAAACGTGAAAAAGTGTGCTGAATTTTGAGAAGCATCCTCTATTTATAGAGGTTGGGATGTTTGAAAAATTAGCTGAATGATCAGAATATGAACTGGGACGTGTCCTTATCTCTAAAAAATTGAAAATGATAAGATTTATCTCAATCCAGGAGCCCTCGGGCTGTGCCCACAATTTGTGCCAATCGGCACTTAAGAAGTGCCAAACGTACCTTTTGGGTGTTGACCCGCGTTTGAGTTTTAATTCATTTTGGACTTTTTTTTTGAGGTTTTTTTTTAGCTGAAATTTGCATATAGACGCGTTTTTAATCCATATTCTAAAAATTAGACTTCTTTTCTGATGATTCAGGCCTCTACAACATTGATTATCTTGTAGATAAACACTTCAAAAAGTCTTGATTATCCACAATTTTGTAGTTATATGATTATCTTCTTTATTGTCATGCAAGCAAGCCTATTTTTAATACTAACTAACAACCAATCACAAAATTATTTAATTAATTTTAATTGTCTAGCCAATAAGAATTAATTTAAATTAATCTTGTGTGGTTGGTTTCGCCTAAACAAAATGCACGCAGACTGTGCAAATTTATCATATGATATCTTTCAATCTGACAGCCCAATTTGGAAATCGGACATACCGTTACGACCGTTAGAATCTCAAAATTATTTTTTTGATATGCAATGAATGAATTAATGCATATAATGCAATCATGAATTTTAAGTATATGAATGATCATTCTAGCTATCCTCCTTGATTAAATTATGGGTGCAAAATCGAGTATCTACAAGTAGATATTAAACTTTCCATTTAAATTATGGGGCCAAATTAATCACTATAAAAGTAAAACAATGTGTTAAAAGAGGTCAAATTATAATACAACTCCATCCTCATGAAACAGAGGTAAATTTCACAAAAATACCCTGAGGATTGGGTTAATACCAATCAAGTCCGTAACATTTTAAAATTGACCATCTCAGTCCTTATCCTCAAATGGTTTGTAATGTCCATTACATCTCTCCTCTCTCTCATCCCTATCCCTAAGTCTCTCTCTTCCCTTTCTTAGATTTTGAGAAGAAGAAAAAATTGAAGAACAAAAACAATGACTTTCTCAGTAAAATAAACAGAAGAAAAAAAAAGCTTGACCACCAACCTAGCAAATCTTAGAAACCTAGTGATAAGAATGCAAAATGTCATATTTTCCCTTAATGTTTAGTCTTCTACACTCATTTGGTGCCTAAATGTACTCATTATTCTTATATTTTGATTTAGGATGCAAATGGAGGCATTAAGTGCAAAACGAAGCTAATTGGGCGATTCTGGACAGCTTTGACATTGCTTTGTAATACGAGCATACGAGTTGCATCAAGGTCGAAATAGGGCTTGAAGATGTTGTACCTACACTATTAACGTTATGGAACATTCCTTAGCCTGCAATTCTAATACGCAGATCTGATGGGGTTTATTTTCAGAAGTTTCTAGATCTAATGCACAAAAATTTCAGCTGAAAAACACCACTTTCCTAGTTATATCAGGGCTTTGTTTTATTTTTAATATTTTTCCTTAATTAGTCAGTTTTAGATATTATTATTTAGAATATTTTCGGAGATTTTGTAGGCTTGGAAAAGGGGAATTAACATGTAAAAGGGGAGGAAAAATCAGACTTCACACACGCCTCTTTCTCCCCTCTTCTCTAACTTCTCCTTCAAGTTTTCATCATGGCCTGGCTTGGCTAAACTTTTAGACTTGGTTGAAGGAAACGGAAACCTCGGAATCAATAAAACTGTGAGATCTAATTTTTTTTACTGTTCAATTTTATGCTTTGAGTATCGGATGTTCTTCTATGCCTATTTTCATGATTGTCTCATTTAATTACTAGGAGGCCTACTAGTTTATTATTCGTTGCAATCTACTACTAGGTTAGATATCAAATCCGTAATTGTTTGATCCCCCTAATTTGTGAAGCAATCAAGATTTATGATTTGCTGTGTCAAAAATTATTAGATCTTAGGAAGAACGCTCGACTAAATTAAATACAACCGCTTGTGCTTGTGTTGTTTAGTTTCATCGATCTCTTTAATTCTTAAGGCTACTACTAGATTAAACCTTTAGCGCTTGTCTTGGGTTGTTTAGTAGTTAAGGTTGATTAGATCACTTGTTTTGTAATTAATTGCGACTAAGGAAAGATAGGAAAATAGTTCCAACAATGAATATTCAAAGTGTGAATTGATATGTACTTGCATCAATGATCAATTGTAAATTCTGTGGTGGATGTCGACTTAGACCAAGGTTTGTTCTTTTGATTGATTTCGATATTTTAATTTGAATTGTTCCTTAATTGTTTTTCTTAAAGTTTTTTTCATTTTACTCAAAACCCCCCCTCTTGTTCACGTAGCATAAAACTAGGCTAGATACTCTCCATGAGAACGATCCTTACTCGCACTACTACATATATTTTTAGAAGTATAGGTTTTATTTTGGTTGCTTGTGATAGCACACCAAATATTGGTGCCGTTGCCGAGGAGTGATTCTAGTTGATTTTTGTGCTTCTTATGATCCTTATTTCATTCTTGATTTTTTTTTTTTTTTAAATCGTTAGTTTTCGATAGTTACAGTTTTGGCAGAATTCTGATTGCAGTAGAACTAGGCCTTGATAGTATAGTTTTCTCAAGGTAAACGATGTTCTGAGCAAGACTAGTTAATCCTTTGGGTTAATAGCCCCACCCTCTCGAGGCCAAATTCTACTGTTTTCTAGGGTTTTTAGGCTTTTTTTTTTGTTTTAGCGTAGAATTTTTATTTATTTTCATTACTCTAGATTTTTCCTGGTTTGTTTTTCATGGTTTATTAGAGTTTCCTTGATTGTTTATGACTGTAACTCGATCTTATAATCGAGGTGATTTGTAGTACGATCTAGAAATAGAGAGAACTTTGCGTAGGTTAAGGAGGGAAGCTAGGAAAAATTCTGAAGAGCACAATCTAGCTCTTGATTCCCTATTTGCTAGTGATTCTGATTTAGAAGAGGAGGAAATCATGGTTGGAAGTCAAACTTTGAAAGAGATTGCTGCCCCTGATTTGAATCAACAACCCTTATGCATAACATCCCCTACTTTAGATGCTATTACTACTTTTGAATTAAACTCTGGACTAATACATCTCTTGCCCACTTTTCAAGGCCTTGCAGGTGAAGATCCTCACAAGCATCTAAAGGAGTTGCATGTGGTATGCACGAGCATGAAGCCCATGGGGGTGACTGAAGATCAAATTAAATTAAGAGCTTTTCTGTTTTCTTTGAAGGATTCGGCTAAGGATTGGCTCTATCATCTACTCTTCGGGAGTATTAAAATATGGAACTAGATGAAGAGGTTGTTTTTGGAGAAATATTTCCTAGCTTCAAGGGCATCCAACATTTGAAAAGAAATTTGTGGAGTAAGGCAACATAACGGAGAGTCCTTACATGAATATTAGGAATGTTTCAAGAAATTATTTGCAAGCTACCCCCATCATCAAATTAGTGAGCAGCTACTTATCCAATATTTCTATGAGGGCCTTCCACCCACTGATATGAGCATGATTGATGCAGCTAGTGGAGGAGCTTTAGTGGATAAAACTCCTGAGGCTGCGAGAAACTTGATTGTAGATATGGCAGCTAATTCTCAACAATTTGGCACTAGGCTTGACCCTCCATCTAAGCATGTTAATGAGGTAAACATCTCCTCCCTTGAACACAAATTGCGAGTCTAACTTCTTTTATTCGTCAATGGCTATAGGTAATATGCAACGCTAAAGGCTTGTGGGATTTGTTCGATAGTAGGACATCCAACCAATATGTGCCCAACTCTTCAAGAGGAGCCCATTGAGCAAGTGAATGTGGCAGGTGGTTTTCCTGGACAACTGCAAAGGAAGTATGATCCCTATTCGAGCACGTATAACCCGGGATGGAAGGATCACCCCAATCTTAGCTATGGGAATCCACTAGTAAATCAGCCCGTGACTCAAAACGCCCAAGTTGCCATACCCCCCTACACAACAACTGGGCCAAGCTTCTAATTTTGGTATGTCTTTAGAAGATATTGTTAAGTCTCTTGCCACTAATACTTTGCAATTTCAACAAGAGACGAAACAATTTCAACAAGAGGTGAGGGCTAATATTCAAAGTTTGGACAATCAGATGGGCCAGATGGCAACCACAATTAGTCAGCTAGAGGCGTAAAGTTCGGGTAAATTACCCTTTCAAACGGTAGTAAATCCAAGAGAAAATGCAAGTGCAATCGTTTCAAGAAGTGGTAAAGAGGTTGAGATTCCAGTAAAGGCATCCCCTGCATCGTCGAAGCAAGAAAAGGAGAAAAATGTTGTTCCAGACAAGGACATTCCCAATGAAGATGAGGTACCTAAGCGTAAGTTCCAAATCTTTCTAATTACAAACCAGTACCTCCTTTTCCTCAAGCTTTAGCATAATCTAGAAAAGATGAGAAAAATAAAGATTTATATGAGACTTTTCGTAGATGCGAGGTAAATATTCCACTTTTAGATGCTATTAAATAAGTACCTCGTTATGCTAAATTCTTGAAAAAACTATGTACAATTAAAAGGAAATAAAAACTTAAAGGATGTGAGAAGGTGAGAGTATGGGAGAATGTTTCTGCAGTTATTCAAAGAAAACTCCCTGCAAAGTGCAAAGATCCATGTATGTTTATTATCCCTTGTACAATAGGTAACACTCAACTTGAGAAGGCCATGCTAGATTTAGGAGCTTCTATCAATGTCATACCGTATTATATATATGTTTTTTTTTAAGCTTGGACCTTTGAATAAAACTGATGTTGTGATTCAATTGGCTGATAGATCTATTGCCTATCTTAAAGGCGTAGTTGAGGATGTTCTTGTGCAAGTTAATGATTTGGTTTTCCCTGCTAATTTCTACGTGCTTGATATGGAGAATGGTGATCAAACTACTCCTATTTTGTTAGGAAGACCATTCTTAAATACATCCAAGACTAAAATAAATGTTCATAGTGGCACACTTACCATGGAATTTGATGGTGAAATTGTTAAGTTTAATATTTATGATGCCATGAAATATCCTGATGATGATAATCCTGTTTATTCAATTGATGTGATTGATTCTTTAGCATAGGAAGCTTTTGAACTTGATGGAAAAGATGGATTGGAAGTTGCCATTAGTAAGCATCTTGAGAAAGAGAATGAGGAGTTAGCCTTGAGTACTAATTTGCAGGAAATTGTTGCAGCATTAAATGATTTTTTGAAAAACAGTCAGGTAACGCTCCTCATATCACGTTACTAGTTTCTAACGAGAGACCTTTACCCTCTGTTTTGCATTCCCCCATTCCAAATTTGAAGCCTCTCCCCAGTCACCTCAAGTATGTGTTCCTTGGAGACGGAGGAATGTTACTAGTGATCATTTTCAATAAAGTTAGTGCACTGCAAGAAGAAAAGCTTGCGCAGGTCCTTAAGGAGCATAAGACGGCTATTGGTTGGACAATTGCAGATATTAAAGGAATTAGCCCGTCTATATGCATGCATCATATCTTACTTGAAGAGGGAGTCAAACCTTCCCTTCAATTGCAAAGACGATTGAACCCACCCATGATGGATGTAGTGAAGAAGGAGATCCTCAAACTTCTTGAAGCTAGAGTGATTTATCCTATTTCGGTTAGCAATTGGGTTAGCCCAGTTCAAGTGGTTTCTAAAAAGATTGGAATAACTGTTGTGAAAAATCAAAATGATGAGTTAGTTCCTACCCGTATTCAAAATGGGTGGCGGGTTTGTATAGATTATAGAAAATTAAATGTTGTTACCCGCAAGGACCACTTCCCTTTACCTTTTATTGATCAAATGCTTGAAAGGTTAGCTGTTCATTCTTAATATTGTTTCCTTGATGGTTATTCAGTTATTTTCAGATTGCAATTGCTCCATAGGATCAAGAAAAGACGACTTTTACATGCCTATTCGGACTTTTGCATATCGTCACATGCCCTTTGGCCTTTGCAATGCCCTAGCCACTTTCCAAAGGTGTATGGTTAGCATATTTTTAGATTATATTGAAAATATCATAGAAGTCTTTATGGATGATTTCACATTTTATGGAGACTCCTTTGATAATTGTTTGCATAACCTTACACTTGTTCTTCAAAGATGCATAGAAACTAACCTTGTGTTAAATTATGAAAAATATCATTTTATGGTTGAACAAGGTATAGTTTTGGGTCATGTTGTTTCATCTGGGGGAATTGAGGTAGATAAAGCTAAAGTTGATATTATTCAATCTTTACCTTATCCCACTAGTGTGCGGGAAGTTCGTTTTTTTCTTGGACATGCAGGTTTTTACTGAAGGTCTATCCAGGACTTCTCCAAAATAGCATTACCCCTATGCAAGTTGTTGCAAAAGGATGTGGCTTTTGAGTTCGATGAGGCGTGTAAAAAGGCGTTTGATAAGCTAAAAGAATTGTTGACTTCTACCCCAGTTATCCAGGCCCCTGACTAGAACGTTCCTTTCGAGATAATGTGCAACACAACTGATTATGCAGTAGGCGCTATTTTGGGTCAAAGAATTGGAAAAGTGTCTCATGCCATTTATTATGCTTCAAGGACTTTGAATGATGCTCAGAGAAATTATTCCAATACTGAAAAAGAATATTTACCAATTGTTTTTGCTTTAGAAAAGTTTTGATCTTATTTGCTTGGCACTAAAGTCATTGTTTACTTTCATCATGCAGCTATTCATTATTTGATGACGAAGAAAGAGGCAAAACCAAGATTGATAAGATGGATACTTCTCTTGAGTGAATTTGATTTGGAGGTCAAAGACAAAAGAGGGACAAAAAATCATGTTACAGATCATTTGAGTCGTTTGGTTCATGTGGAGGATGAACTTCATTTGTAGGAAACGTTCCCTGACGAGCAATTATTCTCCACAAGTGTGACATTACCTTGGTATGCAAATATTGTAAATTATTTGATTACTAATATGTTACCTCCTGGTTTGTCTAAGGCTCAAAGAGATAAGATCAATAGTGATGCCAAATACTTTGTGTGGGATGACCCATATTTTTGGAAGCATTGCACAGATCAAGTGATAAGAAAGTGCATTCTTGAAAATAAAATTATTTCTATTCTCACCAAATGTCATTCTTATGCTTGTGGAGGTCACTTTGGAGCTAATAGGATGGGGAGAAAAGTGCTAGAATGTGGTTTCCATTGGCCATCTTTATTCCAAGATTCATATTCTTTTTGTAAGTCATGTGAACATCGTCAAAAGGCAGGTAATATATCCCAAAGGAATGAGATGTCACAAACCCCCATACTATTTTGCGAAATTTTTGATGTTTGGGGCATCGATTTCATGGACTGTTACCTGTATCTTTCGGTTATATTTATATTTTGCTTGCTGTCGATTATGTCTCGAAATGGGTGGAAGCTAAATCTTCCAGGACTGATGATTCTAAAGTTGTTGCAAATTTTATCAAGTCTAACATATTCTCCAGGTTCGGAATTCCAAGAGTTCTAATAAGTGATCGAGGCACTCACTTTTGCAATTGAATTATGGAGACTTTGCTGAGAAAGTACCAGGTGACTCACAAGGTGTCAACTGCCTATCATCCGCAAACTAGTGGACAATTGGAAGTGTCAAATTGAAAGATCAAGTCCATCCTTGAAAAGACGGTTAATCCAAGTAGAAAAGATAGGAGTTTGCGCTTGGATGATGCCTTGTGGGCGTATAGGACTGCATATAAGAAGCCCATTGATATGTCACCTTATTGGTTGGTGTTTGGGAAACCATGCCACCTTCCAGTTGAGCTAGAACACAAGGCTTATTAGGCTGTTAAGAGTTTCAACATGAAGATGGATGAAAGTGGAGAACATAGAAATTTGCAACTACAAGAGTTATAGGAAATTCGCAATGATGCCTATGAGAGTGCAAGGATTTACAAGGAAAAGGCGAAGGTTTTTCATGACAAGATGATCTCTAGGAATGAGTTTAAAGTTGGTAAAAAAGTCCTTCTATACTATTCACGGCTTCATTTGTTTCCAGGTAAGTTGCGTTCACATTGGATTGGACTTTTTGTTGTTACTAATGTTTTTCCTCATGGTGTAGTTGAAATTCAAAGTTTAGCAACTTCCAAAGTGTTCAAGGTGAATGGCCATAGACTTAAGCCTTTCTATGAAGGTTTCCAAGTAGAGAATTGGACCTTGAGGATCCGATCTATACTAATTAAAGAAGGTAGCATTGAGTTGAGCAAACCAAAGGGGAGTTCTTTTTCATGTCTTTTTATTTTTGCATTTATATTTTGGTTATTTTTGCCTTTTCTTCGCATTTCACCTTACATTGGGGACACTATAAGTTTTAAGTGTGGGGTAGGGGATTTAGGTTGTGTTTTAAATTTGTATTTTTGAAAAAAAAATTAATTTTGCATTTTTGAAAAAAAAAAAAAATTTGCTCTTTGTTTTTGTGGTTTTCAAAAAATTTTGGTTGTGTATGTCATGAACAAGATTCAATTAACTTGAAAAATTCATAACATGATTGAATAAGTGATCTTCCAGCTTAGAATCAATTGATCTAGTTATTTTCCTTGAGAATTGTAGTGACTAAATTTAGTAGACAAAAGCTGGTGAGATTTTGAGCCTTTAGACTGACACATCCATATTAGTCTCATTATTCTTTCATGTGAGATATTCTTCAATGGATTTGTTTCTCTAGAACTTGCCTTGATTCTGTTCGAGGTCATATTGACACATGCATGCATGAACATGATTAAGGCTTTCTTTATTAAAAGCTATAGAAGCCAAATAGCCTACCTTGTAATTAATTTTTCCCTTTGTTGAACCCCTTTGAGCTTTATTGTTTTTTTCCATTTATTGTGAACCCACGTTACAAGCTTTAAACCTGAAAAACAATGCCTTTACCTAAGCCATAGAGCTAGTGGAGCATTGTTCATCATTATGATATATATGGGTGTACAAGAAATAAGTGGGGGGGGTGTCTGGATTTGTGGTATGGCTATGACTAGCGAAATGGAACATGTCTTCATTCTCAATTTATGAGTTCCATTGTTGATGTAATTCTGAAAAAAAAAAAAAAAAGTGATGGAGGAAATTGCTTTTAATGTTACAAACTGTCCATAATTCCTCCTAAAATTCCAAAAAAGGGGTCTATTTATACGTGATATATACAAAGGTGGAAGCTGCTGAATGGAGTGATTAGTTTTATGTCTTATATATTCGATGCTTGAGTTGATTCATTTTTGCTCCACTAGTTTCGATGGCTTTTGAGCTACATTCCTAAATATTTCCCACCTTGATCCTAAACCCCATTACAACCCTTAAAAAGTGGTGGAGAAAGAGAAGATATACAAGCCTATGGTAGATCATTTCCATCGGAATGAATTTGAGCGAAACACATACCCTTCAAACACATGAAAGTCAAGTGTTTATTTCCATAAGGGTCTACATAATTAGTTTACTCCATCTTTGAGTGAAAATGCTTACTAAGTAATTGTAAGTTGTTTAAGAATGTTTGTTCATAATATGTTACGATTTTTGAAGAGCTTGGTTGTTCTTTATTGATGGTGTTGCAACCTTGGTGTTTTTGGGAAATTGAATTTGAGTTTTGCCCGAGAACGAGCAAAAGTTACCTAGTGATCACCGACCACAAGCAAAATCCACAAACCCAGAAAAACAACCACAAGCAAAACCCACAAATCTAGCAAAAAGATGGCATTAACAAAACCCACAAACACCATCAACCTACAAACCCATCAGCAAAACCTATCCACAAACCCAGAACCAGGCACCATAGACTACATGCATTAACAAATCCACAAACATTTCGAACCCACTAAATCTTCATCACATCTTTTCTCTATGGCTTTGTGACAATTGGCCACCAACCACCCCAAAACCAACAATCCAAACCAAAACCCACAAAACTCCAACACACCCACAAAAAACCCATATCCTATCACCGATCCAAATCAAAACATACTCGCTACAAAACCCACAACCATGGGGCCACCGAAAAGACAAAGAAAGCAAACCTATCATCATGATGCCACCGAACAGACAAAGAGAGAAATAAGAGAATTAGAGGTTATGGAGTGAAAGGTTAGAGGAAGAGAGAGAAATTATAAATCGAAGAGAGAGGTGAGAGGGTTAGAGGAAGAGAGAGAAAGGGAGAGAGAGAGAGAGAAGAGAGAGAAAGGGAGAGAGAGAGAAGAGAAGAGAAGAAAAAGAAAATCGAAATCGAAGAGAGGATTAGACTTCAAAGTAAGGTAGAAGATAAAGAGGAGAGTTCTGAGAGAGAGAGAGAGAGTAAAAAATAAGTAACGGCATTACAAGCAGTTTGGGTATTGGACTGAGATGGTTAATTTTCAAATGTTATGAACTTTATTGATGTAGACACTCGATTTTGCACCCATGATTTAATCAAGAAAGATGACTAAAATAATTGTTTATATACTCAAAATTCATGATTGTATTACATGCATTAATTTGTTCATTGCAAATCATAAAAATAATTTTGAGGTTCTAACGGTCGCGACAGTGTGCCTGATTTCCAATCAAATCATTAGATTGAAAGATGTCTCATGATCAAGTTTGCATGGTCAGCATGCATTGTGTTTAGGTAGTATCAACCACACATGATTAATTTAAGTTAATTTTGATTGGATAAGCAATTAAAATTAATTAAATAATTTTGTGATTGATTGTTAGCTAGTGTCAAAAATAAGTTTGCTTTGATGGGAATAAAGGGGATAATCAGATAACAATAAAATTGTGGATAATCAAGATTTTTTGGAGTATTTATCTACAAAATAATCATTGCTGAAAAGACTTGAATTATCAAGAAAAGAGTTTAATTTTTAGAATATGGACTAAAAACGCGTCTAAGTGCAAGTCCAGGACAAAAAAAAAACCCTAAAAAAAGGAGTCCAAAATGGACCAAAACTCAAACGAGGACCGGCACCCAAAATGGTCATTCAGCACATTTGGAATGCCGATTGGCACAAATTCAGGCCCCGGCCCAAGGGCACTTGGATCGAGATAAAACACATCATTTTTTTTTTTATAGAGATAAGGACACAACCTAGTTCGTATTCTGATCATTTAGCTGATTTTTCGAACATCCTAGCCTCTATAAATAGAGGCTACATCTCAAAATTCAGGGGACTTTTTTATGCTCTCTAACTCCCCTCTTTTTGGCTCTTCTCTTCTTTTATTTTCTCTCTTACGTTTAAGACGTTCTAGCCTTAGGAATTCTTTTCTGTAAGCAAAGTATTTTAGGTTTCAAAGAGAATTGAATAAATTTCTTTGAACCTTATTCCTTCACTAAGAAGAGCACATCCAGGCAAGAGGTAGTTTTTCTTTTCCTTTTTCTGTGTTTTTTTTAATTAATTCTACTTGATGATGTATGGATAGATTTAGGATTTTTTTTATTTTTTATTTTTGATGTTGTTGCTAGGTGTTATGTAAACTATTTTTTAATATGTCTTTAAATAATTCTTTGTTGTTATGATTTTTCTTCTGAGTTCAAAAAATCAGCTCATTAATAATTTTTTTTACACATCAAAACAGATCTGTATTTTCATTAAATGCAGATTTGAATTTTTTTACACATAAAAACTGTTCTGTATTTTCATTAAATACAAATCTGAATTTTTTTACACATCAAAACAAATCCATATTTTCATTCAATACAGATCTGAAATTTTATATGCATCAAAACTAATCTGTATTTTTATTAAATACAGATCTAATTTTTTTTACACATCAAAACTGATCTGTATTTTCATTGGCTACAGATCTGATTTTTTTCTCAAGAAAATTTCTTTGCCACAAAAAATAGCAGATTTTGAAATTTAAAAGAGGAAGTCAATAGTTGAGATTTTTTTGTTTGATGCATGTAACATTAAAAAAAGTATTTTTCTCATCTTATTCATAAAAAATAAAACAGATCTAATTTTTTTCTCTACAAATCTAGATTTTCTTATTTACAAAACGGATCTAATTTTTTTTTTTTACATATAAATCAAAAATCAATTTTTTTTAATACTTTGTTTCAAAACAGATATGATATTTTCTAAAGCAAAAAACCTTGTTTTATTCAACAAAAAAATATTTGATTTTTCTTTTCAAAACTAATTTTTTACCCTAACAAAAACTGATCCAGTTTCTTTTAATTTTTTTTTTTTACAAAAATAGATTTGAATTTTTTTCCCCGTAAGAAGAGGACATATTCATAAAATAGATTTATGTGACGTAGTTATAGTTAGGTTTGTCATGTATGCAACATATCATTCATATCATGCATAAATGGTATATTGGTCATTAGAGTCTAAAAGACCAGACCTTGTCTGAGCGAAATAGGTGCTTAACATCTTCCCATTCCGTAACCTAACCTCTGAACTTAGTTGCTTTTGGATAAGTAGACCTATTCTTTATCTTTCTTTTTATTTTTGGGAAGATTGTAACTATGACAAAAATCCATGTAATTTTTTGGTAGATTGTAACTAGGACTCAAAGCCTTGTAATATTCAATCTATAAAGTTTGTATTTATTTTTATTCAATTAATGACAATGAAACATTTTGGCCATGTAAATTTGCATTTAGTTTTTTTTTTTTTTTTTTTTTTTTGTATAAAAAAATAAGTGGCGACTCCACACTACTTACCCAAAAAGAGAGGTGTCATTAAAAACACCCAAAAATCTCCATTTTTGAGAGCAACCTCTCAAGAAGTTGCGGTCTCTCACAATTGGCATTACCCCAAACCTGAAAATATATTTGTGAAATTTACCCCCAAAAAAAAAAAAAAATACAGCTCCATCCAACCACTTCTTGTCTTTCTCCCTTCAAAATCAAATCATGAAAAAACTCCAACCAAATTATATGTTTTTTTTAAGCCTCCTTGAAGGTTAAATCAAAATATCAAATATCAAATCATGTCTTTCCTCAATTGAATTATGTTGCTTTTTTCTGGATTTCAAAAAATTGTGTAATTAAATATTGAACTTTACCCTTAAAATTTATATAAAACTGAAATTTTTTACTTTTGGTTGACATTCTAACCCTTCAACTTTTAAAGTCTCAAAATTTTACACCTCAACTTTTTTTTATATTATTATTTTTTTAAAATTCTTGAAGTAGTAGAAATAAAATAAAGAATTACAAGATTTACCTTAAACAATGTTTTAATGAATTCTTTTAGGTGGCGTTTGGTACTGGAGAATCCACATTACTCCTAGCATCCAGATTCTTGGAAATGTGATGCCTTGCAATCTCGATGCTTAAGAATGTAACCATTCCTATGTTTAGTTTAATTAGGAATCTAAAGATTCCTAAGAATGTGAGATTATAATATTTAGTTTATTCTCAAGAATCTTAATTGAATTATTTATTTTTCTCATTCTATTCTTAGATTTGTAAATCCAATGTAAGTCTTTTTTTTTAAAAAAATAATAATCTTCCTCTAAATAAATAATGAAATTCAAAATATAAACTATAAATTATGACAAATTCATTAAAACTATAGTCTAAAAGAAGAAAAAATGAATATATCAACGTAGTTTTCTATCCTACTTATGTTGTTTTGGCGGGAAGAGATAAAGACAAAGGAAAAGATCTTGATGATTTGTTTTATATTTTATTTCAATTACTTAAATGGTAAGGAAAAATTGTTAAAATTATCAATTTATAAAAAATATAATTTCTTTTAAACTTGGCAATCTGGATATTCACATGTTTTAAAGGGAATTTGCATTCCTACTGAAAATGAGTTAAATAGGGAATCCAAATTCCCTTAGCATCTGATTTCCTAGTGTGATTTGCAACCAAACATGAGAATTTTTAAGCATTTCTGGGAATTCTAAAACATTATCTCATATCAAACGCCACATCATAGTTATACAACTATAGTTGACAAGGATAAAAAGTCATCATACAACATTATGAGAGAATTTGTTGAGTAGGTAGGACTTAAGGATAAGGAGGAATTGGGGAGATAGGCTGGTAAAATAAAAGTCTTAGTTATGAAAATGGGGATTTTTGAGAGCAATGTTATAAAGCTTAGCATCTAAAATGATTAAAATGTTATAAAAAGAAAAAAAGCATCTTAAAATGATTAACACCAAAAGTAATGTTGGTGTGGATGCATGTTCCAAACACTTATAGTATTTTCTCTTTTCTAGCTGTCAGGAATTTATGAGAAAATTAGCTATTGGACAATAATGGTAAACTAACCATAGGACATTTATGGGTTATTAGTAACCAATAATCATAGACTATTATTCTCATTAGTGGCCTATATATAATACCCGTTACAAAACACATACCTATAACTATAAGTTTTCTTTTACTCTATATTTTCAAATACATCATTTCTATTCTCTTTATCTCCCACATATTTTTCTACAATTTATATTTATTTTAAGGAAAGACATTAGAAGATTGTTCTTGAACCCTTGTCAATGGAAGTGGGTCCATCACAAAGTTTGACACTATAGTCTAATCATGGAGGTTATTTGGCTAAGAGAATCAGTCGCACCAAGTTATACTCTAGTGGCATGAATCAACCTTTAAGGACGACGCTTTTGCAGCGGGATTCTATAATATTGTGAGATCGTTCTAATCTTCTTCTAATGTTGCAAATTATTCAAGTTATTATATATTGTATCAAAACTTGTTTATCAATAAAATATTTCTAACAACACTAGGGGCAAAAAACGTAAGAATAAAAGTCTTTTAATTGTTGTGGATTTCAATTATAAGGGGAAAATTTGTACATCTCTGCCTACTTGATTCATAAAACTTTTTCCACCTAAAATTTTGAAACCTCATAATTTTACCACCTCATCACTTTTTTTTTTCTTTTAAGTAGGAAAAAAAAGGAGATTTACAAGATTTGATCTAAATAATGTTTTAGGGAAAGAGAAATTCTTTCATAGTTATATCATTGTAGTTACAACATACAAGGATAAGGTCCAGGGTAAGAAGTCATCCTTGAAAAATTGTATTATAAGACGGTTTTATAAGATATCTCTCTCATAACATATCTGAGTGCCACAAGTATGGATCATACATGTTGTGAGAGAGAGGTCTTATGAAATCGTCTCATGAGTTACTTTTTCATCATCTTTTGTCATTTCCTATACGTAGGTCAGATTCTTTTGCCAAAAGTTGGAGACTGACCACTAATTCTAATTATTCTTTATCAAATAGATATCTTGATAATTTTAAAGAAAATTTGCTGAGCAACTTAAGGATTAGGAGGAGATAGGTTAATAACATAGAAGTCTTTGTTATGAAGCAGTAGGGGGCAAAAATGGGCAAATGTACACTTAGCACAAAAAAAGAAGAAGGCAAATGCCCCATTTTCCAAACTAATTAGGGAAATGCTCCTTTTTTTAAACTCGATTTTCTCAAAATCGAGTTTCAAAAAAAAAATTTCTAGAGCCCTATAGTGGCGTTTTAAGGACTCTATAGTGACGTTTTAAGGACCTATATAGGCTCCTTATTAGGGGTGTCAATGTTTGACACATCCCGTGAACACGACATGAACTCGACACGGGTTTTTTCGAGTCAGGGTTGGGTCTTAATGAGTTTGGGTCATAAATGGGTCGACCCGAAAGTGACACGATAAGAAACGTGTCATAAGCGGGTTAACCCGTGTAACCCGCAATAGACACGTTTGACACGTTAATTTATTTGTGTCAACCCGAAATGACCCACTTAACACAACCCATTTAACTCGTATAATAAAGAAATATTCATTTTATTTTAGATTTGTCAAATACCTTTTGTATCCAACATATATTTTAAATTTAAAAAGAAAAGTAATTACAAAAATTAACAAGAGATATAATTGAAAATTGAAACTTTACAAACCCTAAATCTCTAAACCCTACAAACCCTAAATCTCTAAACCTTCTTATAAATATCATTTTTTTTTCAGCTATACTACTCTTCTCATGCCTAATTCTCAAACTCAAAGTGTCAACTCTTAAACCGGTTATTGCTCTCGCTCTCTCTCTCTCTCTCTCTGAAGTGTACGTACTTCTTTTCGAGTGTAAATAACTTATTTCTAGATGAATGTTATATTTTTGTTGAGTTATATTATTTTGAATGTGGGTTGAAGACTTGAAGTGTATGCACTACTTTTGGGATGTAAAAAAAATGATTTTTAGATGGATATTATATTTAATATTATGCAAGTTGAAATGAGTTGTATTACATTCGTATCAACTCAACACGACTCGTTTATTAAGCGTGTTAAATGGGTTGGGTCAGGTCAACCCGCCTTATTAATAGGTCGGGTTAGGGTTGAAGGATCATGACACGATTATTAAATGGGTCGGGTTAGGGTTGAGCTATTTAGTTGAATACCCCTACTTCGACACAACACGAACCCGACACGCTAACCCGAATTGACACCCCTACTCCTTATAACGTCACTATAGACTCCTTAAAACGCCACTATAGGGCTTAACTTGATTTTGAGAAAATCAAGTTTCAAAAATGGCATTTCCCTAATTAGTTTGGGAAAGGAGACATAATGTTGTTTTTTTTTTTTTTTTTTTGCGCGAAAAAGGCATTTGCCCATTTTGGCCAGCAGTAGGGTTAATAATGTTGGCATCTTGGAATGCTTTAATGTGAAAGTAACACAATAAATAAATAAAAACAAGAATAGAAATCTTTCAATTGATGTGAGTTTCAATTATTAGGGGGAAAATTTCATATCTTCGCCTGTTTGATTTATGAAATTTCACTATTTATACCAACTAGCAAAGGATAAGGACAAGGACAAGAAGTTACACTGTGTCAATTCTTGTAGGTCAATTCGTTGGCTAAGAGTTAAGTAATAACAGCTAATTCTAGGTATGCTTGATTAACACAAATGTGTTAATAATTTTGAAAGTAATCGAGTATATGATCATATTGTTACTATTTCTAAGTGAATTTGTTTTTCCATTTTACTTTTTGTATTCAAATGACTTAATTGAATATCCTATATTTAGAATATTAATGATTATTCTTTTTTTTTTTTGAGAAGACATTTATTTTTTTTACCTGTTTAAAATATATTATTTATAGTCAGTTTAAATTACGAAGTAGCTTAAACATAACAGCTATTATACTAATTGTTGGAAAAAATTATTATACTAACTATAATACTGGGATTGAAATAAATAAATTGAAACCAGGCACAAAATTAAAAGAACAAATTATAACTTCCATATTTACATTATATTTTTATGTTAATCAATTATTATAAATTAAGTAATTTTTTTCTCATATTATAATTTTCGAATAAATATTGTCTTCAATGTTTTATCTTAATCTTGTACCAACTACCAACAGTTTTTATGGTTGTTCTTTTGATCAACAAAAGTTTCTTTTTTTGAGAAAGAGAAAGAATATATATATATATATATATATATATATAATATATATATATATATATATATTTTAAATCCTACAAAATACAGTGATCTTCATACTCTAATTGCCTTTGACTACAATTCAACATAATTTATTGCTTTTTTATGCAAAAAGCTCGTACCTAAACAATTTAGTATATATTATTGTAAAAAAAAAAAAAAAAGTATATATTATTGTTAAGCTAGCGCATTTGACGGGGAAGCAAGATGGCTATATGAACCTAATTCAGAAAAATAAATAGATAATGAAATCACATGGCCTTTATTAGCCATGAAGCTTGACTAATATCAATTGTATGATTTTTCTTCTTTTCTCTTTTTGTTATTTTCTTCTTCTGGCTGTGCAATTTGAACGGGTCAATTGAGAATTGAGATCAAACAACCCAGCCGACCCAATGATCAATAGGCAATTATGTTGTATCACTCTAATTCAGCCTTCTTTGCAATTGTTCTAATCTAGACTCATCACTATTTTACCTACAACTACAAGTAAGAGCTTACCACTTGAAATTTATTGTAAAATTATTGTAGATGTAGTATTACTCATTATTTAAAAGCTAAATAAATTACAAATTGCTTCTTCTAACTTTTCATAAAATTCAATTTAGTCATCTAACTTCATTTTTGTTCAATTCAATTTTTTAAATTTCAATTTTGTTCAATTTAGTATTTCCTTTAGTCTCCGTTAGAATTACACAGTTAACTCAACTTTGCTCAATATAAAACTACATCATTTTTAGGGGTTGACGGCTCAATATTGGCGGAAACTAATAAGAGGAATGAATTGAACAACGTTAGAAGGCTGAATTAAATAAAAGTAAAATTAGATAATTGAATTGAATTTTAAGAAAAATTAAATAGTAATTATTTGTAACATTACCATATTTGTAGGACAATAATGTACTTGCATTTTGGGAGGGAAATAGATTGTACGTCACTTTTCCAACGAACTGAAAACACCCACACTCGCCCAGATATTATTCTTCATGGCCCCACATCTCTTCCTGCATGAGTTCCAGGTTCTAGTAGCTACCAAACACATTAGGCCACGGATGGATGGGCTTGCTGTGATAGTTTGGGCCGTTTGATAAGGAGTTTAACTCATTTATAGTTTTTTGTTGTGAGTGAAAAAATATATAAAAATATTATTTAAAAATTAAAAATATGAGTTTAAAATATTTTACGGTATTAAATTATCTTTTTTTTCATTATTTTTTTCATATTTTTCGGCTGTTTTGCTGCAAGGTAATTCAGAGGTTTTTTTTTTAGTGTCTATTATTATTTTTTGTCAACTTTGTCTGCTTGTCCTGCTGCGAGGCTAGTGTGTGGCCTTCTGTGGCTGCAGGACCCGTGATTATATCTCTTGTACCTTTTCTTTATTTAAATATACCGATTCTATCTTCTTAGTCAAAAAAAAAAAAAAAAACATACATGACCAGATAAATAATAATTTTGCATTGGGATCTTTTCATTTCTCACACTACATCATAGATATCGGTCCTGCACTGATGTCTGACCCTTGACAAAATGGGACGTGATTTAACACAGTCGGCACAAATTAAGAGGTTTTTAAAATAAAAAAAAATATTTTAAGAGCGATACACGCAAAAGACATTATGTTTCGGGTCTATAATTATATCCCATGTGCTGAGAGAAAGTTAAGTGTATATACCCGAAATTTGATATACACCGACGTGAAATGTGATAGGCAAGTAATATAATAATAATTTTTGTTTTTTATAGAATTTGAGATTTATTAATTTGTGCTTTTAAGATGCACATTAGTAAATTATTTTTAAAAAAATTTATAAAAAAAAAAACTATTTTAACAATTTTTTTAATTTTTTATAATTTTTTTTTAAATTGATAATTAACTGGAGCCTTAGAATTTAGTAGAGAATATAACCCGTCTCTGTCTGGCGATTTCATTTCTACTACTTTTCTAGAAGCAATAGAAGTAATAGTCTCTTTTGCTTACTTTTACAGAAAAAAAAAAAAAAAAAAAAAAACAACAACAACAACAATAAAGGTCTCTTTAATTAGCTGGAGAATATTACTTGAAAAAATAAATGAAAGTAGGTGAAGAAATTTCATATCCAATAATACAACGCCAGCAATTTGGCAATTTCTTGGAATCCGGGTTATTGTATGTTGTGCAATACACTTATTTCCTTCACAAAATTTTCTTATTTTTTACTTTTTAGAATTTTTTTCTTATTTTTTTAATTAATAGTTTATTAACGTATGCTTTTAAAACACACATTAGTAAATTATTTTAAATTTTTTTTAAAAAAAAAAAAAATAATTTACTATTTTGATAATTTTTTCAATCCTTAATAAAAATTTTCTCAAAATCAATAGTTAACCGGACCATAGAATTTAGTAAAGAATATAACCCGTCTCTGTCCGGCGATTTCATTTGTACTACCTTTCTAGAAGCAATAGAAGTTATAGTCTCTTTTGCTTACTTTTACAGAAAAAAAGAAGAAGAAAAAAAACACAATAAAGGTCTCTTTAATTAGCTAGAGAGTATTACTTGAAAAAATAAATGGAAGTAGGTGAAGAAATTTCATATTCAATAAAACAACGCCAGCAATTTGGCAATCTCACTCTTTCTTTCGGATTAGGATCCAATACACTGGGAGGGTGTTTGATTGGTATTTTCTGTTTTTAAATAATATTTCACATATTTTTATACATTTTTACATTTATTTTTACAAATATTTTCAAATAATAATTTTTAATTTTTAAATATATGTACCGAACAGACCTTAAGTATTGCACTCATTACAATTTACCTATTTCCATCACAAATTTTTTTTTTCTTCATTTTTTTAATTAATGATTGAAATTAAAAATTATTTTTTATAATTATCATCTCAATCCTTTTCAACAACCCATTTGTAATTATTCTTGAAGGCTGAAGGTTCAAACTTGATGGCTGTACTTTTGACATTGTTTCTGGCCTTTTCTTTTTCAAAGCATATCTTTTTTTGCCTGTTCTTTCAAACGTGATAAATTGTTTTGTCTTCTTCTTTTTTGCTTCGAACTTTCAATGGATGAACAAACAAGACAAGAAGGTTATTGTACTAGTCTAGTCTCTAATTAATTTGTTAGTGTTTTTTCTCTGTCTCTCAGGTCTTTGTGTCTCGCAAAGACGAAATGTATTTTTCAGTACATCAATCGAGTTGTCAACTTTTTTATTTTTTGAGGGGAATCGAGTTGTCAACTTTGTTTTAAAAAGAGCACATTAAAAATAAGAAAAGTCTGTCCAAAATAGTTGGTTCATATACATAGCCATCACGCCCCTTCGTATCCAGTTGTGCGTGGACGTGGAGTTACATTCATTTAGACATAATTTATTGTTAAAAATTAAAAATATTATAGTAAAATAATTTTTAAATATATGAATAGTATTATAAAATTTATTTTTAATATTTTTTTTCTGAATGAAGTGTTTATAGGTCCCATAAACAATAGATAAACAATAATTTTGTCTCTCACATAGTGCTGGACAGTACTAGTTATCGTTCATAAACAGTAATTAGTACAGTGAAATAATGTGCATGAACAATATTAATTACTGTTCATGCACGTTGAAAAAAGAAAAAAGAAAAAATGCAAAACGCAAGACACAGTCAAATTCATCCGAATCCCAACGGTCATTTAAAGAAACTTTTACTCATTTACTACTTTTTAATAATTTATTTCTCTGTTCACACATTACCCTTTTTATCTAATACATTGAAAAAGAAATAAATTAAGATTGTAATCAAAGTTAAGAATCAACTTAACAAATTAGAGTTCAAATGGATCACCTCTCACTCATTATCATTTACTAACTTGTAACTACATGCATATGTATAAATATATTTAAAAATATATAATAAGATGCATAATATAATTTTTATATATATATAATTTAAATAATATTGATAGTCATTTTTATATTTTGTTAACTCTTTAAAAAAATTTGTAAGGAAATTATTAGGTATAAAATGTAAATTGTCCATGTTTTTTTATATTTATTATTTTGAAGCACTTTTTTTTTTTTTTCTGATTCATTTATTTTAGACTTTTTAGTTTTTTTACTTTTTTTTTTTATAGGTTTTAGTTTTTGTATTTAATAACTCACTTGTATGAATATTTATGATGTGGTTCTACATTTAATTCTAAAATCAAGAAATAAAACTCTCTAAGAATAAATAATTTAGGATATATGGCACAAAATTGAATCTCTAATTTGGAATTCTAATTTGAATTTATTTCAGTTTCACACACACACACACACATATATATATATATTAGAGGGAAAAATTACATTGATGTTGATAATAATACTAAAAATTTGATGATCGCAAAATTATACAACAATAACAACAAGCTTTATAATTCCAAATTTTTAAGGCTGGCTATATACTCTCAATAGATTAGTTAGGGTTAATTTTTTTTTTTTTTTTTGTTGCTAAATTAGTTAGGATCGATCTATTATATAAATTTTTTTTTCTTTCACTCTATTTTATTTGAAATTATGCTCTTTATTACTTTATTTATTATTAAATCATTTTTTATTGGTTATTCTGATATTATTTTGAATCTTCATCTACTTTTTTTTTTCTTCTTTTTTTCATTTCTTCGACTTTAAGATGCTCACAAAATTATAATAAGTTAAAAAGCTTTAGTAAGAATTGCTTGTTTATTGAGTTGAGGAACAAATTTTCAACTCAGGTAAAGCGAGAAAATACTATCAAATCTGGCATGATAATTGGCGTTCTAAAAGGCCATTATATCTATATCAGGCATTTTTCCAACAATATTGCATCATCTTTTTGCGGGGTTTGAAATCTCACTTTGAAAAGTTAAGGGCAAGAAGGAGCAATATATACTTTTCTTTTAAGGAAGAAAAACTCACTTTGCATGAGATGGATGTAAAAGAATAGCACCATCAATAGGAAAATGTGCATATAATTATAAAGATTTAAGAGTAATGTTATGTTCATAACAATTTTACAACAGATCATAAATGATAAATTGTTCTTGGTTCTAATATGAGTTTATTATTGACATCACCTATTTATCCATAAGTAACAACTTGACATCAAAAATTTGTTATGAAAATGTTTTAAACGTAATATTACTTTGTAATTAAATGGTTTACCTAATTTTAGATCCTAAACACAGTAAATAAGGGGGTGGTGAAGTGGGCAATGGAGTCGTATGGAGAGGGGGAATAGCGAAATCATAAGGTGGATAGGTAGGGTCGACGAGAGGGGGAATAGTGGAAGCATAGGGTGGATAGGTAAGGGTTGATGAAGACATGGTTAGGTGGAATCTCTCACTCTCTCTCTCATTTACTTTTTTTCTCTCTCTCTTTTACTTTTTTCTCTCTCTCTCTATTTCTCTCAGGTCTTTGTTGTGTCACGAACAAAGGCTTGTGTATGTCAATTAAGTTGTTAATTTCTTGAGAAGACTACATTAAAAATTAAAATACGTAGAGTTTTTCCAACATAGTTGGTAATTAATCCTTTAGCCGGACGTAGCCTCCACCCCCAATTCATATCTACTTGTGTGGATAAGAGGCTAAAGAGACTTTTATGGTTTTACCCGTGAACTTTTTAATAATTTATTTTGAACACTCTACCTACTAGGTTGAAGAGAAAATAAATTGGGGGAGGTTTGGGTCCAGTGCTTCCAGTATACTACATCCGGTTGGATGATGACACGTGTTCAAAAATAGACACATGTCCCAATCCTAACGGGTCTAGTGTCATTGGATACTGTACCTAATCTAGACCCATATAAATTCAAATTATAAACGAGTTGAGATTCAATATGAATTGAATTATCATAACTAAGTGTGGTTGGGTAGTAGGAGTTCTCGTATCCTTTCACATGATACTTGACAAAATTTGAGTGATACACGTGGTATTACTCTTAATATCTAATTGGGATACAAATTAAAAATATATAAAACATGTAATTTAGCTGTAAAAATTTTAAAATATAAATTTAATAATAATTGCTTGTATGTTGAGTTGAGGGACATATTTTCAACTTAGGTAAAGTGAGAAAATCCTATTAAATCTAGTATAATAATTGACGCTCTAAAAGGACATCATATCTATGTCAGGTATTTCTCCAATAATATTGCATCATCTTTTTGTGGGGTTTGAAATCTTACTTTGAAAAGTATAAGGGTAAGAGGGAGCAATATATACTTTTCTTTTAAGAAAGAAAAACTCACTTTGCATGAGATGGATGGAAAAGAATAGCTCCATCAACAGGAACATGTGTATATAATTAATAAGTGTATATAATTAATAAGATTTAAGAGTAATGCTATGTTCATAATAATTTCACAACAAATCATAAATGATAAATTATTATTGGTTTTAATATGAGTTTATTACTGACATCGCCTATTTATCCATAACTAACAACTTGTTATCAAAAATTTGTTATGAAAATGTTGTAAACGTAACATTATTTTGTAATTAAATAGTTTGCCTAATTTTAGATCCTAAACATAGCAAATATAGGGTGAGTGAAATGGGCAGTGGAGTCGTATGGAGAGGGGGAATAGCGGAATCATAGGGTGGATAGGTAGGGTTGACGAAGACACGGTTAAGTGGAATCTCTCACTCTCTCTCTCTTTTACTTTTTTTTTCTCTCTCTATTTTCTCTCAGGTCTTTGCGTTTGTGTCATGGATAAAGGAAATATTTTTTCAGTGCTTGCGTATGTCAATTAAATTGTTAATTTCTTGAGAAGACTACCTTAAAAATTAAAATACGTAGAGTTTGTCCAAAAGAGTTGGTTAATCCTTTAGCCGAATGTAGCCTCAATGCCCATTCATATCTAGTTGTGTGGATAAGAGACTTTTATGGTTTTACCCATGTACTTTTTAATAATTTATTTGGAACACTCTACCTACTAGGTTAAAGAGGAAATAAATTGGGGGAGGATTGGGTCTAATGCTTCCAATGCACTAGACCTAATCGAATGATGACAAGTGTTCAAAAATAGACACGTGTCACAATCCCAACGGCTCTAGTATCACTGGACATTGGACTTGATCTAAACCCATATAAATTAAGATTATAAACGAGCTGAGATTCAATATGAATTGAATTATCATAACTGAATGTGGCTGGGTAGTAGGAGTTCTCGTATTGTTTCCCATGATACTTGGCAAAAGTTGAGTGATACACATGGTTTTACCCTTAATATCTAATTAAGATGCAAATTAAGAATATATAAGACATGTAATTCAAAGTAATATTACTGTAGGGTCATGATTTGCACCTAAGCCCAAAATAGGAAGGGAATAAGCCCAAAGAGCCCAATACAATGAATTCGTAGAGAGTAGGCTATAAATCTAGGTTTTAATGAGTTTATTTAACAATCACGGTGGGCTAAAATCATAGTAGGATGAAGCTGAAATAGTTTGTATAGTGAAAATTGTCCTCAGATTTAGGCCGAGGAGGTTAATTCTTATATTTCACTCTCTTAAGGACAAATTATAGATATTGTTCTTAGGTCTACAGTGTTTTTTTTTTTTTTTTTTTCTCTTTCTCTGATCCCCCCTCTTTCATGGGGGACCTTTTATTTTATATAGACCAATTGAAATGATCTTGGCCTTCCATCTATTGATCGCGCAGGCCATCCCCTAAGTGTCAGCCTCATTTAGCACCTTCTTCGAATCCCTATGAGATGCGGCAACCAAGACAACACTATTCAAGAGTCTTCTCCACATAAATACAGCCAGAAGATTTGATGGGATGCATTAAATGTGGTGACTGTCACCAACTCTTCAATCACATCAGTGCTATCCCCCTTTCCAAAGCTCTTTCTGCATAGTAGAGCCTCCTCTGATGATGCATTGATGACACGATCATGAAATTCGAGGGCGTGGCCTCCTCGGCCCACTAATAGTCATTCTTGGCCTAGCCGTGACACGTGGCATGATCACATTACTTGGAATCCTTGTACCCCACAATTACATTATCCAATAACTTATTATTGAATTTTTAAAATATAAATTCAATAATAAGTTATTGGGTAATGTAATATTACTTAAAATTACATCAAATGTAACCTGAACTCAACTCCTGGTGAATGAACTATTTGCAACTCTTGGTGAATATTTTTACTTGAACATGTTGTAAAAAAAAGATGGGAAAAATGGTAGAGGTTTTATTTAGGGAAGAAAGAAAAAAAATTGACTTATATAAGAAAAGTGTAGAAAAATTGCAGACAAAAATGGATGATAGTAAAAGGTAGAGAAAATGGATGATCGTAAAAAACTTAATAAGGAGAGAGATAAAAAGACATAAGATCAAGAAGTATTTAATAAGGAAAGAGATAATGAGAATGCTATTAATTAGGCAAGTATTTAATTGTGTAATAGATAATAGTGTGAAAATCTATGGTTTGAAAAAAGGAGCAACTCTTCAAGAGTTGTAACCAATGGATGAGTTGTAACTCTTTACTAGAAAACTAAATTCACAGGAAGTTTTCACCAACTTTCTAAGAAACATTGTAGGAGATTAAGGGTAATAGGCAGGGGTGGCGTTACTCTTTGGTCAGGGGGTTCAAATGAACCCCCCCGACTTCAAAAAAAAAGAAAAAGAATTATATATATTTAATATTTTTTTTTGTTAGTTTAACATATTAATTTTTTCTTAAAAATATTTTTGCACATACTGACTTAAATTTTATGCACTCTTATTTCAAGTATTTCTGACTTTTAATTATCTATGAATTGTTAGTGTCATTCTTTAGTATAAATTTTTTGTTAATTATACGTGTCTGAGTGTGTCTAATATTCATTGGGTGCATTACTTTTTTTTATAATGTCATTTGTGTAAATAATGACATGTAAGTGGATGTTTGTGTGTACAATATAAATAGAATATAACTTTATATAATTTAATAATTAGAAAATAGAGAAGATTTGTTACGTGAGTGTGTATAGTTATCATATTATAATAACTTTTTGTCATGAAATTAGAAAAATTCAAGAAAAAAATTGCAAAGGTAGAGATTATTCAAGCATTTGACTGGTTAAGTAAACATGTAGTGAATTATTTTATGTATGAATGAATGTGGTTGTGTGCGTCAATAATTAATGTAGAGCCAATGAGTTGAGTTTAGTCATTAGTTTAAATATTTTTATAAAAACAATGACAAATATATAATATTAACTGCATAAAAATAAAAATTTAGACCAAAATTAACAAAATAAAATAGTTATAGCTACCCATATTAGCAATAAATACTGAACTATTGTGTAACAATTCAAAATTTGAAAACTTGTAGAAGGAAATTATAAAAATTCATTTTTTTTTTTGTCTATAACTTGATATATTCAAGTTCTCTTTTTATTAAATTTATTAAAATTTAAATTCTTAATAACCCCCTAAACAAAATTCTTAGAGCTGCCACTGGTAATAGGGTATAACATTGTTATGGTTTGATCCCACTTACAACACCTTCATCTCCCACTTGATCACACTATAACAGGAGGCGATAATGGTCAACACGATTTCTTGGTAATTAGTACCAATACTTTGCCATCATGCTAAAAATTAGCTAAGGAAATGACTGCTTGGACCACATTCCAACCAAGTCTCAAAATGACTAAAAATATACCTAAATGATATAAGTGATTGAGCCCGCTTGGTATATATGTTTAAAAACTGAAAATTGTTGTTTAAAAATATTTGTGAAAATATGTGTAAATAAAAAAGTGCGTGAAAATATGTGTAATGTTGTTTAAAAACTGAAAATGGTTGTTTGAAAATACAAACCAAACATCCCTCTATTTTCATGATAGAAACAAAATTAGAAAGTAATATTTACCATTTAATTAACAAATTCAATTGTATATAAAATCCAAAAGACAAACAATAAAGTTATTTACCATGAAAACGAACAAAATATTATTCACATGAATCACCTATAACTTTGAGTAACCGTGAAAGTAATGAATACATAGTGGAATCTAAAAAAATAAGGAAAGTGATTATTTGGCACTAAAGAAAAAAGAATCTTGATTCACAAGAGCCGCCCGCAACTCTAACAAACAAAGAAAGTAACGTCCACATAGGCACATAGTGGAATCTAAAAAAGGATGGTAATTATTTGACACTAAAGAAAAAAAAAAAAACTTGATTCACATGAACCACCTATAATCATAATAGGCAACAAAAGGGGTCTAATTATTCCGTTAACACCAATATAAGAATGAGAAGAAAGAACACGCCTATTAAAATTCGTTTAAACCTGCCTATTAAAATCAGCTTATATTGGGGGCTGTTATAAATTTAAACCCAGAATTTCAGAAATAACAAATTATAGTTTGAAATTTTGCAAAAAAATGTAACAAATTGAACCCTAAAGCCAAATGAGGTACAAGTGTTAAGTGGTATGGCATTGTTTTGAAGTTGAGTTTAAAAGAAAAATAAAATAAGAAGAAGAAAAAAAAACTCAAGAGAATTATGAGATGTAAAGATTGAGAGAGAACTCATGCGGTGTTGGCATCGCTACAAAGAAGAAGCTTGCACTAGGGGTGCCTATGAGTCGATCCAAGTCGTATTTGTGCTCAAGTCGCACCTCGACCCGATCTAGTCAAGTGGTGGGATATTCAAGCAAAATTGGTAATAGCAGAAATATGCGGAGTAATGGCTAAAATCCTCACCAGAACTGATTGAGATCTCATTAAATCTAGTGGATCTCCGCCAAATTTAATTGGATTTGTCGATGAAATGGGTGGATCTCCATCGAATTTCATTGGAAACGCAATTAGGCTTGGCAGACCTTGCCGGATTTGAGGTTTTTCATGATTGGATTAGGTTGATTTTGATCTTGGAGGAGGAGACCCACCACTCGACCTACTGGTGTAGATTTTTTAAGGTGGAGATCTGTCATTAACCGCCAAAGATAACCCTAGCTTGCACCATTGGAGAGAAATGAACAAGAAGGATAAGACAAAGCCAAACTTGAAGGACCTCTATGCTGGAGAAGATGAAAAAGGGTTCTTTTAGTTTTAGGGTTTATCGTATTTGCCTATTTGGGGATCGGTTTTTTAATTTGTTGATTTAAGATTATAATTGGTTAGTTTTTTGTTTCTCAAATAAAATTGAAAGGAAAAAAGTTGTAATATATCACGTCAAATTATATACAATCCACGCTTAACACCAACATAGGTGGCAAGGATGACCAATGAAGGTAGTACCTCATCAAGCAAAACTATGTTTGATAACTCATATAGCAAAGCAGTTGGAGCGCTAGGAAATTAAGCTATCATAGAAGGGACAAGTACGACACAAAGAGGAGACACACCAGGCAGTGCTCCAATGCAAATGTACGCATCACGTTAATTCTAATGCATTGGAGGTAACCCGAGTCCCTCTTTGTGGTGTAATTGTCTCCTTTATGATAACTTAATTGTTTGGTGCTCTAATCCATGCTATATGGGTAATGAGATAGAATTGTGATTTCTAAGTTATCTTTATTTATCATTCTTGCTACCTATGTTTGAATTTTTCGAAAGAAGATTACTATTTTCTTATCTTAATACATCATACATCCAACATTGATGAATCATTTGACTTTGAGTGATTTACACTGACACTGTACTTTTTAAGGTGCAAGCATTCAAAAAGAAATTAAGATTTATGACATGTCAACATGGAAGCTAATTATAAGATTAAATTAGATGTAAATAAATTGAACTATTTTATCTTTGTGCTTCATATAAATAATTTATCTAAAAACAATGGTACTATCACTTATTCCGGGCAATAAAAGGGAATAAAGGGTAAGTTTGTAGAATGAAACCTATTGACAGCATGTATAATCGAGTTGAAAATAGTTCTGTTTTCCTTGTATAAGTTCGATTTTTAAACATTTTGAATACTGGATTTGATTTTTTCTTGGTTAATATCTGCTGCAATTTATATATATATATATATATATATAGATATATATATATATATATATATATATATATTAGTCACTAACTCATGCAATGCACGGAAAATGTATTAAGTATTTCTATAATATATGATTTAATCTTGGTTTATTTATTAACAATTATATATTATAAAAGGAAAAAAAATTTCTTGTACATGATTAAACATGAATGGGACGTATTGTTTGGTAATAAATTTCTTATGGGAAAACCTTGAAAAAGCTTTTTTCAATCAAAGTAGTTTTGTTTTCTTAGGAAGGAATTTTTGGTTGTGTGTGTTGGAGTTGGATTGGGTTTTGGAGTCTCACCAAGAATTAATATGTCTTTTGTTTTTGTTTCAGTGTGATCATGTTATGGAATGATAATAAATAATGTGTTGAGGAAAGACTATGTTTGTTTAAAAAATTCATAATAATGAATTTGAGTTTAAGTTGGACTTGTTAGAGAGATAGAGCTTCACTCCTTGTTAAGTTTGAACTAAACAAAAATAATTTTATTTAAATAAAATGATAATTTTATTTAAATATTGTGGTCCAAATATTATTTTCTAATATAATACGTGAAATTTTCTCCCAAAAAAATATAATATGATACGTGAAAAAAAAAAACTCAAATAAAAAGAGTAGGGGTTTATATTTGTTGCAATTTTTGTTATAGAATTTTAGTTGAAGTAGAATTTTCAAGTTCTTGAAACATATATGTAATAAATTTGTACTTAAACTAAATTATTGTAACACTTAATATGATTATTACAGGTTGAAGAGAAATAATAAATATATAGATATAAAACCTAAAATAAAAAGAATCTAAAAGAAAAAGAAAATAGTGATGACGTGGAAATTTGTGGAAGCTCCAAAGGCTTTGGTTATATATATATATATATATGATACCGAAAAATCACCAATAAGCTGCATGCACTCTCAAATCGAAACAACACGAACAAAACGAAAAGCGAAGACCTAACAGAGAGCACCGGTGTGGTGCTAGCCAAAAAACCTCCAAAGGTCAAGTTAGAACTTTTCACAACCCTAAAATGCCAGAGTTAAGTCAATAATGCGTACCTTGATTTATGAGGGTTTTAAGGTATTTATAGTAGTGTAGGATTTTAACCTCCGTGCCTTGTTCATGAAGTCCTTTCCTTATAGAATTAAAACCCTTTCCTTTTACACACCTCCCAAAATTCTTTTCCTTGTAGGAGTCCCTTGATCGAGGCTTAAATGTGTGATGCAAGGATTCTTCTTATGCACATTTTCGTGGAGACCAAGCAAAGCCACACCAGACTTAACCGTAAAGTGAAAACCATATTTTGGAATTAATAGAACCAATGACTATTGTGCTGTATCTATCCGTCTACTGTGGATTCGAGCTCCTTGGCTGTTGACCATTAATCCGTCATCCCCGTATCGTCACATCCAGCCACGTGGACCCTTCATGTTCATTTTTTATTCCTCTTCAATATATATATATATATATAATTCTTTCTTCCTTTCTTTTTCTTTTTTTGTTGAGAAATTGATTAGTATATCTTAATACATCAATTTAATGACAATGATTTTGACATCCTTTTTTTTATTTTATGATTTTATAGTTAGAGCCTAAGAGAAAGAATTAAAACCTTAAACATCACTATTGAAAATACTAGCAAAACATAATTAAATTACAAAATTCTTAGCAATTTAATATTCAAATTATTAGTTACTAGTGATGGATTACATTCTCCTCTTACATAAATAATGGATCTATACGTGGGACGGAAATATAATATTCATCTTTTTGTAAAATTATGGTGTGCTTAGTACAACTGATACACTATATAATTTTACGGATAATTCTAGAGTTAGTACTTAATAGTTTAGATGTGGGTTTTAATTAGCTCAACAAATAAAGTATCTTACCATTGTTTAACAAATTTGAAGTTTGAACTTTGCCTACACAAAAACTCAATCTCAGTGTCTGTTTGGGAACAATTTATTTAACTGAAACCAAATATTTTTTTGTTAAAAGTATAATAAATAAAACTAAAAGGTAGCTGAAATAGTACAGTAAGGCTTAGACATGGCAAAATAGACGGGTTGGGTCGGGTCGATTGGGTTGCGGGTTACAAACGGGTTCAAATCAAATAGGATTGCGGGTCGGGTCGGGTTGACCCGTATTTTTCACATGAATTTTTTATATATATATGAAGAAAACAACATGTATTTGCTATTTGGAAAATCATGCAACAAATTACTTGAGGTAAAATTCATTACTTTGAATTCACCACTTGTATGAAGAATGGACCCAGTTAAACTTATTAATACTTATTCAATAATTTTAAAATTATACCAATCCAAACATTGCTATCTAAAACTAAATAACACAAAGATAAGTAAAACAAACACACAAGTTTTATTTCTACACAATATCAACATCCCAAAATATTTTTTAAAAAATTTACAAATAACTTATTGGATAACTCATTTGACAAAGAATAAAAATATATAAAAAATTTACAATCTTGAAAATTAATATTATAATCTATTATCAATTGTGGTTGACACTCTATTTCAATTTGAGATATACATTAAAATTTGATTGTTTACTTATTTATATAGGGTTTTTTTTTTTTTTTTTTTTTTTTTTTTTTTTTTTTTTTTATGAATATCATATCATTGTTAAGCAACATACACTCCAGGAAATATCACAATTTATTTTGAAAAACTGTTTATTTTGGACATAAATTGTTAAAAAATAAGTCTAGGCATTCATAATTTATGCTAATTTGACACTTTGACATCACTAGTTTCACACTTGTGAATGTTTCTCACACATGTCTACAATTTTAAATCTATATTTTTAACTCTACCTAATGAAGCAAATGTTAGTCAGTTGTAGTGAGTTCGTCCAGATGGAGTTGAGTGTTTGCTTGTGTAGCAGTGGAAGTAGCAATTTCCTAAAACGGTCACCGGTGTGGTGCCTGCCACAACGCCTCCAATGCCAAAGTCAGTTCAGGGGAGTTTATAACAACATATAAGAATAATTTAGTATATCTTGTAATTGTATCTGTACCTTGTGTTGGCAATGTGTGAGCTTTATATAGGTTGGTCTGGATTCTAGCTGTTGTGGTTGATATTGTAGTGTTAATGCTCTTCCTGTTAACGTTTCCTACTGAGTAATGTGGCTTTAAATGCCCCCAACGGTCTGTGCAACTGATTTTGTAACTACCCGGGAATTATTGGCGACATTGATTGATCATTGATATTCTCGTTGGTGATGTGGGCACTTTTTTAAGCTCGTCTGTCGTATTTAGCTCATTTGTCGTATTTAGCTCGTCTGTCGTTTATTTCGTCAGTCCCATCACTACTGTAATCAGCTTATGTTGGCATGTACGTTGCTATTTGATATTTAAAAATCTTTACTCATTACAGAATGCTTAACTATTCATCTTTCAATTAATTTACATGCAATGATGTAAATGTCTCAATTGTTTCTTTAAAACTCATAATAAACAATTAAACCAATATTGTCTTAATTTTATTACTATTTTTTACCCAAAAAAAAAAAAAGTTTTAAAAATTTATTTGGGTTTGGGTCAAGTCGCAGGTTAGGACAGGTTGACTGGCAAAAAATATTAATCGGGTCACGGGTCAACTCGTTTTTGCTTTGGGTTAAAAAAATTAGGTTTGGGTCGGGTTAGAAAATTTTGACTCATATTACCATGTTTAGTGAGACTTAAAAAGTATAATATAATTCTTAAATAGTAGTAAAAATATGATAAATAATAAATAAAAAAATTGGCTTTTTAAACTAATTCTAAACACTTAACATGATGAGAAAAAACAACTGTCCTATAGCGGACGAAAACATGAATATCCTAAATTGAAACTCTATCTTATCTATATAATAGATTAGTTAATTCTTTCTGGCTACAACTTGCCTCAAGAAGAAGTCATTTTTCTAGTTTTGCTGGCCTGGCGCTTTTTAGCCATCACCTTCATAATGTCGTCGTGGCAGACTCTTGTAAGCAGAAAGAGACTGGGAATAAAGAAAATCAGCATATATAGATAGCAAAGCCCTACAATTTAATTTTGTATTTTTGTCTCTATCTATTTCCTACAATTTAATTTTGTATTTTTGTCATCAGGCTTTGTATCTTTAATTTCAGTTCGATTATGACTCCCACTGCCCTGTGGACGAAGCTGATTTGTTTTTGTCGGTAGATTGATTGAGTGGACAGGCAAGGTAAAAACGACATCAAATACGCACTACCATTACCATATCCATATGCCCAAGCTGCCTGTCACGTCGCTGTGATTATCTCTATCTATTCTGCCCATTCGAACAGCAGCTCTGTATGACCTCAAACCATGGATACTTCACGTCAAATCCTCACACCTACACGTAGTGCCTTCTTGGCCACTAGCCCCATCGTTGCCATCAAACTCTTTTTTCTTTTTTCTTTTTTATGCATTTTACTCTATTTATTTTGTTGTAAAATTTGGTCAAACTTAAAAATATTTTTAGTTGACCGTAAACTTTGTTGTAAAATGTTTTAACTGCCCTCGTAACGGCGCTCAATGACTCTTCAGTCTTTCCCCCTCATCTGATGGCTAATAGTTAGTGCCAACAATTCAGTCGTTGGAGCAATTGATCTAGTCCCTAGACCTTAAGCACCGGTGGCTCAGCCACTAATTTTGGTGATTTATGCTTAAAAAATTTTACATTCACACCAAACATCTAAAAATATTTTACATGTAAGATTTTTTTTATATAAAATATTTTACAATGAAACAAAGGAAGCTTTAACTACAAATTCTTGAAATCTTGATCATCGGTAATGTTAGATTGAATAATCTTGATATTTCAAAATAATTTTGATATTGTTTAACAATTTTAATTATATGTCAAAATTATATAAAATAAGTCTAAAATATAGTGTTTGTATTTAAAATTCACCCAAATTTGATTTGTCTTTCAATTTTTTTTAAAGGGATAAAGTTTAGTTACAAAATTAGTTAAAACTTAAAGTTACAACCTTACACAATAAAATAAATATTACTACATATTTAAAAATCTAACTATTAAATTGCACATTCTTTATGCTCTTAATATACATGTCAAATTTTGTGTCAATAAAATATTATTTACTATATAATCTATAAGCTTATATTTTATGCATAATTTTATAATATAAAAACTTGCAATTTAAATTATTTATTTATGACATATCTCTTGATCTTAATTTTTTAGAGATTTTACATGCATGGAAGATATAAGAAGATGTAATTTAATTGTGAATTTGTTAAAATTTACCTCCAATAAAAATATATTGATTAAGGTTGTAACCTAAAGCTACAAAAAATGTAGCTAAACTTTTTGGTTAAAAAAATTATAATCTTTTTTTATTAAAAAACTAAGGTTTAAATTCTATTCTAATAATCAAATTATCAAATAATATTAAAAGTCCCATAAAAATTAATTAATTAATTAAATTAAAAGATGATAATGACATCGTTTTATCTATCTTCTACTCAAAGTTCGTTTATGACAAATCAACCAAATGACAAAACAACCAAATGAAAGGAAAAAAAAAAAGAAAAGAAAAGAATGAGCTCCAAATTCGAAGAATGAAAATGGAATTTGAAGTTTTGAACCATTAAAATTAATGTGTCTATGAGTTCCTAAAAAGTGGTAAAGACTAAAAAGTATTTTGCTAGTTTAGCTTTTGAAATTGAGTCTACTAAAAAAGATAAGAGAGAAAGTTTGCTTTTGAAAGTGGAAACTTTGAAGTATACGCATTATATAGTTCATTATAACAATCCAACCACTATAGAAGTGGTAAATAGAATCAATATAAGCTTCAATCACGATCATTCGGCAAAAAAAACAAAAAAAATCAATGATGATCAAAATACACATGATATAACTTTTTATTAATATTATTAATATTACACAACACAACGATTTTTTTTTTTTAGATTAACATTTTAAAAAATCTAGCATGATTGTGTATAATACCAATGCCCAAAAAAACATAAATTTAAACTTTTTACATATATATATATATATATTAATCTTAAGTTATCTTATAATTTTTTGCAGACATAGAAAATATAACTCACAGGTGAGTTTATCAAAATATCAAAATGCATCTCTAGTAAAAGAATCATTAAGTAGTTTGTTAATAGTTACACTTCGTATAACTTGAGTCCAAATTCAAACAGTGAACAATATCATCTATATGAGACATTATTTCATCCCAAAGGTGTTAAGGCATTGAAGTATGAAGCAAAATTTCTGGACATGAGAATGGGTATAGTTCTTAATAATTTCCTCTTGCACAAAAAAATATGCATCTTTTTCACAATTTTACAATAGAACACGCATAACATGACCTGCTTTACTAATCACATTTGCAGTGTTCTCCGTATGATTTGGGCTGAATTATTTTTTCAACAATTATCAGATGCTGGAATAAAGCCCTCAGTAAACCTCATGATCCTAATATGTTTGATTCCATAAAATCAGCAGAACCTCAGATCTTAGAGCGCTTTAAGTAGACCAAAACACCGACGCTTGTTAAAACAACTGCGCCTGCCAAAATTCCGAAGTGAAGAGTCATCCCACCATTTCTCATCATGGTAGAACCAATGTTATTAATTCTGTTTCGGGACCTGTTTCGTTTTGTCCAGTAAAACGGAATATTTAGGTACCGATTTATTTCGGTGTACCGTTTCAAGATGTGTCGGTTCTTTAAAAATATATATAATATATATATATATATTATTATTATTATATTATTATTATATAAAATAATGAATTTAATTTTTTTAAATCTTAAATAAAGTGGAGTTAAAAAATATTTAAATATTTTTAATTTTCTACAAATAAAATTCATAATTGTAAAACAAGTTAATAAATGTACTATGTATACTCTTTCCTCTTAAAAGCAAATGAAGTAAAATTGATAAAAAATTTATGTGAATATTTTTTAACTTTTTACTGGTGGCATTATTGTAAATTAATAAGAATCTAGGATTAGTTTTTGAGCTTTTAGTTTTTTTTCTTTAAACTTTGGACCTTTTTTTTTTTTTTTTTTTTTTTTTTTTTATAGCAGGCCAAATCCTGTACCAGCTGGAATTTGCATCTCGACTGGAATTGGCCGAAATTGTCCGGAATAACTGGAATTGCCCGAAATCTGACCCGAGGTGGAACGTGGGGTATTTTGGTACCGGTTTGCATACTGAAACGGAAAATTCCGGCCGTTCCGGCTGGAACGGAACGGAATTAATAACAATGGGTAGAACTACCTGACTTTGGTTTTGTCAACTCGCTTGAATCAGAAGAGTCCAGATGCAACCTTAAAACCTGAGAAAGAAAACTTGGTCAAAATCTAAAAGATACAACACTAATCAAGAACTACTTGCCAAAAAATTATGATTAAAAAAAATATATTGTTCTAAAAAAATATTGGACGGTCCAGCAGGTGTGGATCGGGTCTGGACACCCCTAACCATATTGATGTCTCAATAAGATCCTAGCCTCTTTACAAAGAAATCTTACTATAAAATATCAGTAACTCCAGCAACTAATGCTGTTAAACAAAGGTGGTCTCAACAAAAGAATTCTTATAATAAAGAGAGTACCTGCAAACACTGAAATGCCCAGTGGAAACTCAAGGATAAAAAATGAATCAAGCAAAAAAAAGAGGCATCGAGCATTGATACTTGATAGAAGTCAGTTCATTTTCCATAGAGAAGTCCACAAATTCAAAGGCAAAAGGATCAGTTCCAAAGAGCAAAGTCACCAAGAGCCTAATTAGTTCAATTGGCACTTCCTAGTGTTCCCACCAGAGCAGTCCATTATTCGAATCCTCTCTCCCCATTGTAACTATCGAATTATCCAAAATAAAATAATATAAAAAAATTTTAAAAATAAAATTAAAAAACAGATCCAGACAGCAAAGTCAACACAAGCCAAAACCATCACCTTCTGTCCAACTGATCTAGCATGGCTGCTAGCAGCAACAAGATCACTATCGGTTGCAAGTAGAACTCTATCACCATCTTCATACTAAGAAAAAAAAATACATAAATTAATGAATTAACAAATTAAAAATTCCTACAACATAAAGAAAAGCAAAGCAAAACAAAATAACTTTGGAAGCTCGCCAAAAGCTGAGGATGATCTGTGTCAATACCAGCACCAGCCCTTTGCATTACAGCAGATACCAACTCATCCAAATTTTCAGCGGCTGAAGAAAAACCAGAAGCAAAACCAACATGTTATTTTTGGGTACAGTATCATAGCATTTCCAACATACTCCTGGTGTTCAAAAGACTAAAAGAGAAATCAAAATCTTAACAAAGCTTTTTGCTTATAGTGAAAAATGCAGCTTTTAAAAGTACAAGATTCATTTACTACCCAGCCCTCCCCCCCCCCCCCCCCCCCCCTCCCCTTTGCACCACCAATATGCATTTTCCTAGCCCCAAATTCCAACATAACCACCAGAACTGTCACTATGCAACCTTTATATGGCATCAGATATATATATATATATATATATAAACAACACAAGCATCTCTACAGATAATATCTCTGCCATCACCAACTTCACCACCAAACCTATTGTGCGCATTCTCAACAACCAATTTCACACCTCTGTGTCGATTCCATCCTATTGCATTCCTCAACAACCAAATGTACCATTCTGTCAACTCCATTGGTCCAAAACACCCAACTACCACTACCATCAGTTCATGCTACCATGAACACCCTCATACAACCACACTCTCCCCATGAACATCCTCATCCTCTTGCTATATTTCCTCACCACCAACCCCTCCCCCACAAAGCAAAAATAAATAAATAAAAATCCCAACTACTTCATATTTCTACTATCCCAATAAAAGTGTCAATTTTGAAAACATGCAAAATTTAAGGAACAAAGGACTAAAATCATTCCATAATCCACGTACTTATCCGATATTTATATCCCAAAATTACAATTTTAAATTTTAAAATGGAACAAGATTCGTTAAAAGAAAAAGGATATCATCAAAAGTGAAACAAAAGGAATCTCCAGGTTTTTGTTGATAGGCAAATATTTTGGGATATATAAAAGAAAAATGACCTATTATAATCAAATAAGGGGAACAAAACACGAGAGAGAGAGATGAAAAGAACTTATTTTTTGGAATACATGCGCGCGCACACACACATGCAAGATTAGAAAACATATTTTTTCAAATTCATCAAAATCTTTTTCTCAATTCAACCCTAGCTAATAGTGGGACATCTTGCATTCTTACCTCTTCAAATACTTTTAGAAATCATTCTGTAAAATGCTTACACTTTTAGTATTAAAATATACTCCCTCCATCCCACATAATGTGTCTTCTTTGCCATTGTCTGTCCCATATAAAAGAAGTTTAAAATTCATACTAGTCTCATATAAAAGAAGTTTAAAATTCATACTTCCCATTTCTCCTTATGCTTTGGAATTTGTGCCCTTCTCATCAAACAACTAATAACATATATAATTTTGCAACATACAAATCGTTTGAATTGTCAAAGCACTAAGTGCTATCATTTACATGCGTTTTTTGTTTTTCAAAGAAGACAATTGTAATAGGATGAAAAAAGCATCAAAGTACAAAAGGGAATTCAGATCTCATGAAATTGCAAAGATCCTGTCCTTGACCACTTACCACAATTCACTCGATGTAAACGACCCTTTAGATCCTCAAATTTGAAGGCAAATGATTTCCAAGACCAAGAGATGGATAGCTACCAAGCTTCCCTTGCTCTGTCCCATCAGAAGCCATAAATCCAGACACTTCACTGTAAACAACATCCAGCGGGATTAGTAACCAGCCAGATAACAGATAACCAACATAACAGCATAGCCAAGGGAGCAAAAGGGATACCTATGAGTATCATAATCATCAGGTGGCTCTAATGCAAGTGCTGAATCCCAGAACTTTTGCATCATGGTGCTTGCCACATCATTAACAGTTCCAGAGCTACCATCAACCTAATAAAGTCATAAAACAGATTAGTATTACAATTTTATCATACTTTAAATATAATTAAATGAAAAGGATACTAAAACACAAATTAAGTTCCTAATGTCATGGCTTCCCGCACTTTTATGTTCATGGCTATTCTTTTCAGGCCTGAAGAACTTAGTGAGTTTGATTTGGGGCAATTACTCCCTTGCTGATGCTGGCATAACTTACCAATTCAATTGAAGGAATTCAATTTTGTAGTGGTAAAGCCTCATCAATATGTTCCTTCAATATTCACTAAGACACCAACCATTTGATAAAAACGACAAACTTACAAAGAAGTAAGATCCCAATATAGTTATATGGAGGAATAGATTGGGCTCAGTCAGTAACTTAAAACCACAGTAGGCCATAGTATTTTATAAAAATATGGTCTACCAATTTATACAAATATACTAGAATATAATATTATACCAAGAACCAGTTTGTGTGAGTGTGTCAAAAATATGGTTGCACCTCGACGTGGTACTTCTTTACCACAAGATGTAAAATAATTACAAAACTTCGTCTTTTGTAAATTACACGCTCTTGGTTTCTTTCCTTTTCGCTTCATTTGATAACTTGCGGCGGAATCATTGTCAGTTCTAGTTCCAATCTTATTTTACTAAAGCCTCAATGGCAAGGATGGATACAAATCCAATCTTCCTCCCCTTTTCACAACTCAGGCACCTTGTTGGCCCAACCATTCTTTTAGATTTCACCCGCTTACCAGTACCAGGTTGCCATGAGCAGCAAGCAACGTGATGGAGTTGAACTCAGCCATCATTGTGGCTTCCAGATCTTCGTTTATCCGACCTTGAAACATTGTTTGAACAATTAATTATCACCTCTTATCTTGTATATCCATAATTTAATCCCCAAATTTAAGCTTTTCAGCTGGATAAATCCTGGTTGCTCTAATTCCCTTTCGTGATGAGGATTTCCCACCATTTGCTTTCCACGTCTGACTAGATTTTATATTCGGTACCCCTCCTTTCTCTCTGCCATTTCTCCTGTCATACAAATCCAGGGAAGATAAAAAAGGAAGCCTTTGTAAGATATCTAAGTACTAAGAAATACAATTAATACAACCAATACTAAAAACATTCATTCAAACCTGAGGTGGAACACGAGAAACAGCAAGCCAAAAGCAGCAGTGCCGCTTACAACTGATTTCAGCAGTAGTCTTTTATGGGGCTTGCTCTTTGGTGTTCCCTCACCAACATGCTTGGTTCTGTCCAAATCCTCGACTCCCAATGGAGCCGCTTTTCCATCTATTCTGTCATCCTAGGGAACAAGACAACATAAATTGACAAAAACTCACAAAATAACAATGAATGATAATACACAATCTTTCAAAAAGTGATGAAAAGATACCAAAACATAACATTTAAAAGTAAGCTTACTTGGCTGCACACCTTGTCAATTTGTTCTGTACAATATAAAGGATCCTTCAGGGATGTACACGCTTGATGTCCCTTTTCACCTACATTTTCTGAACTCTCAATTTTTAAGCAGAAATCTTCATCCAATGTTGGTTCACTAGGGTTGGCAAGAATGACAGAATTATGGTGGACAGCAGAGTTATCCACAGTTACGATATCTGACATGCAATTAACTCGGCCTCCTATATCTCCAATTATATCCTGGTTCTGTGAACAGCTATCATATTCTATACTACTTAATTTAGAACACTTTTCACTCCCTTCATCAGCCACAGTATTGGGTGAAGCAGTTGAATCATCATATGTTCCGTCTAGGATATTATTGAGATAAACTCCCTGAGAGTATCCATCTCGCTGGTTCTTGGCATTAGGGTCCAAATTAACCATAATTGAACTAAACATCTTATCATTATGTCCTACAATGGATTTCAGATCCTCGATCCAGAATGCATCTTGTGAAGCTTTAGCTGGCATATGATGGAGAGTTTCCCCAAGTGAAACATCCTCTGAAACAGATACCAGAGAAACTCCATGACCAGCATTTTCATTCAATACCATAGCAGTTGCACATTTGCCTTTAAGATCCCATTTATGAAATTCAAGTGGAAAATGAGGCTGACTTGGTAGCATGCAATCCACATTCTTCAAAGTATCTGAGTCTATTTGGGACAGTTTGTCTTCATCAAATACATCTGAAAGCACACGAGACATACAGACACCATTGTCGTATAAAACAGCATGATCTGGATGACAAGTCCCATTTAATGGATCAGGGTACAGTGGCAAAAGCTTGGCAGAGGAGCCTTTATCCTCAAGTTCCATGCAAAAATGTGCCTTTTCAGAATCAGGTGTTAAACTGTCCACCTGGGTCTCAATGTCATGCGATCTGTATCCTCTAGCAGTTTTCTTGGTCAAGAAACCAACCTTTTCATTCTGAAATTCAGGAAATTGGGCAATCTTGGAATCATCATCTGTATCAAATCGATCTTCCAAGTCCAAGTTTAGCACTGCAGCTAACACAGAGCTCATGCTGGCAACAGATAATACTTCCATGCCATCAAACATGTCTGCAAGTCTCCTCTTAGGTTCAATTTCAAAAATCCTTGGGGTTGAGTTTGAGCAATGAGAATCAACACTTGAGGATGCATTCAGTAATCTACCTCACCATTATACAATACAGGGTCATTGCTGTCAGTTCCATCCAACTGATTAGCAAAATAATGCCATGCTGGTGTATAGTCATTTATAGACTCCTCCATAAGGAAAGTGCCATATCCCCGGCTGCAATTATAATAAAGAACATCCATTTCAGAAATTTCATTGCTATCTTTGACTTGACTTCTTATAGGAGAAACTCCATCACTTAAGTGGATCTGTGAATTGATGGATGACGGAGAAAATGAATTATTCAGCAGATGATCACATTCCCCACACTGTGTGCATAGAGATCCCACTCATTTGGTCGTACATGGTGATTCCAATTGACATTGTGAATAATCAATCTTTTCTTGGTTTTGAATATCTACCTGCAACAAACATTTGGCCAAAGTACCATCTTTAAGCATTGAAAATTGCCCCCCCCCCCCCCCCCCCACAATTTTCTAAATCAAAACTCATCTGGAATGTCATATCATAAGAGTGCTTAGTAGATAAGCCATCAATGTGAATTACCATATGATTAATTTCAGTTCCATCAGCATCCTCTGAATGCATGTCATAATTTCTTCCGGAGTTGGCAATTGTATTTTTCTACAGCAGAGGCATGAAACAATAAAAATACAACAGACAGCAAGAATTATGAATAAACAGAAGCTCGAAACACAATCTAGACTTCATGTTCTTTCTCCTCTAGCACATGCTATTTGGAAGATGAGAGCAACATTGACATACCTGTCTGAATTTCTCTCTGGAATCTTTATTATTGTTTTCACTAGCAGAATTCAAAACGCTGAACTTAGGTAGCTCCCAGCTTCTCCTAATGCATCCAACCATATCCGTGGGCATTGCCACCGTATATGTGACAACGTCAAAATCTGGAACCTATCAAGATATTTCTCCACAGTCACTCTCTTAGTACTATAAATTCACTGTGGAATAAGATGCAAAATGCATTATGGGAAATATTTTTAACAATAAACTCCTTACACTTAAATGCTTAGACCTCGCTTTCCTAGAGAAGGAACGTATACACATACATACTTTTCGAGTGTCTCTTTTCTCAACAACGTCTGATGAAGAGAAGAGATCAATGCCAGTCAATCCCAAAATTTTGCAGATCTACAAAGTTTAGAAGCAAATCATTAACCAATGAAGTGGACTACCCTTAACTAACTGATACGTTTGGGTCATGAGACAACTATATGTTTACTAGATCTGAATTAAAAATAATAATAAAGAGTTTTTAATTTTTGTTTCTCATTCCTCACAATCTTGAGTAAATTGATAAATTAGTTCAGTTTCCAGAGAGGTTGGGTCGCTTCAATAAAAATATAATTAATTGGCAGAGATCTTAAAAAATCATTTAACTTTAATTCATTTGTAGTAGCAAATCCAACCAAGAAAACCCTCAAAATATGTTCAAGAAAATTAAGTTCAATGTGCATGCTTGAAATAGATAGCGGAATTTTTTGTTTAGATAGGTGAGGAGATCATGCCCTATAATGGATACCCTCACGTATTAACATATAAAATTAAAGTAAAATATAATTGTATAAGAATCTAATAAAAAGGAAAGCCAGTGCAATTGTGGAAAATTTTGTGAGAAAGGATATTCCCACATCAACCTGAAGAGACATTCTCACTCTTCTCTTTGTCACAGGAACATTCGTCGTCCTTCTATACTCACCATCTCTTTAGTTGGGCCCATTTGTTGGAAAGCTGACTTGATTTCCTAATAGAAGTTATGAAGTTTGGAAAACGACCAACCAAAACCCAAGCTTTTATTCCTTCAACTCAGTCTGGTATTGCCACTATATGTTTTGGTTCTGGTCATCAAGAATATGTTAGTTCACCCCTAGGATTCACCAGAACTGGTTCAATCCTAATAGAGTTGCACCCCCATGGTTAAGGTGTCTTCTTCACACGTGTCTGTCACATGAATAGATTGAATCCACACATGCATCAAAATGGATGGAGTTATAGATATCAAATGCGATCATTCTTACAAAAGAAATGCTGTAGGTCTTTAAGTGGTTAACTCACTGATACTTAATATTGATTTCATTCTTCCCCTGACCAAGAAGTTAGCTTTATTTCCGAGTTCCTGATCTGTATAGTATCAAATCGCCATATGTCTAGATATATCAAAGTGCACTTGCATATGAGAGGGTCAATCTAGGTGCCAAATTTTGTTCAATTTCAAAATATTGACATGGATGGCACTATTATCGTTTTCTTTATCTTTTTGCATCTCCCTTAGAGTCAGATAATAATGCTAACATGCATCTCCCTCAGAGTTAACCCACTGATCTTGAGATAAGCATTAAACAGAGGCCTCTCTATCACATTCCATGTTATATCTCAATGAACTCTTGACATGGATACCTCTTACATTTGAAATGTCCTAGTATTAGTAATAAGGCTAAAAAAAACATCTAAAGCAAATATACGTAGTTTTACTTATGACTCTCTCCATTCCACTGTTAGTAACAGGGTGTAGCTGAGAGTCATCCAAAAAAAACTTACTATAGGCTTCCTCATGAATCAAAAATTAATCTGATGTGCAGTTAGGCTCTCTCCCAGGGAGTAAATGCTTAAGATTCAGGTTGTCCACCCCAAATTTGCAAATACAGAATTTTGAAATCAACTTTCTAGTTATGTAGGCTACACTGCCCAACCTATTGGAATATTACATTGTTCCCGCTATACATTGAGATTCATGGATTGTAAACTCATGAAGGAATGAAAAATTAGAGCAACTTATAGAGCTAAGAAGAATCTTTTTCCCCCCTCAACTTCCTTCTAGTTCTTAAGTCTTCATTTTTACTTCTTTCTTTATTTGAAGTTCTTATTTATTACTAGTTACAATTTGTACTATCATCTGCTATGCCTGCTTCATAAGGGCTGTATGAAAAGCACAATTAATAGTAGCAACGCACCAAAGGCGAGAAGGAGAGAGCAAGAGAGAGAGAGAGACCAAACTACGGTTAAATTGCCTCAATACTCAAAACACTACCATTTCATTTCATTAATCAATTTTCTAAACTTTCTAAAATCATACAACTATTGTTTCAATTTTCCTTCACATTCTTTATAAAATAAATTTTGAATGGACAAAATTGTAAAATAACAGCAAATTAATCTTCCATGACTGCATTACAAGATAGCAATGCTTACCTTCAAAAATGAGTCGACATTGGAATAAGGCATATACCTCCCACTGCTCTTCCTAGAAGCAAATGGCTCATTTATATATGCTTTTACATGTCTTAGCTCCCTATGATTTGTCAACAACATCTTCCACACTACTTTTGACACTTCAAACCTATAAAACCAAAAGGAAAAGAAAAAAAAATGAAGTCTTTAAACAACATATAGATAGAATCTCCAGATAGGCAATAAAACAATTAAAAAGTTATCCATTCATCGGCTATCGGTCATACTTTCAAATCTATATTTACAATAGCTATATTATTTCAAAATTGTCAATCTTCACATCCTAGACAACATAATTTGACTGCTTCTGCACCAATTTTTTTCCAAGTTTTCCCGTCTTCTTGGAATTTGGTCTTAATCATATTGTGTTTCACCACAAATTAAAGTTTACGCTTTTTAATGTCCACTTTCGAATTGATACATAAGAGAGGTAAACAGGACATACAGCAATTCCCCATCAGCAAGTAAATCAGAAACAGCCATCTGTTCCTCCAATCTTATCTGCAAGACTTCCCCAAGCCATATTCTTGTTTGAGTCTGTATGAAACCACAAAAGTAAACTATCACCAAAAAGACAACTACAGTGTTAAGAAAAACCACAAGCTCTGCATTTTTTTTTTTAAGTGTCATTAGCGATACTAAATTTAGATACAAGTTATTGGATATTGGTCTTTAATTAATGTAAACATTGTTGAATTTAGTTAAAAGGACATTCACATTTAAAAATGTATACCTAAAATTAATATTAGTTTAATTCTGTTTCTATTATAAGAAAGTTTATAAGTACAACAGATGCTTACAATAACCTTAGCTTGAGTTATAGAATTATAGTAGATAAACACTCAAAACCAATCAAAAATCAATAAAAACTGAAAATCGAGAGCAAAAATTATACGTATCAATTTTTAAAATCACCATGGTGATAATAGATGAAGCTTTTTAAGTATTAACTATATAACATTATAATATTCATTAAAAAACATTATATAAAGAAATTAATGAAAATTAAAATATTTGAAAATTATCTATAAAATTATGATAGTAGTGTTTCTCAAAATTTAATGTACATGTCAGCAGTTCACATATGAAGTACTATTCAATTTCTTTGATATAAATTTGATAACTTTTTTAATTTTAAAATGATAAAATTACAAAAAAATTAAAATTTCATGCTTGAAATACGAATTACAAGTTGTCAAACACATGTGAATTTAATAATATTCCGTATTTTTGCGAATTTTACTGAGAGTGTTGCGTGGGGATTAGGGAGAATTTAAGACACACTGCAGCCTACATGTGATGCCCTACTCTCTTTCAATATTCAAAATTTAAGACACGCCGTCGCCAATACGTCATTAATTTCTCTAGTCTCTGCTCTTTTTTCTTCTTTTTTTTCCTTATTATTTGAAAAAAAAAAAGGTTTGTATGTGTTCATTGCCTCATGCCATTTAAATCATGGCAATTATGGCAAGAGATAATGCAATAAATTTTGTGGGGAGTAAAAATATTTAAATAAATGTTTGGGCTCTAGAACTGGTTAGTTGGTACAAGTCTGTCCAATCAGGGTTTCTAGGTCCACAAGTCAGTCCGCACTATAATGGTCCGAGAAGTTGTCTGAGGAGGAGTATCTCCTCCGACAGGCCCAGTAAAGGCCTTGGAACTTGCTAAACGGTTTAGAAATAGAATTCTGAAAAATCTGTTGGGTAAAAGTGTGATCCAAGTACCCATTAGAAGAAGGAACGAGTGAGAAATATCTGAGAAAAAAACTGCTACCACTGCATTAAACACCCTGCATCTACCTCCCTGGTCGCATTAATGGAGAAATGACCTCTGAATAGTAGCATTCAGCTTTCTAGCTATTGTTTGAAGACTTTAAGAAGGTGGTGGATGGGACAAGTATCTGGGAAAAAGATATGTGTTACACGTGGATGAATCAAGGAAAAAGAAGAAGGATATAAGAAGACGAGAGAGGAGAGAAAAGAGGGGTTTTTTCTTCTTTTTGGGAGCTAAGAAATTGTAATATTTTGCTTAGAGAAAGAAAGGCTATACAATTTGTCCTCAGCTTACGTCCGAGGAGAGTTTTTTATTACGTTCATCTATTACTTGCATAGACTGCAGCATTCTAGCTTGTTGATCAACTTTCCAACATCCCAAACCTAGGTTTCAAACCCATGCTCTACAAATTTCATTGTATAAGGCTCTTTGGGCCTGAACCCATCACTTGTTTTTGGGTTTGGTACAAATTGTGCACTTACAATTGGCACCGTCTATGGAAAATCTAGGGTGAAAGAAATTGGAATATCATGGTAGGTTTAGGTTCGCATCATGCAAAATCTCAGGTGTTCCAGCGCGAAGATCTTTTTGAGTATCTTGAGCGTCAGAGGGATCGAGAGGGAAGCGTGCATACCGTATGCCTTGATGCAAGCCATTCGCATGGTGGAAGTAGTGCCACCCATGAGGATGATGCCAAGGCCATGCAGAGGGAGATTGACCACTTCAAGAAAAAGCTACGCCGTGTCAAATGAAAGCAAATTTCACCCCCTCCAATCCTTCCTTAGGGGGGTCTCGAGGAAGCAGTTACAGTCCGAGGTCCAGGACTCCCCCTAACGAAACCTTCTCTTACGAAAAGGATGACCTACCAAGTCGTAAGCATAGGAAGTTTCCTTCTAGGGGCTTGGGGAACAATGCTATGAGCCGAGCTGAGCGTTGCACCAACTCTCCAAGTCACCCTTTTCACGCAGAATCAAAAAGGGAAGGCTCCCTAGGCGGTTCACTCAGCCCATCTTCACCATCTATAATGGCAGGACAGACCCTGTCGAACACGTAAGCCATTTTAATCAGAAGATGGTGGTACATTCTCAGAACAAAGCCTTGATGTGCAAAGTCTTTCCTAATAGCCTAGGACCTGTTGCTATGAGATGGTTCAATGGACTAAAGTCAGGATTTGTCAATTCTTTCATGAACTTACCAGGGCATTCGCGTCTCGATTCATTACATGTAGCAGGGTCCCTCGACCTTTGGACTCATTATTATCTATGGCCATGAGGGAGGGCGAGACTCTAAAAGCATACTCTGACAGGTACTAGGAGATGTTTAACGAGATCGATGGAGATTTTGATGAAGTGGTGATTAACACTTTCAAAGTGGGCCTCCCAACTGATCATGATTTAAGGAAATCTCTGACCAAAAAGTCCGTACGGAGTGTACGTCGCCTCATGGATCGCATCGACGAGTACAAAAGGGTTGAGGAAGATCAACAATAAGGTAAGGGTAAGGCGAAGGTTATCCCACAGGAGAGAAGAGATTTCAAGTCGGATAGGTACCATAACAATAAGCCGAGGAGAGATTTCTCGGGGTAATGTGGTTCAGCCACTCCTCAAGTAGTTAATACTGTATTTCGAGAACCAGTGCACCAATTGCTGGAGAAAATCAGTAAAGAGCCCTACTTCAAGTGGCCCAATAAGATGGCGAGGGACCCTATGAAACGGAATCAGAACCTTTTTTGCCAGTATCATCAGGATGTGGGTCATACCACCGAGAATTGTCAGACCCTTTGGAACCATTTAGAGCAACTTGTTAGCGAGGGAAAATTGAAGCAGCTCCTGTATCAACCTAACGGACAAGAAAATCACTAGGGTTCAAACAATCAGAAAAAAAACTCATCTCGGCCGCCCTTGGGAACGATTAATGTCATCTTCACTGCACCTGGTAGGACCGGTTCCTGTCCTACAAGGGTGATGGCGGTGTCACATTCCCAAGCCGAGGAGTCCGGCTTGAAGCCGAAAAGGATCAAAGGGAGTGCGCCTATTTTAGGATTCTCTAATGAAGATAAGGTTAGGACTATCTAACCCCATGACGAAGCCCTGCTGGTCACACTGAGGATAGGGAATTATGACATCAAGAGGGTGATGGTCGATCAAGGTAGCGGTGTGGATATTATGTACCCTGACTTACTCAAGGGGCTTAAGTTAGGGCTGGAGGATCTCACTCCCTATGACTCGTCGTTGATAAGTTTTGAAGGGAATGTTGTTATACCAAATGGACAGATCCGATTGCCCGTACAGTCCAGCTCGGAAACGGTCGATGTGGATTTCATTGTGGTTGACACATATTCTCCATATACAGACATCCTCACCAGGCCTTGGCTGCATGCTTTGGACGCTGTCTCCTCAACTTTGCATGTTAAAGTAAAATTTTCTTCGGGTGGATTCATTAAAGAAATTCTTGGTAGCCAATCAATAGCAAGACAGTGCATATCGACCGCAGTATTGCATCAAGCCAAGACAGAGTCCTCGGCCTAGGTTGTGGCAGACTTATAGCAATTAACAACTCTGGATGCGCCCGGTGCGGTGACAGCAAAGGAGGCCATGTGTGAAAATTTGGAAAGATTTCTCATAACTGATGACCCCAAAAGATTCTTCCAAGTTGGGATACGTTTACCATACCAAGAGAAGATGGAATTGGTGAAGTTTTTGAAAAACAATATCGATGTCTTTTCTTGGGATCCCTATGAGGCTCTGGGGGTTGACCCAAGTTTCATTTGTCATCATTTGAACGTCAATCCTGTTGTTGTTCCCAGAAGGCAACCACCTCGGCGATTTTCGAAAGATCATTCCGAGGCCGTCAAGAAAGAGGTGCACAAGCTCAAAAGGGCTGGGGCTATTAAAGAAGTTTTCTACCCAGAATGGTTGGCGCATACAGTCATAGTGAAAAAGAAGAGTGGTAAGTGGAAAGTATGTGTGGACTTTACAGACTTGAACAAAGCCTGCCCAAAAGACTCGTTCTCATGCCTTGCATCGATCAACTGGTGGATGCTACGGTCGAGCATCCTCGGATGAATTTTTTAGATACCTTCTAGGTTTATCACCAAATACCATTAGCGTTGGGTGATCGGGAGAAGACTGTCTTCATCACTCCTACGAGGAATTATCACTATAAAGTGATGTCATTCGATTTAAAAAATGCAGGGGCTACTTACCAAAGGATGATGACCAGGATGTTCGAATCGCAACTTGGAAAGACTATTGAGGTGTATGTGGATGATATGGTAGTGAAGAGTAAGGTAGTACCTATGCATGTGAAAGATTTGGACGACACCTTTCAAACACTTAGGAAGTACAAGCTGTGCCTTAATGCCTCAAAGTGTTCTTTTGGGGTGGGCTCTGGAAAATTCCTAGGCTACATAATGACTCATAAAGGAATAGAGGTGAATCCGGCATAGGTTAGAGCCATTCAGGGCTTGCAACCACCCCGAAATCCAAAGGAAGTTCAAAAATTGACCAGGATGACTATTGCTCTCACCAGATTTATCTCTCAGTCCACTGACAGGTGTAGACCTTTTTTTCCAACTATTAAATAAATGGAAAGGATTCCAATGGTCCGAGGAGTGCGCTTTAGCTTTTCATCAACTTAAGGAATATCTTTCTCGACCACCCATCATGTCTCGGCCGAAGGTCAATGAAATCCTGTTTGCATACCTAGCTGTAGCTATTCATGCAGTTAGCCTAGTTCTGATAAGGGACGACAGCGGGGTACAAAGACCGGTATATTATGTCAGCAAATCTTTGAATGAAGCTGAAGTGCGTTATTTGCCTTCGGAGAAGGCAATTCTGGCTATAGTCCATGTCACACAAAAGCTTCCTCACTATTTCCAATCCCATACCATTGTGGTTTTGACTCAACTGCCTCTCAAGTCAATATTACGAAGTGCTAACTACTCAGGAAAGGTAGCCAAGTGGGAAACTATTCTGGGAGCTTTCGATATCAAGTATATGCCCCGCACCTTGGTGAAGGGCCAGGTTCTCGCTGATTTAGTGGTAGAATTCGTTGAACCATCGTTAGAAGAAAATGCAAAAGAATCGCACACAGATGAAAAATCAGTTTGCATGATCACGGGCAAAGGACCTTCGATTTGGAAAGTGTATGTTAATAGGGCAGCAAACCAGAGGGGGTCTGGCGTTGGACTTGTTTTGGTATCCCCCGAGGAGAAGTTTGAAGCAGATAAAATTCGTCGGAATGGGACTCAGTTCTGGTTGTTCGAGGATCAGAAGTTGTATAAACGCTACTTTTCCGGACCATACCTACTGTGTGTACATTCGGAAGCGACGAAGGCACTTTTAGAAGAATTGCACGAGGGAATTTGTGGGAGCCATACTGGGGGGAGATCCTTAGCCCATAGGGCTCTGACTCAGGGATATTGGTGGCCCAATATGCAGAGAGAAGCTCAAGACTACGCAAGAAAGTGTGACCAATGCCAGAGGTTTGCTCCCAATATTCATCAGCCTGGGGGAATCCGTAATCCTTTGTCTAGTCCTTGGCCATTTGCTCAATGGGGACTGAATATAGTTAGGCCTTTTTCGAGGGCTGTGGGAAACAAAAGGTGGTTGCTCGTGGGAACTGATTACTTTACCAAGTGGGTCGAAACTGAGCCTTTATCAAATATTAGGGATGTGGACTCCAAGAAATTTATCTTGAAGAATATTATCACTAGATTCGGGGTACCTCACTCACTTATCTTAGATAATGGCGTGCAATTTGATAGTAAAACTTTCAGGAAATATTGTAATGACTTAGGCATCACAAATAGATACTCCACCCCAGCTTATCCTCAGGGAAATGGGTAGGCCGAGGCCGTTAACAAAGTTATAGTCAGTGGACTTAAGAAGAGGCTGGATGATGCGAAGGGTAGATGGGTAGAGGAGCTGCCACACATCCTGTGGACATATTGGACTACGCCGCGAAGATCCATTGGAGAAACACCCTTCTCCATGACTTACGAGGCCGAGGCGGTGGTACTTTTAGAATTTGGGTTTCCCGCATTAAGGACGAGTTTTTTTAGCCCGGGAAATAATGATGGCCTCCTGGGAAAAAGTCTAGATCTGGTTGAGGAACAGCGAGAGGCCGCCATAGTCCAAATGACTTATTATCAGCAGAAGCTTAAACGAGGATATGATGCTTATGTGAAGTTGAGGCCACTAGCGCCTGGGGATCTTATGTTGAGGAAAGTCATGGGTACTGCCAAAAATTCAGCATGGGGAAAGCTAGCACCAAATTGGGAAGGACCATATCGGATCATCTCCGTAACGGGCATAAGGTCATATCGCTTAGCTGATCTAGATGAAAAAATTGTACAACGCCCATAGAATGTAAACAACCTACAAAGGTATTATTATTAATAAATAGTATTTTTGTCGTTCGTTGTTCAAATTATCATTATACAGTTTTTTTATTTATCGCTATTTATAAGTATCAAACAGAAACTTAGATATGCATGGTCCTCGGACCATATGCCTTGTGGAAATTGATATTCTATTGTTTGTTAAACAGAACCTTAGTTATGTTGGGTCCTCAGACCTTCTACTTTGAGGAAATTAACATTTCAATTTACTATTTCTAAGTATCAAACAGAAACTTAGACATGCATGGTCCTCAGACCACATGCCTTGTGGAAATTGATATTCTATTGTTTGTTAAACAGAACCTTAGTTATGTCGAGCCCTCAGACCTTCTACTTTGGGGAAATTAACATTTCAATTTACTATTTCTAAGTATCAAACAAAAACTTGAACATGCATGGTCCTCGGACCACATGCCTTGTGGAAATTGATATTATATTGTTTGTTAAACAGAACCTTAGTTATGTCAGGTCCTCAAACCTTCTACTTTGGGGAAATTAAAATTTCAATTTACTATTTCTAAGTATTAAATAGAAACTTGGACATGCATGGTCCTCAGACCACATGCCTTGTGGAAATTGATATTCTATTATTTGTTAAACAGAACCTTAATTATGTCGAGTCTTCAGACCTTCTACTTTGGAGAAATTAACATTTCAATTTACTATTTCTAAGTATCAAACAAAAACTTGAACATGCATGGTCCTCGGACCACATGCCTTGTGGAAATTGATATTATATTGTTTGTTAAACAAAACCTTAGTTATGTCGGGTCTTCAGACCTTCTACTTTGAGGAAATTAACATTTTAATATACTGTTTCTAAGTATCAAACAGAAACTTAGACATGCATGGTCCTCGGACCACATGCCTTGTGGAAATTGATATTCTATTGTTTGTTAAATAGAACCTTAGTTATGTCGAGCCTTCAGACCTTCTACTTTGGGGAAATTAACATTTCAATTTACTATTTCTAAGTATTAAACAAAAACTTGAACATGCATGGTCCTCGGACCACATGCCTTGTGGAAATTGATATTATATTGTTTGTTAAACAGAACCTTAGTTATGTCAGGTCCTCAAACCTTCTACTTTGGGGAAATTAAAATTTCAATTTACTATTTCTAAGTATCAAACAGAAACTTGGACATGCATGGTCCTCGGACCACATGCCTTGTGGAAATTGATATTCTATTATTTGTTAAACAGAACCTTAATTATGTCGGGTCCTCAGACCTTCTACTTTGGGGAAATTAACATTTCAATTTACTACTTCTAATTATCAAATAGAAACTTGGACATGCATGGTCCTCGAACCACATGCCTTGTAGAAATTGATATTCTATTGTTTGGTAAACAGAACCTTAGTTATGTTGGGCCCTCGAACCTTCTACTTTTGGGAAATTAACATTTCAATTTACTATTTCTAAGTATCAAACAGAAACTTGGACATGCATGGTCCTCGGACCACATGCCTTGTGGAAATTGACATCCTATTGTTTGTTAAAAAGAACCTTAGTTATGTCGGGTTCTCGGATCCTCTACTTTGGGAATATTAGCAGAAACCATACCACGTAAATGTTGATGTGTTGATGAGCCATAGTAAGTTTGATGGATTGCTTTATGCCCCAAACTGAATCCTAAGTTAAATTTTTGATTGTGTATTGCTGTGTTACATATATAATGCTCTTGAGGCATGATTTACAAGTATAGGCTAAGTGTATGTACTTTTGTTTAAAGTTACGGCTAATTGAAATGTTGGAGGTGGAGTTAGTTGTTCCATTCATTCATTTTTGCACTAAAAAGAGGCAAATGAGTATTTTTGTACTAAAGATTGGAAGTCAGATGAAGATCAAATCAGTCAAAGTTTCTCATTAATTTCTTTTAAAATGTACATTCGAAGCAAAAGCCTTAATATAAAATTTGCTACAGAAGAATAGGGGGAGAAGTCCTAACTAGCCTAAGCCTTAAGCCTTAGAAGGGGGGTCCCGCTCGGAAGTGCTGGCAGCCTCTATTGGTTTGCGGTCCGTCTTTGTTCGTTTCAGCTTTGCTTCGAATGAGGTCTGGACTTGTTTCCCTTTATCTCTTACCACCAGTGGAGGGACATTGGGCTCGGCATTTTGGCTCGTAGGCTTCTCGGCGCCATCGCTCTGTTCCTTCTCTTTGTCAGAACCCTCAGGTTCTTTAAGAGTTAAAATGGGCTTTAGAATCATGGATGGCAGCGTTGAAGACGCCGTCTTCGGGGCAGGTATGACAAGAGGAAGTTTTTCGAGCACCTGGATGTCTTGGGGAAGCCAATTGTTTTTAGACTTTCTCAACTCGGAGGTTGTGGGAATCCCTGCCACATTTAGGGCTTCCACCCACACTTCTTAACAGTACTCCCGGCACAGCTCGGTGAACTCCTCTGTCAGTTGGCTTTCTGTCACTCCACCCCTTCCTTGTAAGTGGTCTTCTTCGCGGCCTCCATGGTGTCCTTGAAGGTATGAGCCTCTTTCCTCATCTTAGCAAGCTCCTTCTTCAGGTCGAAGTTTTCTTGCTAAGTTTTGGATAAGTCCTCATCCTTCTGACGTAGAAGCTTGCGTTGCCCTTCCACCTAGGTCTTCATTGTCTTCAGGCTGGCCTCGACACCGTCCCTCTCCCTCTTCTGCTCTGCCAGCTGCATGGTTAGGTTCTCGTTTTGTGCAAGAGCTTGGCCTAGGGACTTCTCAGTCTCCTGCCTAACCTCCAGTTCAGCTGCAGCTTTCTTCTAAGAGTCTTCCACCCACTTCTCGGCAGCGAAGACTTCCTGAATGGCCTGTGGTGAAATATTAAAATAGATGCATTATTAGTAAAGCAAATTTAAAGTACATAAGAATGGTTTTTTTTCGTTAAAGTGTAATGAAAGCAGTAAAGTGAGGGTAAGACCGAGACACTCACCAAAGCTAGGTCCCTTTTTAACGAGAGAAACAGATGTGGTTGGTTCATCTTATCCAGGGCGTCCATGTCCTTGGGCAGAAGAAGAGGACGTTCCAAAGCCTCGGCTAGGTGGTGAGCGTGACCTTGCTGGAACGCCCTAATGTTGGATTGGCAAGAGATTGGTGCCCCATCCAGTTTCAGCTCGGGAGACCAGTTGGCCAATGTACGGCAGACCTCGGCCAGGTCCCGATTCTCCCCACTTTCCACTGAAGAGGCACGTCCCTTGCCTTTGCCAATTTTCTGTTGTTGTTGTTTTAGCTTCTTCTGCCTCTCCGCATCTGCTTCCTCGGCCTCATTCTTCCTTTTCTTCTTGGGCTCCGGAATGGGAAGCTTTGGATCGGAGGGAGGAGGGGGTGGTGGCAAGGATGGAGGGACTTGGGACCCACCCGCTTCCTTATTAGAGGCTTTAGAGCCCCTCTTCGTCATCAGCTTTCATGGAGTGGACATGTCGTCTTCTTTGGAGCTGGAGTCAGGCTGTGCAATTATTAAACCTCGTATGCTCGAAGTTTCGGCGAGCACGTGCTCTTCGTCTGAGAGGATGACAAGTTGATCCTCTCGAGGTCTTTCAACTTCCTCAAGTCGAAATTGGTCAATCTCCTCATCCAACGATTGTTGCAAGGACACTGGCTCTTCTCAGACGGCGGTTGTCTAGGAATGTGCAGAAAGAGGAATCGCTGCAATAGGGCGAATGTATAGTATGATAGAGGGGTCGTCTGGGAGTTCGTGGTCAGAAAGGAAGCCTCGTCGAGAAATGTCTATCCTTCTATGTCGTTTATCTCCCGCGATGATTGCGTTGTCAATCTCCTGGAAATCCTCTGATAAAGGATCGTATCCTAATATTAGGTGGGCTGCTCTCACTTGTTGGTCTTCACTAACAAAGACTTCGAAGCGAAGGATGCGATTCAAGTCTGCGACGTTGCAAAGGCTTAGACGCTGACATACGTGTTGTTTATCTGTGAAAAGAAACATCCAAAGAGACGAGCATGGTTAGATTAGCGATAAATATCAAGGGAAAAAGCAATAATGTGCAATGAAATTAAAAACGGTAAAAGTAACAGGATTGAGTCATGGGTTAGGGAATCTAACTCCTATGGAGTCACACCTGGCTCTCCCTATTTGACTGGGCAGTGAGGACCGTCAAACTCGTTTCCCAAGGCGATGAGATAGTCGTCTTTCATGCCTTTGTTGGACTTGGGAAGACAGGATATTAGTCTAACAATGCTAGACCTGGATTTGAGGTAGTATCCTACACTTTTAAGTTTATGGCACTCGTACATATAGACAACGTCATGCCATGTGAGGTTCAGACTCATTTGCTTGTTTAAAGTATCGACACAACCTAAGACCCTAAATACGTTTGGTGTGCACTGATCTGGGCATAACCTATGGTTGCGTAGGTATTAGCTGGTTACGTTTTTCATGGGGAGGGTCATCCCACCTTCTAGGAAGGCGATGATGGGAATGATAACTTCTCCCTCTATCCTAGCGTCACCTATGGTTTCTACTGAGCAATATTTCAAGCCTACGTCGTGGGGAATCTGATATTTGGCCCTAAAACCTTCCATACCGGTGTCGGTATCTACTAAACACTTAAATCTACCCATTTGGTGGGAATGAAAACGAAAGCTTAAAGAAGAAAAGGGATCTAGATGGTGGCCGAGGACGAAAGCCGAAAAGGAATGAGTAAAGAAAATTGAGAACTTACGGGAATTGAGTAGGCGATTCTTCACGAGCTTCTTGAGAGGAAAGATAATGATTAGCACTTAGATGTGATTGATTTCTAAAAGAATTGATGGAGATACGGATTCCCAGGCATTTTGACGTGTGGGAGGCGGCCTCGAATCAAAATTATCCCACCCAAATTTTTAGAACAAACCTGGGCCATTGGATGCGTATCTCACCGTTGTACGTGGGGGACAAGATGTAACTTGCAGTCATAATGCGAGCGTTCCGGGTTTCGAAGTGTCAGAGACGGTTTTAAAGGAACAAAAGGACCCCTACACGTGTGGCGGTTTACAAAGTGTGTGGAGGGAGCGCTGTTTTGTTCAAAACTTCATTTCTCTCCTCGGATGGGAGGGAAAAATAAAGTTTTGAGGGGCTATTATGGGAGGTAAAAATATTTAAATAAACGTTTAGGCTCTAGGCCTGATTAGTTGGTACAAGTCTGTCTAATCAGGGTCTCTAGACCCAAAGGTCAGTCTACACTATAATGGTCCGAGGAGTTGTCCGAGGAGGAGTATCTCCTCGGACAGGCCCAGTAAAGGCCTTGGGACTTGCTAAACGGTTTAGAGACAGAATTCTGAAAGATCTGTTGGGTAAAGGTGTGGTTCGGTTCATTGTCACTTGCGGTGCAGTACGGTTATTCCATTTTGAGGTGATTTTGGTCGTTTTGATTGTCGTCATGCGGTTTGAGTGGTTTGGTGAACACCTACCAAGTATTGATTGTATTTAATTTGACATGACATATTACAATTTTTCCTTTCAATTTTCCTAGTGAAATACGAAATTAACCAATTATAATCCTAAATTAACAAACCAAACAACAAATACCTCAAATACACAAACCCTAAAAACCAAAGAACTAACCTTTTTTGTCTTCTCAGTTCTGAATTCGTTTTCTCTTAGAGTTAGAGCTCCTTCAAGTTTGGCTTTGTCTTCTTCATGTGTGTTTCTCTCCAGAAGTGCAAGCTTCTCCTTCCTCTCAACATCAATGTATACAGGGAGACTCTCTCCTTTTTTCCTTACGATGTCGTATGGGGAGAACTCTCCCAAGTTCCTTTTCAGTCTTTGCATCGCACAACTCTCTCAATTTATTTCATCTATTTTTTAGGAATAAAAAATAAAACAACGGTGTACCACTTAACCCTTAAGTTGATATCATGTATCTCATTTGGCTTCAAGGTTCAATTTATTAATTTTTTTGAAACTACATGGTTTTGTGTAATTTGTTACATCTAAACTCTTGAGTTTAATTTGCTACAACCCCAAACCATATTGTTTAAAATGTAATTTCCCCCAAGATTTTTTTTTTATGCATGATACATTGTTTTACAAACATTTGTAATTTGAGTGCTCCTTACCGAGTTATGTTTTGAGGAACGGATCCTCTCCATTTTACTGGAAATTGAGAAAATTTATTTCAATATGAGGTGACAGTTGTACACATTTGGTCATTTAGAATTGTAAAATTTAAAATCTTGAGGTTGTACAGTATATTATAACAACCTGAAAGTTGTTGATTTAATTTAACCACGGTGTATATAATTGTAATAATTATATATATAAATATATCTAATGCTTTGAGAATTACCTTCCGTTCGCACACTCATAGAGAGAGACTAACAACCAGCTGAGTAAATTTCTCAGGTAATCCTCCGAGCACAAACATATAAATATTGGCAGCTTTAATAAGGGTAATCTACAAGAAATAAAGCAAAATTTACACAAATTGAATAAAGAAATTTTATATACAACCAACCAGCTCATAAAATCTTCCAGCACAGCACAAACCCTACCCTGCATGAGAACCTAACCAATTACAGCCATTTCCTGTGTAAATGATAGGTATTTCTTGTTCCCTAATACTCCTCCTTTATCCAAAAATAAATAAATAAAATTGAACCATACTTAGAATTCCCCTGGGACCTCTTCATCAGGTGAAATCACAGTCAAGAGAGAATACTTGACTCTTACAGAGATTTTACCCCTATCAACTGAAAGCTTTGCACCAGACACAACCCAGTACCCAGGTGAGTCCTGTGGTCCTCTTGTCATCTCTGTTGTGTCAACAAACCTTAGAAGCTTAGGTGTCTGGGTTGGCACTGGAGGGCCCCCCGGATAGACAGCAGAGTTTATGTTCACATCAGCAGGCCGAGGAGGCGGTTTTTGAGCATTTGAGAAACGAGTGCTGATCAGTGTTGAGATTATTCCAGATTTTTGTGCCAGGCCAGGGGAACCATCCCATTCAGGAGCTTTCACAGCAATGGCACCAATGACTTTAGAGAAATTAAGCCGTAAGAATAAAACTTTCTTCAATCCAGAGTCTCCTACTTCAAAGTATGCCCCAGTGACAACAGAGAGATCATCATCAGACTCGACAGGGGCTGTGCAGACATGAGAAAAGCTCTTCCACTGAACCTTCTCATAGTACCTGCGATCAGATGAGAGATAAGAGACCTTGCCATTAGGTTCATCCAGGAGTTGAAAGGTTTTTGGCTGTGAGGAAAGGTGCTGCAAGTGGATCCCTAGGCAGTTGCTTCGTTTCCCTTCCAAATAGAGTCGAAGTCCAGTCACTGGCTTCTTACCCACATCAACCTATAAAATAATTCATCAATAAGAGTAAAAGATAATCAATACAATATACAATTATTCCACACCAATAGAGTAAAAGAAAATCAAGAATAGTACAGCCAAAAGACATAAAAATCAGAAGGCTCCACATGAAGTGATGATTTATCTTCTTTTCATCCTTCTATCGTTCAATATAGATGTCAAAGGGCATTGAGAGGGAACTTAAAAGAGTCAAGGCTGCAAGACTTCTTCCAGTTTGTTAAGACTACTGCAGATGGAAACAATAGGAGGTAAACTGATATGATACTACTACCACCCAACCTATTCAAAAGCAAAGGCATCCTATATGAGAAAAAAGTTGTTTGAGAACAGAAATTCCAATTTCTGATGGTTGACATTCACTAAGCATGCATTTCTTTGTGGCTGCAGCATAAAATGGCAATCAGGAGTTTATGAACATGAGAAAAGCTGCATGAGGATATAATAACCTTGTGAGAAAGAAAAATGACTGTCATCAAACAGGCTACATTTCAGAACCTAATAAGAAACTTAAGTTTATTGAAACAGAATGCAGTATCATTGTTCTTCAGTTCAACAGAATTCATTGCTTGACCTGTCCAGAACAGCCTTTTACTATATATATAAAAAATAAAAAATTCCCTACAAAAACAATATAGGAGAGATTTTCTGAACTTTAATATATGTCAATACCAAAGGTTTAAGCGGCAAGAACAAAGGAGTGAGAATAAGAAGGCAAGGGAGAGGCTTTCCTGATATCACAAGTAACTGATACACTTACAGGATTACTAGATATATGGGCCTTCTTTTGAACGCTCTAATAGCATATCATAATAAAGTGCCACACTGGCCAAATTTTATCCAGGAGAAAACTGTCAGGAAGTGGACCAATAATGTCTATGGAGCTCAAACTAGTATAGTGAAAAAAGGGAAAAAAAAGACACTCAATCCCTCAATGCTCGTCTTCAAAACCACATTCTCTGTGAAATTCAGCCCCTTTTATAAATCCCACCTCATCATAACCAATCACCACCACCCAAAACTTAGGCACCAAACACTCCTTGAACACCATGGACAGTTTTTATAACTTCACCTGGTCCAAGTCCCATGAGTCCATCATCATTGCTGCAAGAACCACTCCCTAGATTCCCCAAAAGGTCCCCAAATCAGTGAAACCAATGACCAAGATGTGGTTAATGTGGTGTTTTAGGGTTTTCGCTCAGGCTGCAAGTGACTTCTACATTCATGTTTTAATGGTTGAAATTCCAAGTCTTAATGGATTTAACCACAAATTGGTGGATCAAATTCAGCCTAAACCACAGGAAAATAAAATGTATTTTTTCCAATATATATATATTAATTCATAAAAAAAAAATTTTAAAAAAAAAGACTAGAGCATTACTGGAGTTGTGTTAACATAGAGCTTAGGTCCCATAAAGCTGAACTGTAATGATGCAGAACTCTGCTTCCTATCTGGACCAAGGGGAATGTCACCAAGTACTGGTGCCCATTGCCTTGGAAGTTGAAACTCCAAAAACTGATGAAGTTCCTGAATTGGTGGTTTATCTGCATTCATGAAACATGTCAAAAAGAACAATGGTTTACATTTTCCTACATAACACAATTTTGGGCTAAAAAATATAAGCCACATTAATTTTAGAGTAGCATAGCCATTCAAAATAAGTGCATATCTGATATCTGTACTCTTAGGAACATGGGCTAACACCCAACAGTCAAATAAGAGGCATCACCCAGAAGCCAATGGACCATGAAAATTACCTTCAAGGTCTTCAAAAATTGGGTGTTTATTCATTAGTAATGTGAACAAAAAACTCTATTATATATATATATAACGGGGTATTGTCCTTGCAGCAAAGAATTTCTCGACATATCCACTGAGTTGAATACAGATGAAACTGTAAAGAATATTTATAAGATGGGCTGATGTAAAGTGAGTTATATTTAACAACTAAGCAAAACTTGTGAACAAACATGATAAAAATAAAAAGTCAGGGGATGTCACTTGAAAAATAAAGGGTAAATTACACTAACCTCCCTTAAGGTTTGGGAAAATGTCCAAACCCCCTCCTATTTCTAAAACTGAGACTTATCTCATGGTTATTATTTTTATTTTACTATATATATATATATATATATATTCTTATCATGTAAACAATATGGTTAGTAAGCATTATCCCCCTCCTATTTCTAAAACTGACACTTATCTCATGGTTATTATTTTTATTTTACTTTATATATATATATATATATATATTATATATATATATATATATATATTCTTATCATATAAACAATATGGTCAATAAGCATTATTCAAGATGAGAACTTAATTTGAAAAATATGTATTTTGACTTAAATTGTAATGGACATAAGTGGTTGTAAGAGGTTATTTTTTTATATAAATCAAAACCTCAGGGAGTAGAGTGTCATTTAGTAAAAAAATAGGAAGATCTTGACAATTCCCCAAACCTTGAGGCAAGTTATTGTAATTTACCCAAAAATAAAACAAGGAAAAAGAGACCAAGGCAAAAGATCAAAGACGTGAAAAATCTATGAATTCACTCTTAAGAACATAACCATTTCCATGGAAATAACTGCAATATATAACGAAATACACACACATAGAATACTGCAGTTATTATTTACTCACAATAAAATTACCATTCTTATAGCAACAAGCCAACAAAACAGAAAAGTTTTAGAACTTATACAAATTCCTTATTTGACCCCCCAGACCCCAAATAAAAAGAAAAAAGAAAAGAAGTGGCAGCACAATCTCTCCAGAACCAATTCCTAGAGATCCTGACCATCAGGCTTACTCTCCAAGGAACTAACAAGATATATAAGAGACTGCTAGTGAAATTATACCTCACTGAGAAAGGATTGGCTCTTATCTTCTCTAAGTTGATCTTAAAGGCCAAGGCAAATTTAAATATGTATTTAGAAAAAATTAATCTGAGACAAGGAGTTCCATTATGGCAAGGGCTGTCTCATAGACCAACTAAAAGCTAACAAACCCCTCATTAAAAGATTACATGAAATACATGTCATCAATCTACATGTCGTTTTGCTTTTCTTTTGGTTGCAGCAATCTCTGAGAGGTCCAGGTTTTCAATAAAATGAAATAAATGCAAAAGGAGACTATGCTTAATACTTACAACGGAGGTAAAGATTAATGGCATGGCTTAAAAAGCCACTACCATTTATTCCACTCAACAATGATGTGATTGGGACAAATGACATTGAGATCACATCAGGTTCAAACTGAACCGTCTGACACCAGTCATTGTGGGATAGAGTTTTATTCAAGCTTCCCCCTTTCCTCTTGCAAGTGAATTTAATATCCTGCATCTGAAATATTTAAGCTGTAAGCTATTGAATGCTGTGATGATATTTAGAAGTCAAAAACTTGAGAGAGGACAGCAAAGTGTTACAACAAACATTCACCATATAAATCACTGGTTTCAGTAAATATTCAAAATGTACCCTAAGTGTCATGTGTAGATCTTTGCTGGTACAGTATAAAATATTATCCAAGCCTTAGAATCAAAGACCATAGCAAGTTCACTTATAAACTGTTGTGAGAGCAAGTACCATGTACTGTAGAGAAGTACTTTTACTATTTGGTTTCGTATAAACCATATAGTAAACTGGGCTGAAAACTGGACTAGACCAGATGGTTGAACCAGATTAACCCTGTGTGGAGATTGGTTCAGGCTGCCCTTGAAGCCAGCAATCCAGTAAGACTAGCCAGAACCAGTCAAGTAGACAGTTCAACCACATATTGCTCGTCACAATTAAGGTTCTAAAAAACTGGTAATTTTTTCAAAAAATATTGATTACTTTTAAATAAATAAATAATTCTGTAATAAGTTTTGTTGATGAGATGTCTTTGGACCCAAGTCTATTTGAAAATAATTTAATTTAATTTCTCATATAATTTTATTTTAAATTAAACAAATAGGTCTCTCTAATATTTATTATGTTGTCTTGGCAACATGATTTGACTCCCGTTCAACCACAATATGAAATCTTAAGGAAAATATGATTATCTAAATAAATGCATTTAATATTATTTCAAAAATTTATTTCAAAGACTGTTGGATATCAGAACATTGGCTGAAACCAAAGCACCTCTTTCCAATGTCTCACCTCTCCATTTTCTCTCCCTTCTCTTCTGTTACTCTTTCTTACAAACCCAAAATCACAACAAGGAATTACACAAACAAATTAATGTCCCATGTGTTAGCCAAAGATTCTTAATGAAAGAAAAAAAAAAGTAAAAAGAAAAATGCAGATGGTTCACAGTATTGAAGTAACTATTGCAAGGAAACAACAACAACAACAACAGCAACAAAAAACTATTACAAGGAGCCAGAAGAGTTCAATTACAATCGATCTTTAGTGCTATAGCCTTCAATGTCCGATTTAGGACAATTTTAACCACTACAAACTTAACCTTTAGTTAAGATTTTATTTGCTGAAAGTGTACCTCAGTATAGTAGTAAGAACCAGATTGAATTGTGTCCATGAAGGGAAGACCCTGCGTAAACTGAAACAAAAAGTATAACACAAATTAAGATAACTGGATAGTTGCCTAAACTTGCATTTCATCTCATATAGTTAACAAAATATTGGTAAGGAAATCAATCCTCACTCATGCTGCTACATTATAACCATAAGATAATATGACCAGCTGAAAATGAAGCTTAACAAGTGGCAACTCTTTTTATCAGAAAGTACAAAGGGTTCACACCTCTAAGCAATACTATGAAGTTACAGGAATTATTAAGGTATGGTTGATTTATATAAGAAATTCCGAAATTGATTTTTCATGAAAGAGAGATTCTTTAAGAGAGCAACATTTGTGACCTTTTACCGAGGCACCTAAGATCCCTTGAAATTTGGAACACCAGGACAGCATGCAGCAGAACACTTCAACATGGAATCAGATTAAAATTTATGATGCAAAATGCAGCAGCCCACAATTGATATCAACTAGATGTGGCAAAATAATATCAGCCAGTGGGAAAATTATTATAATTGACTGATCAGGAGTGCGCTGGTTTGTGGTATTCTATTTCTTGATATAAACTGTTTGGTTCATTCCAAATAGCTAAAGCTTTTGAGACAATTGGCTCTTCAACACAGCTTAAATACATTCAAAAGGACAAGAATGACCTTTCTTTCAAGCACTGGCTCAAATCAAATAATAACTAAATAAAATTAAATCCACTAGCATATATATATAAAAATTAGTTTTATTCAAAAGAGGAAATAGATCAAGTAAACCAAATATCCTATATTTAAACTTTAAATAGCACTCAATTATATTGTAGCTATAGACTTCATTGCAGGGGCAAAAAATGTGCTCAAACTAGCGGTTGGTTTCAAGAATATAATAAAAAATTTAAACTAATACTATAAATTCATCACTTGAAGATATGAATGTTCTAATTATTATTTTCTAATAACGACATATATATAATAAAAATTTAAAACTAACAGTACAAATTGAGCACTTGAAGATATGCATGTTCTAATTATTACTTTCGCCTCTGCTAAAATACCTTCTTTTTATTATTTCAAATCAGGTGGGGAAAGTGCCGCATGCCTCATCATCTTATTAGATGAGGAAAACAAAAACAGCAAACAGAGGGATAGATACTATCTTAAGAGGCATCTTCCCACACACACAAAAAGATTTTTGAATTGTTAAAACTATAACTCAGAATATAAAACTCACTTTATAACAATAGAACTGAAACTAAGGTAGTAATCAGAATTGGATGCCAGTGAATACACAGGAGACCACCTTCATTCTGCTAGATGATAAGGACTAAAAGGGATACTACTGGCAGAGTCAGGTCTAAACAGATTCAACAGGGAAATTCTGAAATTGAAGAGTCTTGCTTCATTCAAGCAGCTGAGTGTTGGAAGCAAGCTATACTCTTACTTGCTCAATCTGTTCAATTGCAACCTTACAATGCAATCACAATCTCTGTTCCAAGTGCTGTTTTTGTATTCTGTATTTCTGATTCACTAGGGCATGGACCATAAAAGGCACCATCAGACTAGTGGAAGGACAGAAAGAACACCAGTTCTGGCTCTACAAGAACACATGTTGGCCTATTGCTACGAAGAATATGTAGGCTTTAAAAAAAGGGTATAAAAAAGAATACAAGTGACCACCCTAGACTACATCCATCGAAACATAAATATTGCTCTGCAATAAATGTTAAAACTCCTACAGTTAATTTAGTTGAAGTAATTGATTCATGGGGAAAAGCATAGACAGAATTCCTTCAAACCTTCGGCCTCTCATTTGAATACACGTTGTACTGTCCAGTCCCTTCTACAAACATTTTGTCTGCCATATCTTTTAACTTTTTCTGTACATCAGCAGGTTGGAGACTTGATGAATGCTGTTGCTTTGCATATATTAAATCCTTTCCCCCAATCTTCACACCAACTATGACATGCGTACCATACTTCTCAACAAACCTAAAATTATAAGAACACAACATTATATTATTACATTTTCTAAACTTTGTACAATTTGATTAATAACATACAAACAATGAACATCACTTGATTAATAGGAACTGTGAAGAAACATTAATTAAAACAAATTTTACATAGAATAAGAAGACAGATCTCCTCACTCTTAATGACATCTATGAGTACTACCTTTCTATGAAAAAAAAGACACCTATGAAGCAACAATATATGTAAAGATTGAGTTGAAAAGTTATATTCTACCAATAAAGCAAATCCAGCAACAAGGAAAAGGAAGAAGCTTAATTAAAGCTTATCTGAAATTTATAATAATTTTACTTTTTAGTCAATCATGGTATTTTAGGAATTTAGTAAATATCTGGAATGGGCTCACTTATGGACTTTCTTTATTATGGATTTTACGTTTCTTAATAAGGCCAGGGTTCCTTTTTCTCTTTTGGATAAGTATGTTTGGGGAGGGGGAGAAGAAGGGTTTTTTTTTTTTTATGGGTTTGATTAGATCCAAGATAACTTGGGGATTATAAGTAGGCGGATAGTTATAAGTAGCATGTAATAAGAAGTAAGGCTTTCAACCATGAAATTATGAGTTTACTTGAAGTTCAGTACTCTTTATTGCCAATATGCTTCTCAGGAAAACCCTTTTTGATTAGGGTCGTTTCTCTTCTCTTTTGGGTGTTGTCTATAATACTCTGTTCTCTATTGCAGCAACTTACTCTTTGTGATAAAAATTTCCTTTTTGCAAGTTTTCAGTTCAGTTCAGTTTTGTAGAGTAGAAAAGCTATCATTTGCGGTTCACCTTTGATTTAAGGCACTAAAGACTTAAACCATACAAAACCGAATTAAGTCTTCCAACGTGTGGCTTACCAAAATATTACCATAGCCCTCAAACACTTAGAACTTTTCCCAGCAACATATAACAAGTGCTGCACTTATTTTCATTCTTTGCACCACACAGCCACCTCTATTAATCTGTCACACCCTCTTCTTCCTTTATTTATCTCCAGTCAGCCCCTCCGATAAGTTGAGACTTACCCCTGTCTTTCTCTCCAGCTACCCCCCCCCCCCCCCCAAAAGCCCCCCCCAAAAAGAAAATGAAACCTTTCAATCTGAGTGATGAAGCAAATCAACTTCATTGATCATTTCCACATCTTTTGATACAATTCAAGGACAGGATGCTTCTAGAAGAGAACGTGATCACTGTGAATCTCCCTAGATCATTGATATTTCCTCTCCCCTTCACCTGCGCCTTAGCCTTTGTGGAAAATCTCTTTTCTTTGTGGATTGGTTATGGAGCCTTTAAATAGGATGAAAGCAAGAGCAGTGTCAGGTGAATATTTGAATTACTTCACTATTAAAATTGTGTGGGGTGAAACTATAGTGATCTTTGATCTCCTTTTTGCCAATGATACACTCATTTTCTGTGATGCAATGCAAACCCTACTCAACTTTGCCATTTAAGATGTATCCTCATTAGTTAGGCAATGTCAGGCTTGAGAACTAATTTGAGCAAAGCCGAAATTGTTCCAGTTGGAAAGCTGTGGAATCTTGATAAATTGGCAAGTAATCTTGGATGTCATATTGCAGCCTTCCAACGAAATATTTGGTAACCTTTGGGAGCTTGCTTCAAGCTAAGGCACATACACTATCATTGAGACAATGCATAAGAGATTGGTTGGTTGGAAGAAATTATACATATCAAAAGGAGGGAGACTTTGTCTAATCAAAAGTATGTTATCTAACCTCTCAACTTATGTCTAATCTTTAATCCCATAGCTTGTACAGTGTGGCATAAGGCTTGGGGAAAAAAAGAAACGGAATTTTCTCTAAAGTAGTTTGGGTGAGGAGTTTAAATTTCATTAAGACAGGAATGTTTGTTGCACCCCAATTTCTAATGGAGGTTTGGGGACTAAGAACCTAATGCTTTTTAATCAACCTCCTCAGGTAAAATAATTGCAGCATTATGGGAAGGAAGAAAATGCGTTATGAAGGAAGTTGGTGGATATAAAGTAAGGCACTACTTGGGGGAGTTGGTGCTTTGATGAGATTAGGAGACCTTATGATGTGGGCTTGTAGAAAAACAATAGAAGATGGGACAGCTTCTCACTCTTTATCATATATATTGTAGGTAATGTATATGGAATACAGTTTTGGAATTATTTGTCGAATGACCAGACCACTCTTTAGGAGGGAGATCCTAGCCTCTTCCTCATTGCAAGGTACAAAGACGATAAGGTGGTGGATTACTTAGAGAACAGGAATGGGAGCTTTTGTGGGAATTTGTTATTCATTAGAGACATGCAAAACTGGGAATTAGAATACATGGTTCAATTACTGGATAATGTATACACTACAAAGTTACATCACAGGGAGGAAGATAAATTGGAATGGATGCCTTCAAAGACTCAATGCTTCCAAGTGAAGAGTTATTATAAGGAATTGAGAGGAGGTAGGATTCTTTTTCCTTGACAAATTATATGGAAAGCTTGTGTACCACCAAGGGTGGCATTTTTCACATGGTGTGATTGTTAGGTAAAATCTTGACTACAGATAACCTTAGAAAACGAGGGTTAATCATCATGGATCAGTGCTTTATGTGCAAAGTAAGTGGCTTGTGAATTGTGGTCTCTTACTTTCTGTTTATTTGGTGTGTCCTGGGTAACGCCTTCTTCTGTATTGGAATTATTATCCTATTGGGAGGGACATGTTGATGAGAGAAGCAATGGGGAGAGATGGAATGTTGTTGATCTATGTTCAATGTGGTGCCTTGGAGAGAGAAATGCTCATTGCTTTGAGGGGAAAGACATGCACATGACAAAGTTGAAGCTTTTATTCTTGAGATTTTGTATGACTGGACTTTGAATTCTCATGCTATTTCCACTAAGGATTTTCTAGAGTTATTTAATTTCAATTTTATTGTTGTTTTTATTTTCATTTGGACTTTTCCTTTGTATACTTCCCATGTACTACACCCCATCATCTTTTTCTATTAATTAATGGACTTTAGTTACTTATTATAAAAAAAAGGTTGGTTGTTGGTATTGATACTCCCTTAAAAGGGAGGACACAACACGTGCGTCTACAGCCTGCTTAGATATGACTTTCTCATCAATTTTCTTCCATATGGGAGAAATGAGGCATCAAATAATGCTGACAGATCAATAAGAAGGTTAACGAGTTGAATTAATCCGAAACATTAAGTAAACCCACTTGCAACAACTTTATCATACAAGTTTTTGTTTAATTATTTCTATGGTTTTAATGGAAATATGTCAGAGGATGAAAGTAAGTAAAAAGTGACTCATGGAGGCCATGAAATTAAAACAATATAGGTGGGGGTGAAAAGAAAATAGAGAGAATTCAATATATAGCTGAAAGCCATAGAACTTACCTTGCCAATGCAGCAGGATCCCATGATGATGGGACAGCTTGTTTAACATGATCATGCAATACCACCTGTGATTTTTCTAGTGCAATGTTGTAGAGTGTGACGGAGACACCATCAAATGCAAGGGTTTTAGTGTTGGCAGCATCTTTCTGCCAACCTCCAGTGAATTCAAATGCAGCATTGAAGTGACCCGACGGAATTTTACCAGAAAGAGATAGTTCCTGGTTAAACTGCTCAGACATCTAGAAGCATAAAACATACGACGATAAATATTATGTAGGTTTATATACAAACGTTGATACTGAGAAACAAAGTATGTTTGCAGGAATTACTTCAATGAGATTTTATCACAGAATTGACAATACTTTTTTTTTTTGGAATTCAGTTAAAAGAAATAATATGTCAGCATGGTTAAAAAATGAAAAAGAAAATTAATCAATATCATTCTAATCTTATCAAATGGTTATATTTGTTTTTAGTTTTTGTCTAGGCACTCCTCATGCTGTTCAGTTGCAGCCAAGTCAATTTCAAGGCTGCCATGGACCTTCAGCCCCATAACAAAAAGCTTCTCAAAACACACTATTACTTTTTCCACAGCATTTTTAATTCCAAAGTCCAAACCCATCAAATTGCTCAAAACCCCAAAAGCCATCACTAAAATTCCTCTTCCTAGAAATGCCATAACTCCAAATATACTTACCAAGAAAAGCCACCCCTCCAAATGTTCACCTTTATTTGGTATACAAAATCAACTTAAAAAATTATAAATAGAATTTCCAACTAACTTTCACTAAAAATAAAAATCAACAAGGTAATCCCATTAATAGAACCCACAAAATTAACCAAAATTGATACAAAAGTAGAACCTCCCATGACCAAAAAAAAAAAAAAAAATTGCATAAAACCAACCCCACTTTAATTACTGCATTTCATGACAATTGAGATGTTCACAGAATTGGTAATTCTCAAGAATTTTATCAAACGACTAACTAAATTACCCGAATTACCTAAAACACTGATTTTTAGGAAAGAAAAAAACAAAAACAAAAAAACTCATAGACAGAGAGGCAGACAGACAGACAGAAGTTGTGTAATAAAGAGTAGGAGGAAGAGGTTACCTGTTGAAAAGAGAGAACATCAGAAGCAAACCTAAGACGGTCGCCTTTATCACACTTGATAGACTTTGGAACATTTCGAACTGCAATTCCAGCCGGGACCACCAAGTCACGAACCTGATCATCGTCGATCACGATCAACCTGGAGCTCCTCTTACAGTACTTGAGTTTCAAATCCTCCGCCAAATCGTAGCCCAACCCAACCGACTCAATCGCCGCCTTCACCGCCGCCTTCTGCGCTTCAATCTTCTTAGTCTTGCTACTGCTCATTCTTCTTCTTCTTCTTCTTCTTTGATCATTCAAATCAAAATCACGGACTTGTAGTGTTTTTATTTTTATATAGGTAACGCAGGTAGACCAAGAGAATTTGAATAAGTCTTTGCTGTTGAGTTGTAGTTGTTTGGTTTATAAATTGAATGAATAAAGAATTGGAGTTGGAGGATGACTAGTCAATACTCAAAACAGTGATGTCTTTAACGGATGTTAATCAAATGGTGGATTTTCCGTATGAACTGAAATCGTGAGTTGAAGCCACGGTTAACACGGCCCTTTTTGACTACATTGTAAGAGTCTTTTTCTTCTTTTTTAATGATTTTTGTGGGGTGGTAGGTGAAGGATAGTGTGAAACTGGGTTTGGGAGGCAAAAGTCAAAGGTGGAGTGCTGGCTGCGAGTTTCGTTCTCAGAATCTCATGCATTTCGCAAACTCTAGGCTTTTTTTCTTTTTTTTTCTTTTTTTCATTCAAGTTTAAACTTCTAGTGCTTCGCATTTATAGGAGACAAAGTCAATCACGGTTGAATCTTAGTTCAACCATGCCTGGGATTGGTTGATTGGTTCATTGTATTTATACACTCCACTTCTAATCTTTTGGTAATGATTTTTTTTATTCAATAATTATATTAGGGGAGAAGATTTGAACTTTAGATTTTTTACCCCAAGTATGTTTTGAAATAAAATATTTTTTGAAAAATATTTTTCAATTTTCAGGTATTTAGTTACATGTAAGGTGATCAAACTTATAAAATATTTTCTATTGACTGTAAAATTATTTATAAAAAATTGTAAAACGTTTTATCTTTAAATTTTGATAAAATATTTTACAAAAATACACAGTAGTTTTTCCTTACCTTATTTGGTGGCTAAGACACTGGTCTAGTGGGTGGGCAGTCAATAGCCAAAGCCTCCATTCTGAGTGTCGATGGTGCAATATTGGCCAAAGTTGTCACTCTAACGATCAATGCCAATAGTCCAATGGCCAGGAGTTGCCACTTTAACAATCAGTGCAAGGGGTCTAGTGGCCAGAATTGTTGCTTCGACGATCAATGTCGAAGCTGCCGTTTTAATAACTTGTGCCAAGGGTCCGATGTAGGAGCCACCGTTCAAATAAGCCATGTCGGTGGTTTGGTCACCGAAGACACTATTTCAGCGACCAATGCTGAAGGTCTAATAACTGAAGCTGTCATTTCAGCCCCTAATGCTAGCTGTCCAATCATTAGAGACACCACTATGGTGCGTAGTCACTAGAACCACCATTTTAGCGAATAATTCTGATGGTTCGGTCACCAAACCTTTTGCACCAGTGGGCCTGGTGTCTATGCCACTAGTTTTAGTGGTTTGTTTGAAAAATATTACTTGTCTTACGAAACACCTGAAAATGTTTTGCAGGTAAAATATTTTACATTTAAGACTTCAAAATAAATGAAGAAGTAGAAAGTCCTCGAAGTACCATCCAATTGAGGTACAAGAGTCTTTACTGTTCCTTAATTCTTCAGTACTGAGCAAAAGTCTTGTAATAATTCTTAAGCTTAGGCAAGAGTTTTTGTGAGTGAGTGAGATTATTTGATTTCCTTTATAAGGAAAACAAGTGTTATAAAAAATTGAATTATAAAATTAATTTCAGTCTTTGTTCGAAATTATAAGATAATTTAGGGTATCAAAGCGTAGATAAAAAATTTAGTCAACACCTTAATTTGATATGAATTTACAATGTACACAACACCAAAGTCATTACCTTCCTACAAACTAAGATGTGACATGACACATACCTTTAAGTGTTAAAATAGAAAGAAAAAAAAAATTCACCATCCCAAAGATCAACCGTATGTGTGTGTTGTCCCCCCCCCCCCCCCCCCCCCAATACTCATAGGATTATACGATGTGTCAACTTGACATAAACATACTTGCGTGCACATCCTTGTCACCATATGTTCCTTGGCTTGAGTACTTCTTTGAACCATTACTACACCATTTTGAGTTTAAAAACTACGTACGAGACTCACACAATAGACAGAAGAAGGCTAAGTACTTACATTATCTTACAGTATCCCACTTTATAAATGATCTTACCATCTCACTATCAGTTACATTTTTGCAGTGTTAGGTGTTCATAGGATAAGACATTTAGGTATTTCCTCTCCCCATTCCATAAGAATTACATATTTTAGAGACGGTCAAGTATTTCTTATCTCCCAACTGAAGGTATTACACACATTTCTTACACTAGTGATTACTCCTAGCTTGACATATATAAATATCGTTTGAAAATATTGATGAATTTTGAACTTAAATCCCTAGCATTGCTTTGATGTTTTTGAATTAAATGCTTATTTAATTGCAACTCCTATATTTCTATTGTGGTTTTTCACATGTTTTTACGTTCATTGTGTGAACTACATGTGCTTCAACCATTGAAACTTGTACAATTTGATTTATGTAAATGGTTCCTGAAGTTTAGTAGAAGCAACATCAAGATTGGTGTAGTCCAGCAACGTGTGTTCATACAACGACTTCATTGTCAATCATAAACCGACTGTGAAATGGTATGTCTATATAAAGAAAATTTTGTTTTATTATGTACTCGATCTGCCCCATTTATGTGATTTTAAATTAGTATGACATTTTTCTATCCAATTTAAGGCAAATACTATGTTGTTTTCATTGGTTGTGTTCCTGGCATGTACAACAGTTGGCTAGAAGCGAGTAGACAAGTTCATAAATTTTTAAACGCCAAACACTAACCATATAAAGATAGAAGGGATGCAGAATCTGCATATATGAAGTTTTTGCATCCCAATGGCAGGAACGTGCAAAATGGTGTTTCCCCATTGTGGACATCTCCTAACACATCCACGTTAAGTCCATCAGGGATGTTTTTAAGCGAAAAGACCAGCTGTTGCAATAAAAATGTCAAGAATTATTTTTTGAAATATTAGTTAGAGGTTGTCATTGAGTAGCGTGACCATGCCAGGAGGATTGCAAACTTGAGTGCTAACATGCTTAATGAAGTGGTAGGTCATGTTATGGGGAATGATGAAGTTGATAAACTGACATGACTTAATAGAGGAAAATGATTGCAAAGGTATGACTTGTGGTAATAGCTTTGACTAAACTATTTTATTACGATTTCAACAGTTGTTGTATGATAAAGACTAATGTGTTGTAATTAGTATGTGAGACGTATCTTGATTTCTTGTAATTAAAGTCTCATATTGTCCGTCATAACTCAATAGAAAAACCTTAAAGAGTAGGGAATACTCTAAGAACAAAGAATATAAAACAAGCATATAGAGTAGATTACAAAACATAGAAATCACATTTACCACAATCTAGCTACTAAAGATTAAACTTTGCATATTAATGAAAAAATGTGTATCACCTCCATACGCTCCACCCTGGTAGCATGAACACCCTCCCCATCATCAAAAGCTCAACAATCTTTTCATATCCTCATAGGAGCTTTGACCAATCTCGTCTTACCTAAAATTATTTATATACCACATTAAATTAATGCACATGTTCACTCAAAACCATAAAATAATTTAAGAAATGGAAAGCACATGAAATACCATCTCTAGTCCCACAATCAGGAGGGTGTGCATGAGTACGTAGTGATCGTCGCAAACCCTCTACCAGCTCAATAATTTCACTCCATATTTGCTAAATTTATACAGCCTCTTCATAGGGGTTAAGGAGTGACTGTAGCTAGGTGGGATTGCCATCAACAAAAGGTGGGGTTGGTTAGCTAAGTGTGAGTACAAATATACACTGCTCGCTACCAAATCCACCCCTGTGGCCAAATTTGATGAACAGTGGGGGAGACATATAGGTGGTAGATAGTAGGGATCGAGGGCCGACATGAGTATGGGATGTGTGTCCCTCACTATCATCACGAGACGTACATTAGGATGGCAATGTGTCCTCATGGCCAATGGGGTGGGATGGCCCAGTATTAGTGTTAGGCATGCATCGCGGTGTTCCAATGCCATCGATGAACATGTCCCAGCTAGCCTTGCAGTCTGATTTGTCTGCAGCCGATTGGTCCTCATCCTTATACGTGTGTTCCAGTTTAGGCACACGGCCACAACTAGATTGACGACCTCCATGATGTCCACCCCCTTAATGCCCACCATCTCGCCCGCCACGGCCTGTGGCCCATGTACTCGTGTCACATGCCGCATGCATGTTCTCTATAGTCACTTGATTCAGCTCTTCCACGATCTCTAGTGTGTGCTTAAAGTGATTGTACATTTCGGAACCCGAAATAAATGAGTAGCGTTAATAGCATGGGAAAGCATGTATCAACACACATATATCATCAATCCATACTAGAACATTGAATTGTTGCCTTACTAAGATTTCTCAATGTGCAGACTCTCGCATAATGAATCGTCTAGTGATTTTAAGATACTGCTTCATGTAAGCATCAAGGAACGTAATGTCACCATCTAAGATTGGTGCATAGCAAATACATTGCCCTCAGTTTGCCCATTGTTAAAATATAGACGACATGTTCTATGGCCCAATTCTTGTCGTATTTACCCTGTAGTAATATCTTGTGAAGTGCAGCTAAAGTATCCACAAAACTTGATGGCTGTTGTTTCATTCCGAACTGATGGAAGACACACTCTGGATGCTGCTTCTCTACTATCCAAAAATAAATCAAAGGCACCACAGATCTCCATATATGTTGGCCGGTAGTACAATATGTGGGTAGAGAGTCCAACACCGATTTGTACAGTTCTCAACAATTTGAATAAATGGTCAAGAAAAACAACTATATAAGCAATTTATTTGTGTCACAAATGCCAGATATAACATCCATATATGTAATACAAATGGTGCAACAGGATTTTCAAAAATTAAAATAATTTGTATCCATCCTGTAATATAAATATTGTAATTTATCATAAACCATATGGGGCTTTGTTTAGGGCAAATAAGCATTTCTTTGTTTTGGTTTTTTGAGATGCATGAATGAATTTAATATTGCATGAAATGAATAAGGAATGGAATTGTTCCAGTAATCATATACACACATGGGTAGATCATAACTATATCTTCATGTAGTAAAGTGGTAGAATATCTAATGTGCCCGTATTGTAGATTGTGACGCACGATACATAGCTAGGACATGTGTGGCATGCTGTGTGGTGCACTTTGGCCCACTCCATCTAGTAAACATACAGTTTGGCCAAATGCTCATTAGTTATTTACACAAAATTAATGCAAATTTAAAATATTACGAGATACGTATTTACTAATAGATATTTAAATCGAATTATGAATAAAAATTAACGTACCTAATGACAAGGGAAGCTACCTGCACCGACTGTTGTGGCGGCCTTGTAATTGGGCATATATGTGGAAACTTTGCATAGGTCCATAACTACACCAACATAAGTGCTCCTCTAATCTGCTTCACTTTCTTGTTCGATGCCTTACATAGGTGCCTGTAGAGCCAACCTAAGGCTGCACTATCCCAACTATACTTCTTTGCATCGCTGATTGGGTTGAATAACTGTAGAGGCATGATTGAGATCTGTTGTGCCAACTTGTCCATAAACAATATGGACCCCAACAGAACAAGTATATGATAATGGGCATATCACTGCACTAGTATGTCACTAGCAAACACAACTATGGGAACTCTAAACCATTCAGCAAGCCGGTTGATTTGTATCCTCATCTTGCCAAACATAGCACTACAACCAACTGCCATAACTAAAACAAACCAGCTAACAAAACATCATTAGCCCTACAAAGCACAAACACAATGGAATTCTTCAAAGGCAACAAAGAGATATGTTAAGAATAGAGCTTCGAATGCACCAATAAAGCCGACACTTGATATTAAACAACACAACATGAACCAACTCTTTGTCAAGCTTAACACTTTCATTATAAAATTCAGCATTTGGATCGCATCATTGATGGTAATAATCACAGACTAGGTTATATTACACAAATTATGCAGAACAATTTTCAACTCCCAATTTTTTTTAGTAAGTAATTTTTAGCTCCCAAATTTTTTTTGATAAGTAATTTTCAACTCCCAACTTATTCACAATTCATTGAATTCCCCACTTGCCGATTAATCACAATTCCTTTAGAGAAAGTACAAACAAAATAAAGATTATTTCTACTCTCAATTCTTCTCTATAGTAAACAAAATGCAGATCACCTTTATAACCCCTAACCAGCAAGCCTATCTTTCTAGATAGCCAAGCAAGCAACAAATGCATGTTTAGGAATGTTCTTAAGGAAACAAACTAGTTGCAACTAGCACACATGGAATCTAAATTTTAAATGAAATACCAGAGTTTTGTTTGAATTCTAAATCTACTCAATCATCACAATTTTGATATACTTTATTTTTAAAAAATGGGCAATGAAAAAGGCTGATGCAGAAGAACAAGCACCAACATGCATCTAAGGTGAACAAGGATAAATTTCAATTTCACAATGGTGTAGACACTAGATAAGCCTCCAACTAGAGGTATTTATGGCATTGATGCAAGAAGATGGCCCGTCCATCCATTGTCTCTAGATGCATGACAGAACCTCTCCTCCGGTTGGGCCTAGTTGGCCTCATAGATTAGGGAATTTATTTTATTTTCTCTGGTAATCTTATTTAAAATCCCAAAGTTTCTATATTGTTATATGCTTGACTGGGTAACTAAAACTTCTATTGGAATTGATTGCAACTATTGTACAACCAAGGATGTAAATTTGACATCTACTGAGTTTTTCAAATGACAATATGGTTGAATAACCACTTACGACTTAACTTCAATGACAAATCTAATCCTAAAATTATTAAAATAAAGGGAGATCTTATGCAAACTATCCTAACATAAGGACTATCAATGAGAATAAAAGTGACTTCCACAGATACATAGTTACAAGGCTTTGCTTGTTTCTCAAATGATTTCTATCAAACACGAGTTCAAATTCTACTCCTCAAGACTAGTAAGTTAGAGGTAAAAATTAAATCAAGAAAACCCATTTAAAAAGTATGTTCAACATTTAAATAAATCATCAATTATTGTTTAAAAATCATCAATCAACCAAATTTAGATAAATCATCAATTAAAAGGTACATTAAAAATCCACGTCTATAGTTTATAAAGTTTTAATTTTTTAATAAAAATTGCATTAAACAACACCTTCGCTTCTTTGGTGAGAGGAAACACAAATGGGATTATGGATGTCAAATTGGATTTTGATCTACCTTCTCTAGCTAGGGCTTCTCCGGTTTAGGACTTCATCGGTTAGGATTTGGGGATTTTGGTTTGGATTTGGGGCTTTTGGTTTGGATTTGGGGATTTCATGGCAACACTCAATACACGGCTCACACACGTTTGAAGGAGGAAGAAAGGGGTGACGCAGTTGAAGGAAAGGGAGGTTCAGGGGTTTCTAATGGTTTTTTTTTTTTCCTTCCAGAACTCGCTAATACTAATACCGAGTAATGATATAATATAATATATATATATATATTATATATATATATATATATATGTATGTATGTATATATTCTCCATGGAATACTAGTGCTAGTGCGGGTGAAAGCCTTTATGGAAGAGGAAGGGATCATTGAGGGCATCCCCCAGTCTTGCAGTGCATTCATGCAGCAAGATTAAGATTGAATGGACATAGAAGGAACGGGGTCTAGTTAAGTTTTCAGGATGAAAGCCTCTCGAAAAAGGCTTAGCCATATCCGAGCAACACAAGACAAGCTAGAAATCCAAAGGAATTGGAGGAATCCAAGCCAACCACGAAATCCCAAAATGGGGAGAAGTCACTCGCATTGCCAAAGTAAACTCCAGTTGGAAAGCCAAGATTAGAAGCAGTTCCAACACCAGCTTTGGGTCAACAAGACAAGCTAAGACCCATACTGACGTAGGACAACCACAATAGTATAATAGAACAGAAAAATAATAGGATAACCCTAGGAGTCAGCACCTAAGGGCTGCTTGGAGTCAGCACTAAGCAAACTGGAGTCGGCACCAGTGTAAAAGAAAACAAACGTTTTTTTTTTATAATTCTCAAAAGTTGTCTTACAATAATCAGAAAAAGTGTTTAAATAGCTAACAACACAAAACCCTAATTATTAAATGTTCGGGCTTACTTAATCTCAAGCCCAATAACTAATAGGCTCCATCCATAAGGCCACAAGTTGGGCCGTCTTCTTTTTGCTCTTCCTCCCATACGTGTGTATAATTGGGAGTCTGTATCTTGTGTCCGCACCAACTCCCCCCGGGTGAGAGGAACTCGACCCCATCGAGTGGAAAGCTGAAGAGCTTTGATAGTACTCCAGTAAGTCAGGATGCAGTCGCTGTAGCTCATCTCTAGTAATCCATGTGCAATCAAAATCTGGTCGCCCGCGCCACCGAACTAGGAAACGGTGAACTCCTCCATCCCTGGTAGAAACAATTTGCTCATCTAAAATAGCATCAATAGATTCTTTATGTGCATAGGAAAAATTTAAGGGTAAAGGGGTAAGCATAAGGGCATCAATAGGATTAAGCAGAAGCTCATCAAAAGGAGTATCAGGAATAGCTGTAGGGCTTTTATAAGCAACTAGATCCTTAATATTAAAGGAGGAGCTAATACCATAATCATGAGAAAGGTCAATGACATATGCATTTGGGCCCATTCGTTTCAATACCTTGAACGGATCGGCACTACGAGCTTGCAATTTCTTAACGGTCCCAGAGGGAAACCGTTTAGGTCGGATCCGAATCATGACATAATCTCCTACCTGAAACTCTGCATGACGCCGATGAGTATCAGCATGAATTTTATATTGAGAATTACTTACCTGAATTTTTTTGTGAATCTCAGTATACAAATCATGAACATGTCGTGCAAATGCCTCAACAGATTCAGAAATCCTAACATGTGGGGACATGGGCAAAAGATCTAAGGGCTTCCTAGGTGTAAATCCATGCACAACCTCAAAAGGACTAACGCCTATAGACCTATTGACAGAGCTATTATATGCAAGTTGGGCTATAGGAAGAATTGAATCCCAATTCCGATTGGCTTCACCCACTAGACACCGAAGGAGGTTCCCTAGGCTACGATTAACCACCTCAGTTTGACCATCAGTTTGAGGATGAAATGCCGTGGAAAATTTCAATTTGGTGCTTACTAAATGCCACAAGGTCTTCCAAAAATAACTCATGAAGCGAACATCCCTATCAGACACTATGGTTTTGGGGAGACCATAAAGCTTGACAATCTCATCAAAGTAAAGCTTTGCAATTTTAGAAGCATCAGAAGTCTTAGAACATGGTAGGAAATGAGCCATCTTAGAGAAGCGATCAACAACTACTAGGATAGAATCATGCTTCCTAAAGGTGCGGGGCAAACCTAGCACAAAGTCCATACTCACGTCCTACCACGGGCGATTTGGCACAGGTAAAGGCATGTACAGACCAATGTTTTGCTTGCGATATTTGGCTAGTTGACATGTACGACACTGACCAACTATCTTGGCAACGCCCCTCTTAAGACCAGGCCAATAGAATTGACGTTCCACTTCCTCAATTGTCTTATCTCTGCCAAAATGACCTCCAAGGCCTCCTGCATGTATCTCCCAAACTAGGAAATCTCTCACTAACGACTGAGGGATACATAACTTGTTGGCTTTGAACAAGTAACCATCTTGAAGGGTATAATCATCCAAGACGGGACGTGAAGCATTACTTAGGCTAGTGTAGAGCTCCCCAAAATCTAGGCATGACTGATAGTCATCCTTAAGTCGTTCAAACCCAGTGACCTTAACACTCATGACTGATAGCAAAGACACTCTTCGACTTAGTGCATCAGCAGCCTTATTCTCAACTCCCGCCCTATGTTTCACGACAAAGTAGTAGCGTTGCAAAAATTTAACCCAACTACCGTGCCTAAAATTTAGCTTCTTTTGGGAATTGAGATAGTGCAAAGCTTCATGATCAGAGTAGATAATAAACTCTCGAGACAACAAGTAATGGCGCCAATGCCAAAGAGCTCGTACAATGGCATAAAATTCTTTGTCATATGTGGAGTACTTTTGCTTAGCATCATTCAACTTCTCACTGAAATAGGCAATTGGATGGCGCTTTTGACTAAGTACTCCCCCTATGCCAATACCTGAGGCATCACATTCCACTTCAAAAGGCTTGGTGAAATCAGGGAGACGCATGACAGATGCCTCAGTCATCTTCTGTTTCACCTCCTTGAAGGCCTTAGTAGCAGCTTTTGTCCAAATAAACTCCCCATGTTTCAAGCAGTCAGTGATGGGGGACATAATGGTACTAAATCCTTTGATGAATCGGCGATAAAAGGAAGCGAGCCCATGAAAGCTTCGAATCTCATGTAAGTTTTGGGCTCGGGCCAATCCATAATTGCTTGAACTTTCTAGGGGTCGGCAGAAACTCCTTCAGATGAAACTATGAAACCTAGGAAGACAACTTTATCTGTAAAGAAAGAGCACTTATTAAGGTTACCATATAAACTCTCCTTCCTAATGGTTGTACAAACTTAAGTTAGGTGGTCTAAGTGTTGCTCCCTAGACTTACTATAAATGAGGATATCATCAAAGTACATAACCAGGAATTTTCCCATAAAAGGCTTGAGCACTTGAGTCATCACTCTCATAAAGGTACTAGGAGCATTGGACAATCCAAAAGGCATAACCATCCACTCATATAAACCATCTTTCGTCTTGAAGACAGTTTTCCACTCATCACCAGGACGAACCCTAATTTGATGATAGCCACTTTTCAAGTCTATCTTGGAGAAGATCGTTGCTCTAGCCATCATATCCAACATGTCATCCAATCGAGGGATTAGAAAATGATACTTCACAGTGATCTTGTTGATGGCACAACTATCAACACACATCCTCCAAGTCCCATCTTTCTTTGGAGTTAAGAATGCAGGGACTGCACAAGGGCTCATGCTCTCACGAACAAAACCCTTCCTAAGTAGTTCTTCTACTTGCCTTTGTAACTCGGCATGTTCTGCAGGGCTCATCCTATAATTGGGCAAGTTAGGTAGGGTCGCTTCGGGCACAAAATCTATGGCGTGTTGGATATCACGCATGGGCGGTAAATGATCGGGGAGTTCCTCAGGGAAAACATCCTTAAATTCCTGGAGCACGGACCTCACTTCTTCAAGTTGCTCCTCACAGGTCTCTCCATGAAGTTCCCTAGCAACCAAGACAAACACAATGGATTCCTGAACTGCTACCCTTTCAAATGCCTTTGGGCTTATGATGTTCAGACCTTTCGCCTTCGGTACTTCTGGCTTCTTACTCATGTCGATTGGCTTGGGTTTCAAAGGATTAAGCACAATCTTCTTGCCTCCAAACATAAATGAGCAAGAATTGGATCGCCCATGAAGGGTGACATCCAAATCATAAAGCCAAGGTCTACCTAAGATAATATGTCCTACATCCATGGGAATTACGTCACACCATATTTCTGCCTTGTAGGTGAGGAATTTTAGTGGGACAACACATCTTTCTTTTATAGTTATGGAGGAAGTATCCACCCAAGAAACTTTATATAGGTTAGGGTGTGGGATCAATTTCAAGCCTAGGCGGGAAACAACGTTAGAGGACACCGCATTAATGCAACTTCCACTATCTATAATAACCTTGAACGTTTTGTCTCCACACTTAGTGTAAGTCTGAAAGATAGCACTTCTTCGCCAATCATCAGTTTCCCTTTGTTCTGTCAAAGCACACCTTACCACATTCACTTTAGGGACACCAAAAACAGCCTTGGAATCATCAACCTAGGGAGAGATGGCTCTAATGCACGTGAGGTAGCTGGGATCATCTTCCCATTCGGCCTCAACATCTTGGACTTCTTCAGCAATTGGATCATACACTAGCTCTTCAACATTTTCTATCTTTTCATCATCCTCTTGAATGACAAGGGTCTTAGAGGGACATCTAGCTGCGACATGTCCAATCCCATTGCATTTGAAGCATTGGAGGCGAGAGCCTAATCTTAAGGCCTCATTAATCACACATTTTCCCTTGTCCTCTTTTCTATCGGGATGCTATTGGGGTTGACCTTAGGGGGTAAGGCAAGTTTAAGTTTGCTACCAAAAGGTTGAGGGTTGGGAGGAATGCTTCGAAGCTCAAAACGTTACCAAAAGATAGATTTGGATGCTAACTCACAATTCCTAGCAAGGTCATAGGCTTCTCTTAAGGTGGTGACTCCTCGGGTGATAATCTCGTCTAGTAGGTTAGCATTTAAACCTTTCTTAAACCTATTGAGTGTGACAACCTCTTCCTCAACTATTTGAATTCGCCTCTGGAATTCCTTGAATTTCTCTATGTATTCGGTCACAGGAGCAGTGCCTTGTTTTAGGCGATCCCATTCCTCAAGGAGGGAGCTCCTATAAGTTGGAGGAAGATAATTCCTCGAGAGGGCGTCCTTCATCTCCATCCAATCAATAATGGGGGGCTCACGTCGTCGCCTAAGGGTTTCCTCAAGGTCCTTCCAGAAAAAATCAGCTCACCCAATTAACTTCATCCTAGCATACCTCACTTTCCTATTCTCAACCCAATGGTAATAGTCAAAGAATTTCTCCATTTGACGTAACCAATCAGTGAAAACCCATGGGTCTAGGCAGCCATCAAAGGTGGGTGCTTCTATCCTTTCCTTAGACATCCTATCATCATAATCCCTAGGACCATAGTGATTATAGTGATCATGTTCAAAGTGTGGAGCCCTATTAAAGTGACCATTGTTATTTTGCCCAACCATGCTATCTCCTTCATGGTTAGTGGTCTCTCTTTGAGATGTTTCAATTCGCTCTACCCTATCCAGCAAATCACGAACACTCTTGGCTAGGTCTCCTATGGTTTGCTCTAAAGAGGGCCTAGATTTGGAAGTGGATTGATGTTCAGGATTTGACATGACGCGACCACTACGTAGATGCATGCAACACAATATTTATGAATGCAGTTGAGATTCCCAAAAATTCAAGTAATCAATTCTCAATGTAAAATTAAAGGTCAAGCAAGAGTGCATGTAGAGACTAGATCGATGAATCAAAGGAAGGAATTGCAGACAAATAGTGACATTATTCACAATATTAAGAGATAGCCCAAATAAAAGTCAAATTCCAATAAGCTCCACAATTAATAATAAGAATCAGATATTTCAAAGAAATTGGTTTTTTTTTTTTTTTTTTTTGGAATTTTAGAGTGGGTACTGAAAGAGGACACAAACAGTAAAATAGTTAATTTGAGCACAAAATGGATAGGATAATGGAGTATGGTGGGATATGCACATAAAAAAACATAAAGATAATATTTTTTTAATGAGACAAAATTGAATCCACCAAAAAAAAATAGAGTCAGAATTGTACCCTAGTCAGTGGCTCCACTTATTGCTCTTGGTAGCCACGGTCTACTCCTCAAGTAGTGAGTTGACTTGGGCTGAGTGGACCTGTGGAAACAACTTAAGCCGAATACAAGCCATGGGCTGTCACAGCAACAATGTTTTTTTTTTTTTTGTGCAAAATAATAAAATACACTGTTTGACAAAAGAAACTACAGACAAAAGAGAAAAAGTGCAACGGCAGGCCTTTTAAAAAAAAACTTAAACCACAGACTAAAGAAAGCTAAGAAACTAAAAGAGAACAAAATCTCGAAGGTGAAAAAAAAATGGCTCGGCGATGGACATGCGGTGCTAGCGATCAACGACGATGGCGGCGCGAAGATGGGGAAGACAGTGGCGGCTGTCTCGAATCTTGGCATCGGCGGTGGTCGACGTCCTTAGCACGGTGGTTGAGGGTGAAGTGTGGGGTCTCGCGGCGGCTGGTGGCTGGTGACTGTTGGGTTTCGCGGCGGTTGGTGGCTGTTGGGCTTCGCGGCAGTGGGTGTTGGCGGCTGGGTCTTTCATGGGTCTCTACTTCTTTTTTTTCTTTTTTTCTTTTTTTGGGACTGTGAGTTCTGTGATCAGGGGAGGGCACGGATGGTGGTCACCGGCTTGGGAGGCGCCGCTGGCTTCTCTGTTGGTTTGGGGGTGAGAAACTCATGTGGGGCTTGGGGGAATACACAAATTGCAGGGGCTGACTTGGGCTTGTTCAAGATCTCATGGGGCAAAAACTTAAAAGGTACTATCATGATTGGCTTGCTTTTTTTTTTTTTTTTGGCTTTGCTTTGACGTGGGTGTCTACGGTTGTGTTGGATGGACCGGAAGTCTGCTCTGATACCAGAACTGACGTAGGACAACCACAATAATATAATAGAACAGAAAAATAATAGGATAACCCTAGGAGTCAGCACCTAAGGGCTGCTTGGAGTTAGCACCAAGCAAACTGGAGTTGACACCAGTGTAAAAGAAAACAAACGTTTTTTTTTATAATTCTCAAAAGCTGTCTTACAATAATCAGAAAAAGTGTTTAAATAGCTAACAACACAAAACCCTAATTATTAAATGTTCGGACTTGCTTAATCTCAAGCCCAATAACTAATAGGCTCCATCCATAAGGCCACAGGTTGGGCCGTCTTCTTTTTGCTCTTCCTCCTATATGTGTGTATAATTGGGGGCTTGTATCTTGTGTCCACACCACATACACTAGGTTATTGTCTCAAATTCATTTTGTAGATGCAGGATGGGAATACCTTTAACTTAATTGAATTGAGAAGTTGACTGAATTGAGAAGTTGTTGAAACAGAAGTTCAAATGATTGAGGCCTGTTTGGTAGAGTGGTTCAAATCTACATTTTCAGTTTTTAAACAATCTTACACATTTCTACACACTTTTTCACCTATAAGTATTTCAAAAAACTACAAACAATATTACTCAAACTCCTCTACCAAACGGACCTTGATTTTCTAAAAATCGAGTTTCATTTGGATTTCTTAATTCACAAAAGGCCACATTTGGTCGGTTCAGCATGGCACAAATTACACATAACTCGAAAATGTAAAAATCAACTTACATAAAGAACTCGATTTTCTAAAAAATGAATTTCAAAACAGGGATATGATGTTTCACCCCGCGCGCGCGCGAGGGAACACACAAAAGACATGACATGTATTATGTATTCTGTGGCTGTCTTACTCTTGTCCCTCTTTGTGTAATGTGTTTCCGAATAAACAAATTAATTAAAGTGTCTGAGGGACAACCACTTCTTCAAATCTCACTCCCCTTCCAACCAAACTGCACATCCCTGGGTTGGATTTCAATGAGTTGGACCCAATGCAAGCTTGGGCCACCTCATTTAGGTTCTTGTTTGTTGGGTAGGCGTGCATGTCAGCGTGTACATCTTAGGCTGTTGGTGTCAGACTCGGACCCACTGATCTTTTCTTATTGCGGCCCCTTTTTGTTCTGCTGCATTGAGCCTTATTGTCCAAAGCATGGCCTAAATCATATTACCCAAGCTTTAGTAGGTTGCAGATATGGGGGTTTACTTAAAGCCCAAGGAAAAAAAAGGATCAGCAACACTCTCAAAGCCCCAGCCTAAGTTCTTCAAGGGGATAAACTTAAAACGTTTAACCAAAAGTTGAGAGTTTAAATTCAAATGACACTTCTTTCTCCCATAAAAAGGGAAATATGGGTGAAATTATGGATACTTTCGCCGGTATAACTTGTTACCAGCCTAAGTTCTTCAAGGGGATAAACTTAAAACGTTTAACCAAAAGTTGAGAGTTTAAATTCGAATGACACTTCTTTCTCCCATAAAAAGGGAAATATGGGTGAAATTATGGATACTTTCGCCGGTATTACACACACACAACACACACAGATATATATATATATATATAGATATATATATATATATATATATATATATATATAGCCAATTGCAAATGTGGTAAATTACCTCTACCCAACATACTCTAAAAGACGAGCCAAACAAGTTTCATAAGCCATTCAAAATATAAATTGCAAAGATGTGAACATGTTTCAATCCCCCCTTCTTTTTACGTTAGGGTGGGAATTAGATGAGACTTTCCATCGGGAAACAAAAGATTAGACAAAAACACACAAACAAGATTGGGTGAAGAATAAGAAATTCTGTCACATCTTACTACCAAAATAATGATCCTTATTACTATTATTCTTTTTAAATATATTATTGCTCATGCATGAAAATGCAAGTGTCATTATATAATACACATTTATAAACAGTGCAGAGCATTAGACGCGCAAAATAATGTAATTATTTACTTCACCTAAAGCCAAAAAAATGGTGCTCTTGCATTATAATTTAATTATTTACTTCACCTAAAGCCAAAAAAAAGTGCTCTTGCATTATAACGAGTCTTGAAAAAAGCGGTCGTTTACTCCAGCTCTATATAACTGCAATTCTGATTCACTTTCAATGCTAATCTCAGTGTTAGCAGGTGCAAAAAGAACATCTCCTTCAGTAACAAGTTCGCCTTTGAATGATCCTGCCTGCATAATTCCCTCCCCAGCCATGACAAGGAAAATGGAAGGGCCTAAAACTGTTGATGCCCCGCGGGGAAGAATACATCGATCCACCACAAATTCATCAAAAAGTGGCAGGTACCTTCTTACATATGAATTCAGAGGAACTCCTTGCAGGATTTCAGGAAAGCACTGCAACATAGACAAATATCAATATTCATATATTTGTAATTTGCTTCTGATGTAGTAACATCACCAAGATAATCAATAAAAATAACCAAAAAAAAATCATTTATTATGAAAATATTAAAATAATATCATTTTTTTTGACATCATTAAACAGTAAAGAGAACAATCATTATTTCTGGGGACATGATATATGTACGTGTGTGTGTGTGACAGCATGTGAGAAGTTTATCCATTGTCAGGTCTGTCAGACCATTAATTGGTTTCATGCTATGCAACAACCAAAGATTTGGCTGAAATAACCCCACTTGGAGGTTAACAATACAGATCTCAAATTACTAGTGGAAGTGGCTAGATGAACTCCATGACTACAAGGTTGCCAAAGGAAAGATGTATTTCCTTTAAAGCAAACAAAAAATCCAATAAAAACTGGATTAATACCTGAGAACATTCATTACCTGTTTGTATGTGAGCATGGAACAAAGAGCTTTGACATCACGGTGCTTGGGAGTAAGGCCAGCCCGTACAAATTGTCTGAAGTTGCCATGCATTCAATGCACTCACCGGATACATATGCATGAGGTTCATCTGCCCCAAGATACAATGCTTCACCAGGACTAAGCTTCACATAATAAAAAAGAATGCTGATATGACACCAACATCAGCTGGATATTGCTTTTCCAACCGCAACACCAGTAGCTCCTTATCTGTTAATTTCCTCACCTGACGCAAGAGGGAAAAAAGGTCTTATCAATCATCAAAAAATATGAGGAAAAACAAAAGCAGGAACACTTTTTAATTTTTTTGAATTCTCCTTGTGCCTGTCATGCTCAATACCAAGTTAATCAGTGACCAAATGCCATCACATATAGAGATGAAAATTTTAAGTTTATTTACATAAATTAGTGTAATTTTAAGGTTCCAAGAGCTACTAACAACAAATTGATTTTAATAATTGGCAATTTATACATAGGGTGTAGTTGATCCAACTGTGGGTTCATAAAAATGCATATACTATAAGCAGTAATTGAGCGGTGCAAATATTGCTCAATTTAAATTGGCACAGCTTAATCCTCTCTCTCTCTTGATCGATATATCTATATATATATATATATATATATATATATATATTTTTTTTTTTATTTATATGTGTGTGAGTGTGTGCTCACTCGAGCACGTGCTCTCCATAATTTGACATTTAATCAAATCTGGGTTCTAACAATTGAACATGACCGAAGTTTTTATTACACAGTGGCCATTATGTAGTAGGAAGCAGCATCTTCTCAAAGGCTAAATATAACAATCAAATCATCCTACAAATAAGAGCATAAAGCTCTACAAGAACAATCTTACTTATAGAACTACAAACACAAAAAGGAAATTATTAATTGCAAGTGACCTGGCTTTCAATTTGAAGACGACTTTTTATATTGGATAACACTTTCGTTATCATCTCTTTGCTAGCCAACATGAGCTTTGTGAAAATTGACTGCAAAATAGATTTTACTTTTTCCTCTCCATCCAGCTCATTAATATGCAAGATTTGGTTTGCATATGCACTACCAACCATATCTACAATCTCAGGAACATAACAAAGCACACCCTTAAGCTCCTGGTATGAAAATAGCAAGTTGCTCCAAGTAAATGATACTGAATTAACAAATCATTTGAGCATGCATAGAATACAAGAAAGCTTAGCTCAGCCACTACAATTACCAAATGTTCTACCACACCAGTCACCTTGTACACTTCGTATCCATGATATAAACATCCGGTGAACCTCAAAACAGTACTTCTAAAGGAAAAAAAAAACTGTGAACCTGGCAGCAAAGAGAGGGAAATATTACCCCATTTCTCTGCACATGCTCAATTTATGATAAAAGGGATGCCTTTAAAAAAGTCTCGTTTGTTTCTGGTTTTAGTTTTATTATTGTTATTATTATAAGCAAGTTACCACACACCCAATAGGTTTTACATTCATGACCTTACCCTCCATGCAATATTGTGGGAGGAAATGCTATTTGAGCTAGAGCTCATTAGCAGTTTGTTCACAATTTTCATGAATAAAACTCGATCAAAGCTGCTGCACATACCTCGATAGTTAACAAAACACAAACACACACGCACACACGTGACTAACAATCAGGCAGCAGAATCCAGTTTTCAGCAAGGAGGGGAAGACTAATATTTTATTTCCTTTTATTTGTCTCCCGACCAAAAACTACTAGGAAGTCCAACTTTTGTATATAACTGAGATCAGTCAGAGCAAAGCTGGCTGATGATTAGGGATTAGGGATTCATCTTGTGACCTGAAGTGTCATGAGAAGAACCCAAGGGAACTACAAAGAAGTTAATAATTCTCCATTAATCTCAAAAAAGAAATTTACTAACTTTGTCATGGTAGTGTGAATAAGGGTTCAGCCAGTTGATAAACTTTTAATTCAGGAATTAAATGGGCATCACAATAGTTATGAGTTAATCATCTAATAGGTAGAGGTAAAATTAATTACATGTGCACAAACATGAAGGTAAGAATGAATTATATAATAAAACTGGGTGCCAATCAGAATTTTAATCAATAATAAAGGTACAGTTTTATCCATTTTGAATGCAGCGATGATTTCACAGATTGCTTTCATTATTCTAAACTGTTTAACAAACAAGCAATTCTAAGCAACCAATTCACTTATCACACCTATATCAGATCATCCACAAAACTCAAATTTGAACTTGGATCCACAATACCAGTCAACAAAGAAATATCAAAGTAGAAGCTTCAGATATACAAAGCTACCTTGGATCTCATAATACCTCAAGACTGATAAACCCGCAAAGGGCCTCAAAGTCTGTTATTGCCAAAGCCATCTCAGGCTTGTAATTGTTGTCCTTATACACATCTCACATCTGGTCGTGCCTTATGCAACGTCCTTGCCAACTCTTTATTGGGATGAGCCTGTATCGACGAAGCTTTTGCCATAGAAAGTACCTATTTCCCACTAAAGAGTCAAAATCCCACAAAACTCTTCATAACCAAAAAAATAAAAGATTCACACAAAACCCATCAATATATAACAAAGAAAACTCAAATTTCCGTCAAATCAAACCCAAAAACTCAACCATAAGCTTACTGCAACATAGACAAAATTGTATAAAAAACATAAATTTACACACATAAACACATGCATCCATATGTGGGACCTTTCACAATAGAACAAAAAATCACACTAAACCCATCAAATATTTAACATAGAAATCTTAAATTCCAGTCAAATCAAACCCAAAAACTCAACCAGAATTTTACTACAACAAAGAAAAAAATGTACATAAAAACGCAAATTTACACACCCAAACGCATATATCCATAACATAAAATTCACGAAAAAACCCATCAAATATTGAACATTTAAGACTCAAATTCCAGTCAAATCAAACACAAAAACTCAACCAGAAAATAGACTACAACAAAGCAAAATTTTACAAAAACATAACTTTACACATCCAGACGCATATATCCATAACTTCAAATTTTCACAAAAAACCCAATAAATATTGAACATTGAATACTCAAATTTCAGTTAAATCAAACCAAAAATCAACCAGAAATTTACTAGTACAAAGAAAAATTTTACCAAAAAAAAAATTTACAAAAACAGGCTCATATATCTGAGAAGGTGTGGAATCCATTAGAGAAAGAGAGAGAGAGAGAGAGAGAGTTGGGTCTAGAGTCCAGTGGTATTGGTGGCAGTGCATGTTGGGCATTCTGGTTTTATGCTTTTTGAAGCGGAGTTATGCAGGGGACACTTTGGCAGACTGGCAAGGGCACGTCAGTAGGCCATGACACAACTTACCAATCACGAACACCCTTTCCAAATAATGTTGCTGTGCTAATGATTTTGTTAGATGGCTGGTTTTGAGATTAGGTGGGAAGCTAACCTCTCAAGTTTTAGAAACTCGAGATTTAATTAAAACTTGAGTTTTTAAAACTTGAGTTATTGTGTTTGTCACTTTTATTATGTGGATAAATTTTTCACTTGGAGGAATTTAGCTATGTAGAAATCGAGTTTATAAGACTCAAAATCTGCATTAAAAATCGAGCTTTTAAAACTCGAGTTGTTGGGTTTGTCACTTCCATTACGTGGACAAATTTTCCACTTGGAGGAATTTAGCCATGTAGAAATCAAGTTTATAAGACTCGAAATCTGCACAATATTCCCCCACTTTACCTTTCAAACGCCTAACTCAAACACTCACACTCTCTCAAAAATCTTGAAACACTTTCTCAATCTCTCAACTCTCAGTCTCTCAAACGCTCTCTCTCAATCTGTCAAACACTTTCTCAAAGTTGAAATACTCTTACTCAAACACCGAAACCAGGCACCCTCATCCTCTAACGCTCTCCTCTTTCAGAACCCTCTCTCTCTCTCGCTTCTCAGCTGCTGCTACACCGACTGTCGGTCCGCCGTAACATCGCCGTAACACCGCCGGTAAGCCTCTCTCTCTTCTCTAATTCCATGGGTGCTTACACCTTTTGGTCCTGTTACTCTGTTTTGATTGTAAATAAGAGAGAGGAGGGCTATGAAGAGTTGGGTTTGTTGTTTATGATATAGCCTTTCACAAAAATGGGTTTGGTGTAATTTGTTTGAACATGGCTTTTTCTGAAATGGGTTCTTCTAGATTAATTCACAGAGGCATGAATTTAGGAATTTAATTTTGTTTTGTTTTGTTTATATGATGTTATTGATATAGCAAGACCATTTTTTTTTTTTGGTTTTAGAAATGGGTTCTTTTAGTTTTCATTAATAGATGCGACAATTTCTGATTCTTCATGCCAATACATATGAGTTAGTTGTTAACAAAGTTGAGTTCTTAGGAAAATTTGTTGAATATGGTTGTGATCTTTTAAAGCAAATTGATTGGTGCATTAGCTCATTATAATCTAACTTGGTAATATCTAGCTATGTTAGTGGTGGCACGATGAGGGCGATAGTTTTGGTCTATTTCTTGTTGTTATATAACTAGTATGAATGCTTTTGTTTTTGCATAATGGTTTTCTAATCATTTGGGACCATTTGATGAATTTGTTTTAGCTTATAACTTGATGTCTCTCTAAATGCGTCTAATTTATTGTTTTGCTGAATTTTGATTCAGCTTGATATCGACTCTTTTACTCTTAAATTATTAGAATGTCTTAACTCTTAGGCTTCTCTACTAGGGGATCTTTTTCTAAACTTCCAATTGAGTCTTTGTAATTAGTATTGTTTATAGAGTCTTAGTAGTTTGCTGGATTTTTCATTCTTCAAATATGCTTCCATCTATTTAACTCAGCTGCACAACTTATTAATTACCAAGCAGCTGAGTTATTTGGTATTGTTTTAATATAATTTTTTGGATTGGAAGTAGCTATTAAAGTCCTCAAGTTTGAGCGTGTAAATTCAGATATGTAGAGAGAGTTTAGGCAGGATGTCTTTTTAATGAGGTGTGTTGAACCATGTTATTTTCCAAATTTTTGACTTGAGATATATGTTCTTCATATCTTGTTTGTTGAGGTTATGTAACTAGGCTTAATATAATTGTTTGTGGGCATTAGAGTTATTTATGAAGACTTAATTCTGTGGAATATTGTTGCACTCTTTGCAGTATGGAGCCTGGGATCGATGAGGAGCCAGAGATTGTGTGCCCTGGTCCAGAAGATCCTTCATTGTTGACGCGACAACGAAATCATCGATCAGAGGACATTTGGAATGGCGATGTGAAATATCTAGTTTTAACAACTGCTTTAATTTTTATGTTGTCTTTGACTTTTAGCAAGTTCTTTGAAAGTTGTATATCTAATTCTAACGACCGCTATAATTTTTATCCATTTTACAGGACTCGGGCTCACTTACATGTCGTGGTCTCGCTAAGGAGATGGCAAAGATAATGATGCAAGATAATCGGGTGATTGATATTATTAAGTTGGTGGGGTTAGAAGGATTGTTTAGGGTCCCTTCCAGAGAGATAGATCATTGCCTAATATCGGCCCTAGTTGAGCGATGGCGGCCGGAGACTCATACGTTCCATCTTCCGCATGGTGAGATGTCAATCACCCTAGAAGTGTGGAGGTCATTTTTGGACTTCTTATAGACGGTGAGGTCTTGGTTGGGCCGACTACTGTGGTGGATGGGAATTGGAGGCAACTGTGCGTGGAATTGCTTGGTTTTGGAGTTCCGGAGAATGACAACAAAACTTTGGTGGGGCAAAGAATTCTCATTAGTCGCCTTGTTGAGCGCATTGCAGAGCCACTGCCTCATGATGCAACAGAGGAGCAAGTACATCAGTATGCCCGGTGTTATATTTTAGCGCTACTAGGGGATAAGATTTTCATGGACAAGTCGGGAGATAGGGTGCATCTGATGTTCTTGGAGTTCCTGTGGAACCTTCATGACCTGCCAAAGTATAGTTGGGGTAGTGATTGCCTAGCATGGTTGTATAGGGAGTTATGCCGGGCAAGTGATAAAGAAGCATCACAGATTGGTGGGGTGTTGCAATTGGTCCAATACTGGGCATGGGCGAGGTTGCCATTCTTATGCCCGAGGATAGAGCCTCCACCTGGATGCGATTATGGCCCATGGCCAAAAGCTCCACTTGCATTTAAGTAAGTATTTTCCTAATATTTAGTGTGTTATGCAATGTACTATTCTTAGTAACTAAGTGGTAATATCTTATGTTATTCGATCGTAACTGTAAGTGGGTGCGGGTGCCAAGCTCGAAGAGTAAGCCATTTAGCACGGCGTTGATCCATTATCGTGAGCAATTAGTTAGAATGTAGCCGGACCAGGTAATAATATACAAAATTTCTGTGGAAGTTATGTTAATTTTCCTTAAGAATATGTTGAAATCATTGCTTTAACATATCTTCTATTTTAATTTTTGTTTTTCCCTTTATCTATGTATTCTCCTTTGTTTCACATTTTAAGATGTTATGATAATTGTTTTTTGTTTCTATTGTAGATTATATGGCAGCCATATGAAGCAGACTTTGGCCACCTTCCTGACTTCTGCGTTGCAGGGAGGGATACGTGGACGGCAAGGGTGCCACTTGTGTGTTTTTGCATAGTAGAGACACACCACCCAGATTGTGTCCTTCGACAGTTTGGGTTGGCGCAAGAGCGGCCTGACCATGTTGTGTACGATGATAGACTACATAGAATAGACTTGCGTGGGAAGGTGGAAAAGAATTGGAGGGAGGAGCATGGACCGTATATCCTTACATGGGATACGAGACAACAACGACTTTGCCATGCACCTCCTCAGAGTGGTGAGATGCCTCGCAATCATGATTATTACCGCTGGTACCGTTCGGTCACTCGAAAGTATGTCGACCGCAACAGTGCTAAATTAGATATAATGGTAATGTGTTCTAATTAGATTTTATTGCCTACTTTGTTTTTTCTTCAGTACATGTAGGAACATAGAATCAATTGATTTCTTTTTTCAGCAAATCTGGTTTGATCTGACTGAGCTCCAATTAAAAAGACTTTCTATTACATATAGTATTCTAATAACACTTTTTGTTCTTAGTTGAGTATTTGAGTAGATCAAATCTGATTGTACTGGTTCTTTCTCCGTTTTAGATTGAAAGCCATTTAGCACTATTGGAGATGCTTCCTGTAGGCAGCCGAGCACACAACCATGTCCAACGTGTCCTAAATAATGTGGTTGGGCTTGGTGGTGGTCTTGCAGCAAATAGGCAGGCAAACAATGGGCATGATACTGAATCAATAGCTACTGCAATCCCAAGCACAAACGCAGCACCCCGAAGTACATCGACCCGTGGTCAAGGTGCTACTGCAAGCCCAAGCACAAGTGCAGGTAGGGGCCGTGGTCGGCCTGCTACAGCAAGCCCAAGCACAAGTGCAGCTAGGGGCCGTGGTCGACGTGCAACAACCCCTCGGGTTGTAACTAGTCCCGAGGTACCTGCACCTATCCCACACGCATCTCCTCCACCTGAGGTTCCTTCACCCATCCCAGTTGCATCTCCTCAGCTGAGGTCCCTTCACCCACCCCACCTTTGCAGCCCAGTTTTGATCTTGGTTTTGATTTTCATATGACCCCTCCTACGCACCCTGAGACACCCTCATACCCACGCACCAGCTCCAATGCACCCACTTTGCCCATGACAATGATCCCCACTCCTAGCTATACAGAGCATCATTACCCACCTACCTCATCCTCATCCGACCCTTTAGGACCTCCGGTTGGGATTGACACTGATGTACTGGACGAGCATCCCCCTCAGCAGCCTTCACCCCCATGAGGTAGACCACAACGTACTAGAAGAGCACCCATTGGAATTGTCAAATTCCTCTAGCAATGCTTTTCTAACTTCTTTTGAAAATTTGCTCATTGGAATTGTCAAATGTCAGTCCTCTGTTAGATTCTGTACAACATTCTTTGTACCCCCCCTCGCCTATCCCATCTTGTTAGTCCTTTAGAAAATCCAATTTTTAAGGAACACCATTTAATGCTCTGTCTTTCAAATAAAGAGGTATAAGCTTCCAAACCTACCATTGATGTGGGACAACCTAGGCTTCACCACCTAGAACAGTCCCATGGTAACCTAAGGCTTCACCACCTGGAATCACCACCAAATGCAAAAGCATTTTCACAAAGAAATTTTTGATCATCAATTAGTCTAAATACAAAATAAACCATATGGAGCTTTATAGAGCTTCCAGGAAATAAAGTGATAGAGAACAACTAATCGTAGCTGAACTCAAATACTAATCCAAATGCTAAACTAGTCCCTATCTAAGAACATGATATTTAATCCCTATCATGACTCAAGCTAAACAAATAAAAACTTAAAATATAACATTATCCAATGAAAATACAAAATAAAATATTGAAATAATTTATAGTTGTGCACCTGCTTTAACCACTCTTAATTTAACTCAAGTGGAAGAGGGGTATGGACTTTTAAAAAAAAGTTAAGAGTAAGTTATGACTTATGAGATTTACTCTCTTTTCATGTATTTTTTTTCCAATTCTTTTAGGCTACTTTTTGTCCATGATTTTGTGCATAAAGTATCTATTTCATAATAAAATACCATTTTTTATATAAAAAAAGGTTGGGAAAGTCATTTATAGTGTGTTCATTGACTTTTCAAAGAGAACCATATTTTGGGGTATCCTGAAATGGAATAGAGGACCAACAATATGGGACAGAGGGAATATTTAAGAAGGAGTTGTTGTTGTTGCCCTATTGGACAATAGGGATTATGGTGGTTTATGAATACTGATCATGTATGAACACATTAAATTCCAATTGATTAATGGCACCCCGAAATGCATATTATGAGGTAGTGTAGGTGAATATTTCAGAATTTTTCGAAAGGTAGGATAAATGGATCATTCAGTTAGTATAAAAATTCTCTTGGGTGCTTGTGGTCTCTTTTTCAAACAAGCACTAATTTTGCATGTGCCTTTTACCATAATTATGAAATATGGTGGGCAGGGTCTCTCCTTCCTAAATATCTAAAATATCAAATTTTTTACTTACTAATCACCATCTGTTGTTTTCTCTTGTGCCCTCTCATCCTACAGATATACAATTATCAAGGAGTTTTTAATGAAGACTACAACATAGCAAACACACTAGCTCCTAATGGTAAATCTTGTGAATGTGTACTAAAGATTATGATTATAAATTTTTAACTTTGAAATGGATAAAATTGGTGAGCATAAGTGTCTCTTTCTGATGTTTGAGCTACCTCTTATTTGTTTATTTCAGATGTACCGGCAGGTACTCCTGCTGTGGTTGCTCAAAATGATGTTGGAAAGGATGATGATGACGAGCCCCCATTAAACGAAAATGATGATGATGATTTTGATGATGTGGACCAAGTAGAGGAGCAAAACACACATCATTTAGTTTTGGCACAGTTTGATAAGGTAATTTATTAGTGATCATGTATAATTGATGTCTAAACTATATTGGGCTACTATATTTAATCTTGTGATTATTGCATGTTTCATTAAATACATTATGTGTTTGGGTTGGGTAGGTGACGCGTACCAAGAGCAGGTGGAAATGCACACTGAAGGATGGCATTATGCACATAAAAAATAAGGACATTCTCTTTAACAAGGTCAGTTTTCCTCTTTTGTCTGTTGGCTCTTTTGTCATTCCCTTTGTTCTCATTTTGTTCTGGACCTTAAGCTCAAAATTTCCATTCAAATTCTGTGGACATTAATGTCTCTTCAGAAACCAAGTAGGGTGTGGCAGGTGTAGCAATAGATGAGGTGGCATTTAGGGGAAACATTGTGAGCTATTTGACAGATAGGAGATTTTTTTAAAAAGAAAATTTATTTGTTCACTATAGTAGAGGTAGAATAGGTGAGGCAGCATTTAGGAGAAACCTTGCAAGCTATTGACCTATATAGGAGTTTCTTGTTCTTTTAAAGAAAATTTATTTGTTCACCATGTATCTGTGAATTGAGCTCTTAATGCAGATAGGAGGAGTTGTATCAATTCATTGTAGATGATCTCTCCTTCCCTTTATTGGTATAATTCTTATGGTGAACATATCTGAGCAGCTGTGCTTCGGGTTTGACATTAAGAATGATTAATTCTTCCCCTTGCTATATGTGGGATAAAGTATGGTAGACTTGCTAATTCACTGCCGTTATTTCACTAATAACTTGTTAACCGAGTTTCATAGATCAAATAAGGAAAAACAGAAAGGACAGAAAATAAAATTTTCTTGCTACTGGCATTTCCCCCATTCATCAAATCCAGCCTCACTGTTCAGTGCTAAAAATATTGATTTCTTTTTCATATGGCATTCTTTGATCATGTTTGCCTTGATTACAGGAAGCCCTTGATGGTATTGAGTTTGCTAGGGGTGATCCTAATTCTACATGGGGTTCTCTCAAGGACCTCCCAGCATTTTTTTTTTTGGCAACAATAGTGTTGTAACTATGCTGTGGGTAAAATTTTGCCGACCTTAATTTTGTTTTTACTTCCATTATATGCAGGTAACACCAACCAAGACTCTACTTGAAAATGCTGGCACAGAAATGAATGTCATACTCCTCCCTTATTCTTTCACTTCATTTAGAGTAATTTTATGAATTAATCAAAATAACTCTACGAACATGACATTGTCGTTCGCTAGCTATTCAGTTGTAACGTCATGTTGTAGATAATATCAAACTTGCTGCCTTTTAGTTCCATGACTGTAACATCTTTGTGGAGACAATTCTGTCCTTTAGTTGTTTTCAGAGCTTATGTGTTTGTTGAGTGTTATTATATCAAACTTGTTGTTTTCCAGTTCCATGTTTGTTATAATATAAAAACGCTTCTTGTGGATGCATTACCCCTTTCACATATAAAAAAGAAATAGTAAGATGTTGAGCTCGTACAAAAGAAAAGGAAACTAATGAGATTAGCATAATCTTGCAAAAAAAAGAAGGATAAAATAGAGACAAGTTTCAAGAAAAAAGGGTGAGGGAGGAGTACGACATTGTGTGCTGAATCTGAAACAAAATCTGAGGTTCCTGAGCCACATGAATATGCAGTGCCCAATTCATTGTGTGTTGAATCTGATGACGTAGATGTGTATATTATGTGAGTTCAGACCATAATTTTCACCAAGTACTTATAATTCTTGAAAACACTAATACAAGTACACCTTTTCATTCTATACCAACAACGAACAGCAGGGAAAAAATGAGCAAGTGATTTCATATAAACTTAGCCAAAAGTAATGAACAATTCATCTTTAGATTTGCAAAAAGTGCACGTACATAATTATCATTTGCCAGACATTAAGAACAACATTTTGTATTGCACAAAACGTGTAGACATCAACAACAATGTTGAATGTTCGTAGGTAGAAATTTTTGGAAATCATCATTGCTTGAATCTGAGAAGTCTGAAATATCACTTTCATCATGTAACGCAGTAATTTCATTAATAGACTTCATGGCTCGCTCTTGCGCCTTCCCCTTTAGATGCTTCTTAGCTTTTTGGACTGCATGAAAACGGTCTAGCCGCCTTTGCATTTGATTGTTCTCTTGTTCAAGGTGAGCAAGTATGTTGGCAGGTTCATCTCTAGGTAACTCAGTTGAGCGTGCCTTAGGAACTCGTAACCTGTGCCATCGACAATACACCTCCAACTCACACCTCTTCTCGTATAGGGTTGACCATGGTGGTTCTGCTACGGTGAACTCCATTGCGGTGGTATCTGTACTTAGTTTTGTAGGTTTGCCGACCATGATGTGGCCAACGCTTCCAAGACTCTCGTATGTGTATATTGACATATTAACGAAATCTCTCTTCTTTCCAACCCATTTTCGGTCTGTGTATGTTTGTAGTTGTTGACCTACTGGAACTTGTGATAATTCATTTGTTGAAGTAGATTGAAACTTGTTTCTATGTGTACGAGATGATGTTGAGGCGTTACGACTCATAGCTTACTCAACCTACAAAGTTAGTGGGGTAGGAATAAGAAAAGAATTGTGGTGCATTTATAACCTCATTCCACTGTGTATTCAATAATAAAATTTAACATATTCAGGCTTGTCATGTCAATACAGGCTGGAAAACCACGATACAAATTTTTTGTTCAAATGTTCCCAATGTCACAGTGAGATTCTCTTGTTCTGGGCAATAATTGCAGTGTACTGCCATGACTATTCAGCTGAACAGTATTCATGTGAAGAGTATTTAGCATGCTTGTGTTTCATCTGACATGAACTTGACAAGACAATACCAAGTTGTGTTAAATGCATCATAAACTTTTCAAGGGTCTTCTGCATCCTTGAAAACAGTGCATTGCAAAAGGATGCAGATCTGTGTATTGACGTGAGTGTGAATGATATGACTAGATAGGGCTCAACAGTGCCGAGCTATTGAGCAGCACATGTAGCATTGCGAACATTAGTGTAGCAATAGTGGACAGCTGACCCCTAAACTCGAGAATTTGTTTTAATAAATTTAGGTTTAGAATAAGGGCTCTCAACCTAAACTTGTTGTCTCTAATTATATATGTAAGTGCACAAAGATGGATCGAAATTAACCAAAATGGACCAAAGTGGTCTGAATGGACCAAATTAGACCAACTAGAACCGAATGACTGAATAAGACCAAAGTAGACCAAATAGGACCAAAGTAGATTTCAAGGACCGAATTGGGACCAAATTAAACTGAATGGACCAAATGTCACAATGTCACAGTGGTCTCTCAACCTAAACCTGTTGTCTCCCATTATATATGTAAGTGCACAAAGATGGATCGAAATTGACCAAAATCGAGTCTCTAAAATTGACCAAATGACTGAATAAGACCAAAGTCGACCAAATAGGACCAGAGTAAATTTTCAGGACCGAATTGGGACTAAATTACACTGAACGGACCAAATGGACCACAGTGGACTGAATTAGATGTATTGGACCAGAGGAAACATGTTGAGTAAAAATCGAGTCTTAGAGACTCGAGTTTCTTTGGAAATTTTTTTTAATTTCCCAGTGGAACTCGAGTCTCTAAAACTCGATTTTTACTGGGCAAAATATTTTTTCCCCAACATAAGCACGCTCTGTTTCGGGCAGAGAGGCATGCCCTGTTTCAGTGATTATTGCCCAGTGGAACTCGAGTCTCTAAAACTCGAGTTTCACTGGGCAAAATATTTTTTTTCCCAACATAAGCATGCTCTGTTTCAGGTAGAGAGGCATGCCCTGTTTTAGTGATTATTGCCTAGTGGAACTCGAGTCTCTCTAAAACTCGAGTTTCATTGGGAATTTTCTTTTCCCCCAACAGAAACATGCTCTGTTTCAGGCAGAGAGCAATGCTCTGTTCCCCCCCCCCCCAAACATGCAGCAAACCAAAAATTGAAATGTGTGCACACACCTGCTGGGAAACATAGATAGAGAAGCTAAGAATGTAATCCACAAATACTAATTGAGAGGTAGACAAGTTGAGAATGAAAATGCACTTAAATTACATCAAAAGGCATTCTCATTAGGCACCAAACTAAAGAAATTGTTACGCTCTTTGCATAACCATAGTTTTACAATGTAAATGCACTCAAATCACAACAAAAGTCATTCTCAATATATCACCATTCTAAACATGTCCAACCACGCTTAATTTGCAATTCTAACCATACTACTCAAATCACAATATTCATAGAGGTACATTGGATAGAGAGTTACAAGTACATTCAACAAAAATCAAAAAGTTCACATAGAGCCAATACAACGTAGTCACTTTTCCTAAGATCAGCGGTCCGCATGACAAAAACGTCGTCCATGGAAGCATGCCTAAAAAACGTAGTGTATTTACGTTAGGAGACAAGATAGTAAACATTAGGTAAACATCGAATGAACAACAATTATTTAACCGATGCATAACTTTTTGCCATCTACCTACCTAGTGTGGAACATGGCCGCTTGTGGAAACGCCACGGGACTGTGAACATTTTCTGCGGTTATGCCCGGAAGCATGACACAGTCCACATGTCTGCTTGGGTTGACTCTCTATCAAATCTGCGTCCTCCCTTCGCCATCCCGGTTCTCGATCCTTATTCCTCACTCCATCTATCTCGTTCCTTATTCTTGACTTCATCGGTTGACCTTTGGCCCACAACAATTCCGGATTAGGCAACCACTTTGGCCCCATGGGATCGCTCCATAATGATTGTGACTTAGGAACCACAAATGCATGCTCATAAGTGTTAAGGGCATGGTTCAAACCATAACATGGGTGAATATACGTGGTCGAATCAATATGTAAATAGTCACATACTCTAATTGCATGTGAACACGGGATCCCTATATTTTGCCATTTCCCACAACTGCATGTTTTTTCCCGTAACCGAACTTCGTAACTGTGGTTTCAATCTCCTGTGCTACACGTGTTGAGTTGGGTAACTACTTGAAATATCAGCTCTTCATTGCTAAATGGCTTGAGATAGTGTTTCTCATATTTACGCTTATTTCCATCCCACATGGATAAGGCATATTCACTCCATTTCTTACCCTCTGACAACTCATAATGGTATTCTTTGTGCCGGTCGTAGAAATATTGAACAAGTTTGTTCCAAGTGAACTCAACCAACGCGGCAATAGGAAGGCCCCGTGCACCTTTCAGTATACCATTGAAACACTCTGATATATTGGTTGTCATTGCCCCAAAACGTCTCCCACCATCGTGTGACTGGGTCCACATATCCACAGACTGGCTCATTAGGTATGTGTATGGAAGATAATCTTGATTCTTTTCCTTACCATCCCTCCCCGTCACCTTCTTCTTCTTCCTAATGGCCTCAATTTCCACCTGCTTAATGGACTCCATTATGGTAGTAAATTTAACTACCTAACTAGCATATCCCACTTTCAACGCCGCCAACTTTAGAGTCGAGTTCTGAAAATGGGTGTTGAAGTTGCTAGCAACATGTCGAAGGCAATATCTATGAAATAGCCTTGCTTTTCCATCATCCCTTCTAGGCCAGTTTGCAATGGCATTTTTGATACCGAGATGTCGGTGAGAAATTATGCAAATGCCTTCGTCAGGTATCAAGTGGCCAATCGTTTCTCTGAGGCATAGTAAAAACCACCTCCAACTGGACCCTGACTCACAATCCACAACAGCAAAGGTGAGAGGGAATACCTTGTTGTTAGTATCGGTTGTCATTGCGACCAATAACTTTCCTTGATATTTACCATATAGATGGGTCCCATCAATACTGATAACCGGCTTGCAGTATTTGAATCCTGATATGCATGGACCGAAAGACCAAAACACATAATGCAACAATACGGTGTGATCTTCATCGATGGGTGTGACACGATAGCAAAACTGGGTAGTCGGGTCTTGATCAATATATGCCATTAGCAACTTTTGCAGCTTTTGGTAAGACTCTTCCAATCTCCAAACATAAACGCAATCACCTTTTGTTTCGCATCCCATACCTTGTAGTAAGAAGGCTTATGGCCATTATATTTCGACTCTATCAGAGATCTGAGATGCTTAATTTGAGTAGTGTGATCCTCACGTAACTTGTTATGGATTTCTGCTGCAATAAAATTACAACTCATCATTCTACCATCATTTCGCACCCCAGTCTGTATACAAGTGTGAGGACCCACATACACGGTGACCATCCATAGATTTTGGAGCTCGGGCTTCATAACTGCGTAGATATACCACTTGCATGACTCATGCACACATTTTGCACAAAGATTTTTCCTCGTCGACCTAGTGATCTTAAAGTGTTTGTTTTCTATGAGGGCACAAATTGTTAATACGCGCTTCACCTCCACTTTACTGGCAAAAGTCAACCCTTTGCACAAATTCATCCCCTCTCTCCAAGTAGACACAAATGGCATCCCAATATGCGAAGGATCAATCATATTTTCCTAAGTATTTGCAGAGAATGACAACGCAGGAGATGCGTAGGCAGGGATTGTGTTTGTAATGTTTTGGATACTAATAACATTGTCTGCATCAGGTTCACCACCATCCAATGTCTCATCGTCATCAATGTCCCTCTCAAAGTCCTCAAAGTCCCTTCTGTCAATCATGTCTTCATAGTCATCTTTATTGGCAAAATCTTCACCGTTAATGGCAAGATTCTCATCAACATAGTCGTCATCATCATCATCATCATCATTGTTAACAACAGTAGTCTCATCAACATAGTCGTCATCGTCATCATCATTGGTAACAGCAGTAGTCTCATCAACATAGTCGTCGTCGTCGTCATCATTATCATCATCATCACCATCGGCATGAACATCATCATCCTCTACATGTGTAGAATACTCATATTGAGCATCCGGAATCGCAACTTGTAAGCTTGTGGTTGTTTGTTGGATATCCTCTTGCTATACTGCACGCGGCTTCAACTGTATGTACAACTCAATGTTACTTACTTCAGCTATACTCTCCAACTTGTCAAACATGATCTTTACATGTTTGTCTTTTTCTATCACCATATACTTGTAATTAATCTGGTGCTTCATGATTTCATTTGGCATACGATAAGTAATTTGCATGTTGTACGCATCAGGATTCTTACACAACTCTTCCATGACAAACATCTTCAATTCGTCAACGGTCTTCAACCTACGATCAATTTGGGTATAATAGGTCTTCATACCCAGCCCCTCAAATGGCAATCCCTTGTTCGCATTGGGATTCTTAAGCGGACCACCGTGGTATATGATTATAACAATATCAGGCATTGTGAACCTGTTCAAGTCAAGTACTATGTTAGTTAAATCACATAGTTGTAAAGTAGGGGAAAAAAGTAATGCAATCTTAAGGCTGAACATATTCAAGCCCGATTATAGAGTGCCCCATTGCCCATTAATATCTAAAGGCCAAGACGTAAACCTTCTAATCCTAGTGGATGGAGAGACGAAATTATCTATTACTCCATTGTGTGGTGACCTATAATGCCCAAAAGGGTTTTGATTACATACCCATTCATTACATTCATTCATTACCCATTTCATACCCAAACCAATGATAAATAAAGTCAAAAAAACTTGTAAGATCATGATAAAAATAAAAGCCTAGAAATGATGAATAAAATTTTGATAATTACATACCCATTCATTACATCCATTCATTACATTCATTCACTACCCATTTCATACCCAAACCAATGATAAATAAAGTCAAAAAAACTTGTAAGATCATGATAAAAAATAAAAGCCTAGAAATGATAAATAAAATTTGATAACAAAAACTATGCAAATAAATACTAAAAAAATTAACACTAACAAAACAAAATAAATTAACTATCTAACAAATAAATGGTAAAACTCTTTAACCCACACCCATAGACAACATACCCAACTACAATGACAATCAAATTATGCAAACCCTTACCTGAGATATGAATTTGCTGAGAGGGAAGAGCAATGAGAGTGGACAATGTGGTTTTGTCAGAGTGAGAGGCAATGTGGTGTGAGAGAGTTAGTGAGGGTGAGTGAGAGTTAGTGAGGCCGAGAGGAGCTCTGTTTTTAGGTTTTTTCTCTGTGAGTGTTAATGTGAGAGAGTCTCTGTGAGTTAACATGCCACGAGCTGTGTTTTAATATATTGTCCAGTGGAACTCGAGTCTATAAGACTCGAGTTCCATGCATAGGATAAGATATTTAAAAAATAAGAATTAGTTGAACTCGAGTTTTATAGACTCGATTTTTATGTCGTGTAAAACGAGTTTTTAAGACTCGAGATCCAGGTGGCATTTTGGCCAAATCAGCGAGCGCAAAGCGAGCATAAAGTGATTTTTTAAGACTCGAGTTTTTATGTATATCTCGAGTTTCAAAAACTAGAGTTGTTAGTTTCCTTTAATACTTTCAAACAATGCCTAACTATATTGATGCCATCCACACCGCTAATCTACACATTCCCCCTACCAATCACAACTTAACTTGTAAATAGGTATCAAACTTGAAACAAGTTTTTAAAACACATGTAGCAACCAGACACTTGTTTACTAGATTTTAATGGCAACCAGCGTCCCAAATTTGTGTTGTAATGACCAGTGCACCACGCTAGCTTCTCAACTCCATCAAAAGATGACGAATCTGTTGAGAGAGAAAAGGATTAAAATAATATTTTTGTTTTTACTATGGCACAATTGCAATTTTTTTTTTTACATAAACGTCATTGTCATTGTGTATGGCGAAACAGGCAAGCAACACTTCAAAGCATAAAAAACAATGGAATGCATTTTAGAGCAATTATATATTTTTCTCTATCTCTGTTCCTACTATAATCTAATCTGCTCTGCTGTTTGGACGATGGGATTAAAGGCATCTAAAAACAAGAAGAATTTCGGATTCCACAGGAAATGAGACCTTTTTGGTCCAAAATGAGATCAAATATCTTTGGTTTTCCATATATACATTCTCTGCAAAATCACATTTTTAATTTTTTTGGGTGTTTTTGTTGAGAAAAAAAAAATGATGTTTTCACATGTTTATTCCCACCAGAAGGAAGTTTTAAATTTGAGAATTTTACATGTATTTTAGGTAAAGTTGGTTCTAATATGATTCTAGACAAACTTGATATAAAATGAAGACCGAAATACATTGGTGGTTCTTAAAAGTTTACTTGTTGAGCGTTCCCCCCCCCCCCCCCCACAAGGTTTACGAAATGAGCACTATCGATCTTTCATTCCCTTCCATGTCTAACAGAGATTTTTTTGATTACATGACAAATTGTTATTTTATCAAAATGTTTACACGAAATTCTATACCCAAACTTGTTTCTTTGGCCCAACTCAAACGCAAAACCGGGGGAGCTTCATACTCAAATTGAAACCCAATGCCATAACCAGATTGAGAGAGAGAGACCTTACTTTAGTAAGTATGAAAACTAATTTGGGAAAAATGATTTCATTGCTTTAATTAGAATTACAGAGCTCTATATATATACACTGATACACACTGAAAACCAGTAACTAACTCTAACTAATTCCCACGAATTGTGCTAACTAAATACTAATAGTTCTTGGCACGTGTATTACTAACAATAGTTGGCACATGTGAACATATATACAATATTCTAACTAAACTACAAGCTGTATATAGCAACTAACTACATGTCGTGCTCTGCTCTGCTGCACCTGGACTTCCTCTGTTGCTCTGTTCTTCTATATCTTGACTTCCCTTGTTTTCTTCTATATCTGAAGCAGTTAATTCTTTGACAATAGATTTAGCTTGACCAGAAGGCTTCTTCTTTTGATACTCTCCCTCAAGATGGACTGAGGGCAAATGAATATTGATCAATCCCATCTTGGAAATGAGTTCTGAGAAGTGGTTAAAACTCAAAGCCTTAGTTAGCACATCAGCCAATTGGCAATGAGTCTTGACATGAATCAACTTTATCACCTTAGCCAACACCTTGTCCCTAACCACGTGACAGTCAATCTCTATGTGTTTGGTTCTTTCATAAAATACCGGATTGGAACCAATATGGAGAGCTGACTGACTATCACAAAAGAGCAAAGCTTCTCTGTCATGCCTTACTTGAATATCCCTTAGAAAATAAAGAATTCATACCACTTCACATGTAGCTATTGTCATTGCTCTATATTCAGCTTCTGCTGAAGACCGTGAAACAGTGGACTGTTTCTTAGATTTCTAAGAAATTAAGGAGTCACCAATGAATATGCAATATCCAGTCATTGATCTTCTTGTGTCTGGACATGCAACCCAATTTGAATCAGTAAAGCCCTTTACATGCAACTTTGAGGCAGCTGAAAAGAACACTCCCTTCCCTGGTTCATTCTTCAAATATTGCAAGATTCTATAGGCTGCTTCAAGGTGTGGTTTTCTAGACTTAGACATAAACTGACTCAACTTATGAACAACATAAGTGATGCCAGGTCTGGTGATTGTCAGATATAGCAGCCTCCCCACCAATCTTCTGTACTTGTTGGGATCTTTGAGCAAATCACCATCATACTTGCTCAACTTAAGATTCTGCTCCATTGGGACCTTGGAAGGTTTACAACCAAGCATACCAGCATCACTTAGTACTTCCAAAGCATACTTTCTTTGACAAAGAGCTATACCCTTATTAGTCCTTGCACTTCTAAACCAAGGAAAAACTTTAAATCTCCTAAATCCTTGAGCTTGCACCTTTGATCCAATAAAACCTTGAACTGATCTACCTTGTCCTTGTCATTGTTGGCAATTAACACATCATCCACATAGACTAATAAAGCAATAAAGGACTCACCTTGCTGTCTAGTAAACAGTGAGTAATTTGCTTTGGACTGCACAAAGCCTAATTGAATCAAGGCTTTAGAGAACTTGGAGAACCATTGTCTGGATGCTTGCTTTAAGCCATAAAGAGATTTGTTTAATTTGCAAACAGTCTTCCCCTTACTGTGGAAGCCAGGTGGAAGAGCCATATAAACATCCTCAAGTAAATCCCCATGAAGGAAGGCATTGTTGACATTAAGTTGGCTTAAAAACCAGTCTTTCATAGCAGCCACCGCCAACAAGCACTTCACAGAAACCATTTTGGCAACCGGACTGAAGGTCTCAATATAATCCAAACCTTCTTTTTGGGTAAATCCCTTTCCAACCAACTGAGCCTTGTATCTCTCCACAGAGCCATCAGACTTATACTTAACTCGGTAGACCCACTTACAACCAATGGCCTTTTTGTTGGGTGGAAGAGGAGTAAGAGTCCAAGTGTTATTTGCCTCCAATGCTGCAATTTTAGCATCCATGGAAGCTTGCCATTTAGGGTCAGACACAGCTTAAGAATAGTATTGTGGTTCAACAGTAGCAGAAATGGAACAACAAAATGATTTATAAGATGGAGACAAGTGATCATAAGAAAGAAAAGAAGAAAGAGGATGAAATGTACTTGACTGAGGCAACTTAGGAGTAGGAGCTGAGGATACCTGATTGCAATGGTAAGCTTGAAGATAAGATGGAGGTTTAGAAACTCTAGTAGACCTCCTAAGATGAGGATTAGGAACCAAGGGCTCATCTGAAGCCTCAGGCAGATCCTGAGGAAGATCTTCATCAATATCATGATGAATATCAATAATAGTGTCATAAGAAATGTTATGGGAAGAGCTGAAGGAAGGGAAGGATAATGTGGAGAAGTATCATAAAAGGAAGGTGGAATAGGGGTCATGATAGGAAGTGGAATAAGAGTAGAAGAAGAGGAAATAGCTTCACCCACAGGAAAGGGAAAAACTGTCTCATGGAAAACTACATCCCTAAACACAAGAATAGTGTGAGATAAGAGATCAAAGACCTTATAACCCTTGATATTATAGGGATATCCAAGAAAAACACACTTCCTTGCTCTAGGATAGAACTTGGAGGGCTTAGAACTAGTTGTGGAAGCAAAACATAGACAACCAAACGTTCTAAGATGGGAATAAGAAGGAACCTTTCCAAACAGAAGTTCATAGGGAGTTTTATGTTGTAAAAGAGGAGAGGGCAGCCTATTAATGAGATAGACAGCAGTGAACACACAATCACCCTAAAATGAAAGAGGCAGATTGGATTGGAGTTGTAAAGCCCTAGCAGTAGACAAGATATGTTGGTGTTTTCTCTCCATAACAGAATTTTGTTGTGGAGTATAAACACAACTAGTTTGATGAATTATGCCTTTAGCAGAATAAAACTCAGAAAGTTTGAATTCAAGAGCATTATTAGATCTAAAACATTTGATTTTAACATTGAATTGAGTTAAAACCATGTTATAAAAAGAAACAATCAAGGTTTTGACTTCAGACTTGGCCTTCATGAGAAAAAGCCAAGTTGCCCTGGTTGCATCATCAACCAAAGTAAGGAAATATCTATGACCAGCTGAGGTAGGAATAGAAAAAGGACTCCAAACATCCATATGCACCAAATCAAAAGGAGAATCACACATTTTATTATTGAATGGAAAGGGCAATTTTTTCTGCTTTGCCAATGGACAAACAGTACATTGTTTGGTACAACAATTTTGCAAGAAAGGAAAAATATTGCTTAAAGATTGAAGCTTAACATCAGAGGGATGTCCTAGTCTAGAATGCCACAAGGAAGACATACTATTGTGGTGAGAATTAGAAGAAAAAGCAGTAAAAGAACCTATGTTGTGCTTAGACAGGAAATCATCTAGAGAGCTAGAAGCTGAGAACAAGCTTGATTGTTGCAGCAGGTACAAACCATCAGACATCTGACCCATTCCAATCGTGCTCTTGTTGGTAAGGTCCTCTATAAAGCAATGGGTAGAAAGGAAAACAAGACAAAGGGGTTGTGTCTTAGTCAAGGAACTGACAGATAAAAGATTAAAAGAAAAGGAAGGTACACAAAGGACATTTGTAAGGACAAGATGTGAAGAAAGTTGAATTGTTCCAACATGTGTGACAACAGCTGATTCCCCATTAGGAAATTGGACCATAGAATGTGAAATAGCAGTAATTGAGGTTTGTAAACTCACAGAACAAACTATGTGATCAGTAGCCCCAGTATCAATAACCCAAGTCTCCATGTTATAGGCTTTTCTATTAACAAACTGAGCAGAAAATACTGAATGCTTGAGGTTTAAAGGCATACTTGCTACTGTGTTATTAGGAAAACTCACAGTATTGGCCATACGGTGCTCTGGCCCTGTAGAATTCTGTTGAGATGGCCTTGGTAGTGCACCAATTAGAGCTAGTAACTGTTGGTACTGATCTAGTGTGAAAGAAGGTGCATGAGTAGTGATAGGTGCATGACCAGGTACACCTTCTTGAGGAGTTAGTGCCATATGATTGTGAAAATGATCTGGAATAGTAGAAGACACCAGATGGGCCATGGACTTGTTCTTTGACTTGAAACCTGGGGGAAATTCGTGTAATTTGTAACACTTGTCAATGGTATGACCTAGCTTGCCACAATGAGTACACAATGGTCTCTCTTTGCCTTTACCATTAGAAGCCCCATTAGTGAAGTTCTGAGTCTTGGTGGCTAAAGCAGTAGACTTAACTCTCGCACCCATACTAACACTCCTTTGCATCTCTTCTTGGATCAACAAAGAATGCACCTTGTTAATAGGAGGTAAAGGATCCATGAGTAAAATCTGAGTTTTGACTTGAGAAAAAGAATCGTTCAGTCCCATGAGGAATTTCATCACTGATTATTTGGCTTGAAGATCAATAAGCCTTTGATTTACATTGCACTGACATTTTCCACAAGTGCATAAAGGAAAAGGACTGAGACTTTGTGATTGAGGCCATAAGACCTTCAATTGTGTGAAGAAATCAGTGATTGAAACTTCACCTTGATGGAACTCTGAGATTTGCTTTTGCAAATTGAAAATCTTTGGACCATTCTTATGACAGAAAGTATCCCTCAAATCATTCCAAATTTCCAAAGTAGTTTTCCTATAGACAATGCTAGCTTGAAGCCTTGGAGAGACTGAATTAATTATCCAAGTCCCTACCATATTATCTGCACGAATCCAAGCTTGAACTGCTATTGGAGAATCTACAATTGGAGATGACAAGGTGAGAGAGCCATCTATGAAGCCAAGCTTATTCTTAGCGATGAGTGATTTCCTAACAGACCTAGCCCAAGCAGGATAGTTTTCTCCACCAATTAGGAGTTGAGAAACAAGAACAGCACCAGGATTTTCTCAATGGTGTAGAAATAAAGGATTATTCACATTTGATGAATCCTGTGTTGAAGGTTGAGTCTCGGAGGCCGAAGCAACAACTGTACCAGTGGCAGCCATGGAAGGAGCTTCGAAGCTTTTGAGGAAGACGAAGAGAAATGAAGAAGAAAGTTCCCAAATCTGTTAAAGAAGAAAACCCTAGGTTTTGTGCTCTGATACCATATGAAAACTAATTTGGGAAAAATGATTTCATTGCTTTAATTAGAATTACAAAGCTCTATATATATACACTGATACACATTGAAAACTAGTAACTAACTCTAACTAATTCTCATGAATTGTGCTAACTAAATGCTAACTAAACACTAATAGTTCTTGGCACGTGTATTATTAACAATAGTTGGCACATGTGAACATATATACAATATTCTAACTAAACTACAAGCCGTATATAGCAACTAACTACATGTCGTGCTCTGCTTGCTACACCTGGACTTCCTCTGTTGCTCTGTTCTTCTATATCTTGACTTCCCTTGTTTTCTTCTATATCTGAAGCAATTGATTCTTTGACAATAGATTCAGCTTGACCAGAAGGCTTCTTCTTTTGATAGCTTAACGAATAATGTCCCCAGGAACATCATCTACCCAAATCTTAAAATCTAACCGAACCCGAGCTTTCTTGGCAAAAGCATCCGCAACCTTATTACAGCTTCTTGACACCTGAAAGAACTTGTGAAATCGCAGCTGCGACGTTAAGTGAAGGATGTCGTCCACAATGTGACCATAGAGTGCTGGACTTGACAGACCGCTATTGATGGCCTGATTGATGATTGTGGAGTCACCTTCGAAGATAACCTTATGAAGACCAAGGTTCACAGCAAAAGATACGGCATGACGGCAAGCAAGGGCCTCCACCTCTGGTACAGAATGAGGAAGCGGGACATGGACTGACATTGCTCCCAACATATCACCTCGGCTATCTCTGATAACCACTCCTAGACCAGCAGAGTTGCTTGACTTGAAAACAGCGTTGTCGTAATTAGCTTTGTAGCAATGTTGATCAGGTGGACACCAGCGATTTGTGTAGGTTGTCACTACAGGCCTAGGGACCGGTTCTTGCGCATTGATGAAGTCTTGAAGCATGCCATCAGCCAAGGAAGGTAGCATTTGCAACGAGTGAATTGGTTTGTTCAGGCGCAGCAAGTTGCGTCTGTTCCACAGTAGCCATGCTATAAGAGCAAAAATTTCAGCTTTGTAATCATCATGTACCTGCAAAAACTTAGACATAAGGTAGTAAAATCCAGGGAGGGGGAGGTGTTTGTGAGATTTGTCCAGCTAAGAGACTGCCACGCCTCCTTCACTCCTTCACAGCCCCAAACTGCATGTGTGGTGTCTTCAACATCGATTTTGCAAATATTGCAAGTGGCAGAGAGAACCACCTCACGGCAAAGGAGGTTATCCATGGTTGGGAGAGCATTGTTGCTTGCTCTCCATACAAAGTGCTTCACTTTACTAGGTACACGTAGCTTCCATACGCCTCTCCAAAAACTTTTTTGGGGGTTAGGATTTGAGCTACTTGCCAAGTTAGTTATGGGACAAAAGTTGGAAAAGGAAAAGAAAATTTGATTTTTTAGATTTGTGACCAAATAAAATGTGACCATATCTCTTGCAGTTGCAGTATTTAGTTGCATCTGGTATTGGCCGAAAAAATGTAATTTTTTTTATTACTTAACTTATTTTTATTATTATTTAGTTTATTTTTGTTGCTATTTTTGAATTTTATTATATTTTTTTATACTATTTGTGAGTTTCATTGTATTATTTCAGCTAGTTTTTAATTTCATTTACAGTACTTTTAGCAAAAAATTTTCAATTTTAACTAAATAAGTTATTTTCAAACGAACTCAAGTAATATGCTTTTCTGACAGTAAAGATAAAAATAAAAATAATAATATGTGATGAGTATCAAGTCATGTTTTTGATTGATTTTGGTTGTTGTTGGTTGGTTGATTTTGGTTGGTAGTGATGGGTTTATAACCATGGTGGGATGTGGTGGTGGGTTTGTATCAGCGGTGGGCTGTGATGAGGGTGGCAGTGAGTTGGTGGGAGTGATGATAGGAATACATTTATGATTGGTTTTTTTAATGTTATTTTAGTATTTGTATATATTATTTTAATGTATAGAATTGAAAAATAAAAGGTGTGATGAATGATGAATTGTAAAATAATGTGTTAAAATTGATAAAGTAGGTTTTGATGTGATAAAATAGCATTTGGCATAAGTATAGTTGATGAGAATGCTCTTAGTTGTCAGTGGTTTCTAAAAGAAAAACAAGTTGTCACTCAATGGGCCTCCGTGTTGCTTGCCAAGTCCAACCCAAGCCCAAGCCCGCCAACCAACTGAAAAGGAAACCAAAAAAAAAAAAAAAAAACCAGCACAGATCATCAGTGACCGTTCTCTCACTCTTCTCGGCCTCCTTCAGCGACTCTGGTTTACAGAGTTCAATTCGTCTGGCACAGCCTACCTTCGGATTAGGTACTCACACTCTATTTGTTTTTCTTTTACTCTATTTCATTATCAGATTTGTGTTTTTTTACTTAAACCCAATGAATTTATTATTTTCCCAAAAGATAAAATTTTTGTTCTCTCCTCTGAGATATGAAAATTAGGAAAATATGGATCTTTGGAAATGACCCTTTTGGGTTTCATGATTTTGGGTATCATAATTTCCAGTTCAATTATTGTTTCCCTGGAGTTGATAGATAACTATCTATTCTGGTGGACAAATTAGACTTGAATGAAAGGTGTTCGATGAAATGCGCCAGGGACGTTCATTTTTGCTTCCCCTTCATTTTATGTACTAAAGCTTCACATGTTGATATGCATGATGCCCCAATGAGGGTGTATTTTTTTTTGGGCGGGGGGGGGGGGGGGTTGTGTATATAATGCATCATGATGTACTATATTCTTGTTAATTAATTGAAGTTCTGTTACACTTTGCAGGGTGTTAATGGCAACCACAGCTTGTTTTATCATTGTAAGCAGGAATGACATCCCTATATATGAAGCTGAAGTTGGATCAGCTGCAAAGTATGCCATTCTTTATTCATCTTTGTATTTACCTTTTCCTTTTCCTTTTGTAGAAACTGTAAATTCTTTTTTCCTTGTGAATGTCTACTTTATTTTTCTTCTTTGGTAAAGAAATGCCTGTATTTTAGAGTAAAAAATTGGGGAGGCATAATCGCTTGTGACTTTTAGTGTTTTTTCTTTTATAGTCATTTAAATTCTACTGAAGTAATCTGTAACGCATATTTTCAAGGCTAACTACTACCAGATAAAGAAACATTCTATTTGACATAGAATTTTGTTTTGATATCTCGCCTGCATGTAGAATCATAAAAGGGAGCAAATAATGTAATGCTAAAAGCATTGGTCAATATCATGATCTTTATTTTTTCATAATTCAATTGTTGGGGAGAGGGGGGATTTGAACCCTGGAATTCTTCATTGGAAACACCAAGAGGTGCCAGTTAAGCTACAAGGCACTTGGTGATCTGCATGAAGAGAGCTTTGCTATTATGTTGATTCATGATTGAGTTTTGTTTCCTTCTTTGCTGCAGTGTGCTATCATCACAATCCTTTTCTTTCTCTTTCGAATTTTTTTTTTAAACTCACCATATGCGTTTACATTAGGTTCTTTATAAAAGCTATTTGTTGTTGGTGTTGTATATCTTGCTAACAGAGAGAAGATGCTGCTCAGTTGCATCAGTTCATATTACATGCCGCTTTGGATATTGTTCAGGACATTGCATGGACTACTAGTGCCATGTGAGTTCTGTCCCTCATGATATAAATATGTCAATGTATTTCAGAGTAACACCTATGCTTTTGTCTATTATTCTTAGAGAAATGCTATGTCCACAACATCTTCACAATAATTTCACAACAAATACCATGTGGTAGGTTGTTAGTGGTGGGTATAAAAGTAATTTCAATTGTGGATTCAAATTAGAACTAGTAACAATCTGCCACCTACTATTTGTTGTGAAAGTGTTGTGAAAATGTTGTGAATGTAGTAGTTCTCATTATTCTTATGTTGCACTTATTTTTGTCGTCAATGCACCTCTTGACATTCTCCTTTCTCATATTCTTAATACAGGTTCTTGAAAGCAATAGACAGATTTAATGATTTGGTGGTGTCAGTATATGTTACAGCTGGTCATATCCTCTTTACTTGTGGATGATTTATGGATGGCATAAAATTTGTGTTAATTTCTATTTTTGTCATTAGAGAAAGTTAAATTTTAAAATTTTTTAATGTGACACTCTGGGGGGACTCTTGCATGTGTATGTTGGGAGGTTTTTTATTTATTTATTATTATTTAATTTTAAAGATATATTTTTTTTATAGAATTTTGATAGTTATTTATTTTGAAAACTTCAAATAAACATAAAGTATACTATGCATAAATAAATAAAATATACCTAATGATATATATTAAAAAATTTATTGCCATATCCCCATTGTGTCATGTCCTAAATTTTCAAGAATTACTGTGTTGATGTCTTGTGTTGTGGTGTGTCCATGTCTGTGTCCACGACCATGCATCTTAGCTTATGCATTGGTAAGATGGTCACCATTGTTTGGATCCTGTAAACTTTTATATCTAAAGTTAGTATAAAATATAACCCCCATCATATGAAATCTCCAAGTTGAGAAGGCCATCTCTGATGGATTTTCTCCGGTCATTGGGATAATCTCTCAGTGTTCTGTTGTATGACTTGTGTTGAAAATGGAATTTATTCGCCTCGTACATTAAGTTAAAAAACTTTTCACTAGTTAATGTTATTTAAAATCTTAACAAGGAGATGACCATAGTTGTATGGTTGTACCACACGCATGAGAAACACATAGTATGGGATGATAATGATGCCCACACGTCTTCTTATCTTCTTAATACCCAGTTTGTGGCTGTAGTCACTGTTGTATTGTTTTGGCATGCAACAAAACTATGACAGTGAAAGGTCTTTTTGTTATTTTTGTAGTTTTCTGCAGGTATATCAGTTATAATTTAATATTTTCTTTGACCACAAGCTTACATACACGATTGATGCTGCTTCATGACTCTCGTAATGATGATGGAATTAAGAGCTTTTTCCAAGAGGTTCACGAGCTTTATATAAAGGTGAATAATAGATTTCAACTTTTCTATCAAGTTCCTTTTTACTCTCATACTAGTTATTTTACTATGTAACATGTTCTTTTTGGTAGACTAACTCTCTTTAACAATGATGATCATGAGGTAAAATAGTTATTCTTGTTCTTTTACATGTTATGATTTTATGCTGTTAAGAGTAATGCTCTTTATCCAGAAGCTTTGGGATGTTAGAAATGAACTGCCAAATGGTATATAGTTACTTCCTGGTTTACATTCTGTAATTAGAGAATGTAGAACCAATAGTGAAATTTTGATCAGTACCCAGTTATTACACTTTCATGAAAGGGCCACTTCTAGAAGGAAAACATAGACTTATTCTGGTATTCGCTACAATGGAGCCAATGTTAATCCAAAGATCTGAGTCATTGGTTTTATGAAGCCTAAAATTGCTCATAACTGACAAAGAGCAGCTAAAAAAAAAAAAAAAACTGTGAACTCAATTAAGCGAGTTAACAATTGCAGCATAATGCAAAAAGTTACAATTTGATTTGTGGCTCTGATGCAAATATCTTAACGTGCATCCCTTATCTTTCTTCTTTTCCAACTTGTGCACAGAGTAACCTTACATTTTGTTTCATCTATCTATTTTTATTGATAATTTTCAATTCAGCTCCTTGTTCTGAAGAGGCTCATAGGTGGTACCTTGGCCGAATGGAATTAGAAGCACTAGATAACATTCCAAAAATTACTATGATTATGTTAAATGCTATCATTTTCTTATTTTTTTTAAAGATGCTATCATTTTGATGGTCGGTTCCCTTCTTTGAAATGGGTATACAGCAGGCACCAAATTAAATAGTGTTATGCATAATGCATGCTTCATGACTATCTAGACCAATCAATGGCAATGAGAGTTTTCTAGGTTTGTCTGCTGCCATCCTGCCTCTTCTTGTGGTAGCAGCTTGCTTTGTAATTTTTTATTGCTCTTTTCCAATATATTTAATACTTATAAAAAAAAAAAACAGTTTTCTAGGTTTGTTGACCTTTTAATTTGCCGTATTGCATGCTATCATAGATTTTAACGTTTCATTTGTTGAAAAGATTCTACCTATCAAAAAATAAAATAAAATGATGAATGACAGTCTAGGCTTTAGTTGATGTAGGACAATCCATGCCACTCAGCCAAAGAATGATGATGGTGAGTTGGCTGAAATGGGCACTAGGCTTCACCACTAAGTGTAATTGGACTCACTACTTGGAGCCTTTTTATAGAGCTTCTAGGAATACAAATATAACATCACACAAAATTCTCAACTAAAAATAATCTAAAATCTTACCCCTTTATTAAAAAAAAAAAGAAAAAGAAATTTGATCCCTATCAGCATTCAGTATAAACAAAAAAGAAAAAGAAAATCTAAAATATTTCTTCCATAAGATATGGTGTTCGCACCAACTCCTCTGGGGTGGGAGAGACTCAACCTTATCGAGCAAAGCTCTCAATGGTCTTGTAGCAAATCAATTGACATCAAGTGAACCCACACCATTTTGCAAATGCAATTCCATTGTTTTGAAGCATAGGTCTTGTGTTGAGAATAAGGTAACTAATGCTTTGAGTCGTCTAGTAATCCTACTTTTGGTGATGAGCACAAAAGAAACATGGTTTGAAAAGACTTTAAGAAGAGTATGAATTGTGCTTGTGCTTGAACTTTGGGGAGGTGTACACTAATCTGAGTACTGAGCAACATCCAATTGAGGATGATTACCTCAAAGTTGGTTATTTATTTAAGGCTAACAAGCTATATATCCTACCCACTTCGGTGAGAGATTTCTTGGTGTGGGAAGAGCATGCTAGTGGGCTTTTAGGGCATTTCGGGTGTGATAAGTCCATTGAGGAGGTTGAAAGACAATTCTATTGGTCAAGCCTTAAAAGGGACGTCTCCAAGATAATTGACCAATGTCACCATTGTCAACTAGCCAAGCATCGTAATCAAAACGCTGGCCTTTACACCCCTTAGAGCAACCATATCAGTTCCTCTATTTTACACATCCATTTTTACACTAAAAACTTACTTTTTCTATTTTACACATTCATTTTTACAAAACATCCACATCAGTTCATCTATTCTATCACCTCTTTTAATTAAATAATCAATATCCTCAAATTTTTTATTATTTCTCTCAATTATCCGGATATAATACGCGCGCTCTCTCTCTCTCTCTACCCATTTCTGATTTGTTGCTCTCTCTCTATACCCATCTCTCCCTCTCGATCAACTCTCCCTCTCTGATCCACGAGCTCAGATCAACTCTTCCTCTCCGATCCACGATCCGCAAGCTCCAATCCACGATCCACGAGCTCCCATCTACAGGCAAGACCCACGAGCTCCGATCCAGTCAAGCACCGATCGTTCCACAAGCACCGATTGTTCCGATCAAGCACCAATTTGTGTTTGTGTATCTCTGTGTGTTTTTTTTTTTTTTTTGAGCAAGTGTATCTCTGTGTTGATTTGTTTGTGTGGATGTGTTTGTGTGTGGGTGTGTTTGTGTGCATCTGAGGAAAAAGAAGAAGATGAGGAGAGAACTGAGTTTGTTGAGCACGGAGAAGAGAGAGAAAAAAAAGAGCGAGCGGGAATCAATAAAATAATGAATGAACGAGCTACAGCAGCCGTGTATATTTACACCGTTATTGTAGCTCGTGAATGGATTTCCATGATTTTATATAGTTTTACACCCACTGATGTGGGTGTTTTTTTGACCAAAATGTGTAAAATGAAGGATTTTTTGTATTATAGAAGACTATAAAAGAACTGGTGTGGATGCTCTTACCTGTACCAGATCATCCTTGGAACGATATATGCATCGATTTTGTACTATGTCTCCCTGCACCCTTAGAAAGCATGATTCCATACATAGGTTCTCTAAAATGGCTTATTTCATCCCATGTTCCAAAACAACTGTTGCTTCCAATGTTGCCAAACTTTTCTTTTACAAGTTTGTCAAGTTATACAGCCTAACTAAAAACCATTGTGTCTGACAGGGATGTTTGATTCATGAGCTATTTTTGGAAAACCCTTTGGCCCTTGCTAGGCACAAAGTTAAACTTTTCTGTTGCATACCATCTCCAGACTAGTGGTCAAGTAGAGGTCTTCATTATTTACTTAAAAATAATCTGCTTAGATGCCTCATAGGTGAGCATGCTAGGAATTGGGATTCCATTCTTCCAATAGCTTGCACATAACAATTCAGTCAAAAGGTCAATAGGCATGAGTCCTTTCAAGGTTTTGCATGGTTACAAACCTAGGAGACCTTTAGACCTTCTCCCAATGTCATCCAATGCTAGGGTTTCCAAGTCTACAATAGAGTTTGCCTGTCGCATGCACAAATTTCATTAATAGATCAACAAACGAATTTATGCCAGTAATATTCAATATAAAATTTAGGTTAATTCACATCAATGTCATTTAGAATTTGTCATGGGGATTTTGTCATGATTCAAATTTGGCCTTAACAGTTTGCCTCAGGAGCCATTAAGAAAGAGCTGGCCCGTTCAAGGTTCTAAAGTGAACTGGTCTGAATGCATGTCATAGATATTCTATTCCAACTATGGTATTAGCTCAACTTTTAATATAGAGAATTTGGTTGCTTATAAATGTCCAACAGTTATCCCATGTGATCCTTTTTGAGGACCCTCTCCAGTCTCCATGTCCCACTGGCAAACCTTAACCCTATGCCCACACCACCAATTTTGCCACAAGCACATATTGAAGCTATTGGTTCCATTTTGGATGAGCATATTTTTTCACTAGGGATAGAGCTATTCAGATTTTCATTATTTATTTATTTTGATTTCAGATAAAGATCAGATTTCATATTTTTCAGGTAGGGATAATATTTCAGATTATTTTTTGTTGTGGATTTTGTGGGATGTAATTTTTTATATTCTTAGAAGCTCTGTATAAAGTCTCCAGTTGGTAATTTTAATTAGACTATTATTGAATAACAACTTTATTTTATGAGAAGCTTCCCTATCTGCTTGGTGGTGATTCCAAACACCTTTAGGTAGTGAATCCTAGAGTATCCATCATCATTCTCTTACAAGATTTATGTGATGAAGAGTGCACAAGGACAATTTATTAAATGTTAGAAGCCAATAGTTTATTACTATTAGTCCATTGGATTTTATTATAAGTCTTATTAATTAATTATGTTATTAGTACTTACTAAAAAAAAAAGTTAATTATGTTAGTATTTTTTGTGGGGTTAAATTAGTCCAGTAGTCTGTATAAGCTTGCTATTGTTTTTCAATGAGGATAGCTTGCTTTGATCTATGAAATATTTTTTGGAATTTTCTGATTGCTTGCTGGTTATTCTAGGCGTACCTCTAGGTGGTGAAACTTAGGGTTTAGACTAATCTAGATGGTAAAGCCTTGGGTTGTTCTACCTTCTTCCTAATTTCCTACAATATTCCTTTTGTGCTGCACCATAATGGCTAGGAAAAAAAAAAAAAAAACTGGGCACTTTCTGTTAGAAAGGAACATTTGTGATGACATCTTATTTCAGTGACTTTTTTCTGACATTGCTGTGCTATGGAAGAAGTTAATTGGGTGATATGGTGTCTGGGAATATGCAGGTTCTTCTTAATCCCCTGTACTTGCCTGGTTCTCGCATTGCATCATCACACTTTGATACAAAAGTCCGTGCCCTTGCACGAAAATATCTGTAGGGGTCACTGATTCTGTTGGGGACAAGCTCAAGTGGTTCTGGGAGTGAGTTGCAAGTCTGAATAGCCTGAGTTCAATCTCCCCTCTTCCTGATCCTTTGATCTTTTTTATAAGCTCAAAGGCTCTATATGATTTTAATTCATGATTGTTAAGGGGTTGTTATTTGTTCGTTATACATCAGATTTTTCCCCCTATCTGTGCATTAATCACTAGGATTGAATAACTTTTGGCTGGTGTATATTAGTCCTAAATTTGTTGTCATGGAATGCTGCACTGCAAATCTCTACTTTTGCCAGTTTGGAGACAATGTCTCCATCTCTTGTATCTACTGATTTGATTTGACGATTAATAATTATTAGGATATGTTATAACAATGAGTTGCAGCCATTCTGAAGTGGAATATAACTTTTTGCAAAGACCCTATTGCAAACTGGAGGAACTTATTATCCAACTTAAATGTGTGTGTTTGTCTTCCTTCCATTGCAAAGCCATGATAGAAGAGATGATGTACAAAACATACGCTGCCTCTCTCCTAAATCCAGAGCACAAAGAGATGATTGTAATAACGGGACTAAAACAGTGGATAATTGCCTTTAGTTGTCGGATGTGGCTATGACCAAGATTAATTGAAGAAACCTATAGGTCGACTATGTCAGATACGTGGTCTAGTGCTCCAAATGCAATTACTTTGATAACACAATTTTCTCAACTTATTTTCACCATCGCTCATGTGGTCTGCTGTAATTGGTGCAGAACATAGCTGGCTTCATAGCTCGTCCAATGTGTAAATGATGCTATTTTAACCACAATTTATCATCTTATAACTTAAAAGTTTTGAAAGATTTTTATATCTCTAAATTTACTCGACAACATTGGGTTGTTGCCAGCCCAAAAGGCTACCACACATTTGCGTCGTAACCAAAAAAACTAAGGCTTTTCTATTATTGTATCGTATCGTATCACCAAAATTAGAAGACTTGACAATGCTAGTGTTCCCAAAAAAAGAAAAAGAAAAAAAGGATGATAGTGTCGTCAATAGTCAAGTGACATATTCTGGTATTTGTAACAGTAACATTCGAAGATAAAAATGAAGATCGAAGTTAAAAAAGAAGGCAGTACCATATAAGATTACCAATCAAAGATTTACATTGGCAAATATTGCTTTGTGGGTTTGTAGGATTGGAAATCGCTGTGTAGTGATAACCCCTGCTCACCCATAATTATACGACAGCAACACACATGCCATGTTTGTTGCTTCTCTTATCAACATGCCAAGTATTTCTCATGCACACGGCCTACACAACTATAAACACGCATGCACAAAGGGTGCCCAAAGCACAATAATTGTAACAAACAAACAAACACACACACACACACAGCTATGAACATCGATTCGGATTTTAAGTTATGGGCCACTTTGTTCCTCTGCATGTTGGTGCCGTTCCTGTGCAATGCTGGATTGGTCTCTGCTGAGGAAGGAGAGCCTGTGCATGTGCTTACGTTGGATCACTCCAATTTCACTGACATTGTCTCCAAACACAACTTCATTGTTGTCAAGTTCTATGCTCCATGTTATGCTCCTCAATCAGGGACGTAGTCAGGAAGTTTTGCTTGGGGGGCCAACGTAAAACAATCATTTTGATTTGCAATTCAACGAAAAACTTAAAGTACAGTATATTTATAACACAAGATTATTGATAGAATTTTTTTGTCGGTGTAATTCTATAGCACTCAAATATCATAATACTAACAAGTTAATTGATCAATTGAGCATCCTTTTAAGTCTTTTTTTTCCTTGAGTTTCTCCTATTCTTTTGAAAAACCATGAGTCCACAACATTCATAGAAATCAAATATAAGTATACAACAAAACTGCAGAAAAAGAAGAAAAAGAGGAATTTGGGTATTTCTCAATATTTGCTTAGCTTTAAATAAGAAAACTCTTTGTTAAGGAAGAGGGAGAAACTAATGAAAATGTGATTATGTGAGAGCATCCCATGGAAGAGTTAATGAGAGTAACTGAAGAGAGAGCACCAAGTGATGAGGAGAGTCTTTTCAGTGGTTTTTAAGTGGAAGGGGATATTGTAATAGTTTTGAGGAAGTGCAAAATTTAAGTACAATATCCTAAGTATAATACATTAGGTTCTTCAATTAAATTCAAGCACATGTTTAACATGACCAATAAAATACAAATAATGTTATTATTTTTAAGGACAATTAAATTCAATACATATGATTTTAATCAGGCAATCTGATAAGCTACACCTTAATTTTATCCCTTCACAAAAATTGAATAACTAAAAACTAAAAAATAAAAAAATATGGATGTGGCTATCGTGCTTTAGAGAAGAACGGAAAAGACAAGGACTTAATTTTTATGATTGCATGGTTGGGATTTGGGGTGAGAAGAATTTTATGAGTGACGTGTTGGAGGGGGGGGGGGGGGGGGGGGCAATGTTTTAATCTTGTGGGGGCCAACTCTTAACTCAACATGATTCTAGCCTAGTTTTACCTATAATTAGAGAGGTTTTAAAAAATTTTGGAGGGGCCATGGCCCCCCCAATGCATAAGGTGGCTCCGCCCCTGGACCTCAATGTATTCACTCTTTTTCTGTCTTTCTTCATAATGGTTTTGTTTGGTTACTTGGAAATGTAGGACAGTAGCTTTGGCCTTTGAGTTTGCTTTATATTGAATCTTTTAGCCAGCATGCATTAATAGTTTTTTTTTTTTTTTTTTTTTAAATTATCGGTATGCATGTGATTATGATAATTTCAGTTGTTGAATTATATGGGTTTTTCTGAATATTGTTGTTTCATTTTTTAAATAAAAAAAATGACCATGTAATCTAGTCTACTCGAAATAAGAAATAAATTATATATATAAAAAAAAAATCTCAAAATAACTTTGACGATGTTAACTCCCAAAATGATAGTTGAACTTAAAATACATAAAGAAAGTCTATACAAAAGTATCTGTGTACTTGAAATGTCAACGAGAGAAACTTGAAGGAAATAAGGAGCATAACCTAAACGATCTGTTAAGACTATAAAAACAAAAATTGATATGAAAAATATTGAAATCTATATATCTATATATATAATAATAAGTGAAACTGAGAGAAACTCAAATTAAAATTCTAAATTAGAGTTTCAATTTTGCACCATATATTCTAAGTTATTTATTTTTAAAGAGTTTTGTTTCTTAATTTTAGAATCAAATGTGAGACCATATCATAAATACTCATCCAAATGAGTTATTAACTACAAAAACTAAAGAGTTTAGAGTAAATGAATTGTGAAAAAAAAAGTAATTCACAATAATAAATAAATAAATATCATGGATAATTTACATTTTATACCTAATAAGATCCTTATATTTTTTTTAAAGAGTCAGCAAAATATAAAAATGACTATTAATAGTATTTAAATTATATATAGGTATTATATTATGCATCTTATTATATATCTTTAAGTATATCTATGCATATGCTTGGGGTTACAAGCTAGTAATATATAATGAACTACACAACCCAATAAGTAGGACTAGGAAGTGACATAATAACAAGACAAGATAGGTATCAAATAATTTATAATGAGTACCAAAGTTATATATATATGGGTAATACAAAGATAAAGGTACAATGATTTAGTTACCGAAGTAACAGATTTACAACAATTAATAAGGATAAGAAACTTCACAATAAATAATGAAAAGGAAGAATATATAGATTCACTACCACATGATCATAACAGGAATGCAAAAAGAGATGTAACCAAAACATGATTAACAGCGCCATATCTAGTGTAATGCCCTATTGGGTCCGCAAGAGTAATGTCCCATGTATTGGCCATGTAGGAGAAGGTCACTTAGAAGTTAGAACTTCAACAATCACCATCACCACATCTTCCTCAACATCGCATACAAAAACAAGGTAATTTAGATCATTATTCACTCCCATGGGTGAGGTCACTGAAATCATAAATGGGATATAAAGAAGCCAGAGTAATTTATCTCTGATTAAAACACTATATTTATGTCATTGCACAATGCACAGGGATGTTTCGACAGACATATATAAGGATCCAAGAATAATGACAAATAGTAAAGTGCAGATAAGTCTTAAGGACAACAATGGAGTTATAGGTGTACAAGAAATGTACACATCGAATAACTCAAAGACTATTCAAATAAGGAAAGATGGAAATGTATGGTGTGTAAAGTTCTGCTTATTTTAACTACACCAACCAAAGAAACGAATTCAACCCACAAGTTTCATTATAGAAATACTTGAAAGCTAAGCCAAAGAAACATAATCATTCCCAAAAAGAATATTTATAATCTCACAGTTACACCTTTTTTTTGGGGGCCGGGGGGGGGGGGGGGGGGGGACTTGCACATTTTTAAAAAGGTTAGTAACACACATATGATACATTCTAAAAATATTGATAGTGGCTCTGCCTACGCTTCTGCCAATAGGAATGTGAAGGGGTGATCACAACATAATAAATCTCACACACTATGTTTTCCCTTAGGGATGATGATAGCTTCCCATGTAGATGTTTGGCTTAGTGAAAAGATACAAATTTAAAAAAGTTTACATCCATTCAGAGGGATTGCCATCCTTCTTTGGGACCAACAATACCATGGGTGGTGAGCTAGCAGTCCTCTAATAGTAAAAGCCAGTGATTTACTGAGAGCAGCCTATTCTGAGCATTTTTAGCTATACTGAGCATTTTTGGCTGTAAGAGTCAATATGACCTCAAGTTTATCCCCTGTATTTATTTCTTGCACATTTTACATTTAATTTAACCATCATTCAAACTGTTCTATGCAATAAATGATCCTTCAAGAGTTTATGCTTAATTAGATTCTTGTTCAAACTTGTGTGATTAAAACAATGCTTGTGTTCAAGCATGTGTATTAGCTACCACATTGTTTCAGTAGAGATTTTTATTTTTTATTTTTTCCCTGAGTTTGTTTCCTGTGACCTGTGTACTCTTATCTCTCATTCAGAAGTTTAAATTATTATTTTCTTGTTTGTTTTGTTAGGTGGGTTGGGCTCATATTTAAGTCTAATATACCTTTCCCTTCCTTTGTGCAGGTGACTTTTCTATGAAGCTTGCTCCAGAGGTAATTAATTTCTTTTTTCATTAGGTTAAAGTCATAGTTGTCTCCGTTCTTTGCAAATGTAGGCCAAGTGCATTCTTAATTGAATAAAATTTTTTCAAGTGCAAATTTTGCAATTTGTAGTATGAAAAAGCTGCTTCCATTTTGAGTAGCCATGACCCTCCAGTCATTCTGGCAAAAATAGATGCAAATGATGAAGCAAATGAGGCACTTGCAGACGAATTTGACATAAGGGCTTTCCCTACTCTTAAGATTTTAAGAAATGGAGGAAAGAATATTCAAGAATATAAAGGCCCTCATGAAGCTGATCGTATAGTAGCTTACATGAAAAAGCAAGTTGCACCTGCATCAGTTGAAATAAAATCTGTGGAAGATGCTGCTAGCCTTATTGGTGAAAACAAGATCTTAATTGTAAGAATTTTTGGTTTTAGTTTCAGCTTCTGTTTCTCCCCTTGGCAAGTGCACTTTGTACCAATAATGTGTGTCCAATTCAACAGGTTGGAATTTTTCAACAATTCTCTGGGGAGGAATTTGATAACTTCACTGCTTTAGCAGAAAATTTGCGTTTTGACTATAAGTTTGGTTGCACTTTGGATGCCAAACTCCTTCCAAAGGGAGGATCTTCAGTGGACAGGCCAACAGTGAGATTGATAAAACCATTTGACGAACTGTTTGTTGATTTCCAGGTACTGTGGAATGCAATTTGATTACATAGATCCTATGGCATTTGGTATATTACTTTTTAATATGATGAACAATTTCGTTTATGCCTTATTGTTTCCAGGATTTTAATGTGGATGCTTTGGAGAAGTTTGTTGAAGAAGCTAGTTTGCCTATTGTGACTCTTTTTGACAAGGATCCAAGTAACCATCCATTTGTTATCAAGTTCTTCAACAGCCCTAATGCCAAGGTCACAAAATTTATTTTTGTGCTGAATGAAACTGTTATATACTATTTCCTTTCATATTTTAACTGGTTGTTGCTGGGTGTGGATGTGCACTTACATGTTTTTCTAGGGTCTGGTAATCCCCATTGCCCTTATTCAAGTCTGCAGCCTTTCAGTTTTTTAATATTGAAATTCCATTTGCCTTTTGTCCCTATTGTGCTTTCTTAGTCTACAAGAGTGCATTTTTATATGGAAAAATTCACCCAATACATTTTTTTTTTGCCTAATATCATTACTTTCCTCCAATAACCTTACTAATAGTTTCCTTCTTTATTTTTGGGGGACTTGTAGGCGATGCTATTTTTGAACTTCACTGGCGATCATGTTGATAGTTTCAAGTCAAAATTTCATGATGTTGCTTTGCACAACAAAGGAAAGGGCATAAGCTTCCTAATAGCTGATGTTGAGGCGAGCCAAGGGCCACTTGAGGTTATTGTTTTTCCACCCCACCCATTTTTATTGTTATTTTTAATAGCCTACTCTTTTGGCATGTTTACATTGTATTTGGTATGGGCGGCCAGTACTTTGGATTCAAAGATGACCTGGTACCTCTCCTCTTCATACTAAAGAATGATGGTCAGAAGTACCTTAAACCAAACTTGGAGCCTGAGCATATTGCACCTTGGTTGAAGCAATACACGGTAATGCTCTCCTGCTTCTTTTGCCACTAATATGATTCATATTAGTGATGCATTATTCTTTACCTCATGAAAGTAGTTTGTTCCATTTCTTGACTTGAAAAATCTTGCACAGTTATTTTATTGCTTGATTGTTTGTCTTATTCATTAAAAATATTTCTGATTTCCAATGTGGTCATGTTGCAGGGTGGAAATTTAAAGCCATTCATAAAGTCAGAGCCCATTCCTGAAACTAATAATGAGCCTGTGAAAGTGGTTGTTGCTGAAAGCCTACATGACATGGTTTTCAACTCTGGAAAGAATGGTCCGCCTTTAACTCTTTATTAGTGTTTCATTAGTTGCATCATTCAAAGTTTATTCCCATAGTTGTTTGTTTAAAACAGCACAATTTGAAATTTTTAGAAATTTCTTCCAAACAGAGCTGTTGAATGGATTTTCTAAAACCTAATTGAAAAGCTAATGATCTCTACATATGAGTTGGGACTAGACCAGTCCCACTGATGTCAATGATATCTGTTTCGTTTTCACTTTGATTATTATTACTATTTTTTTCATAAAACATATCATTTATCAGTATTAATAATAATATCTGATTTATGCCCATGCATCCAGAACGAGATATTGTTACTCATGCAATCTCACTTTTATAATATAGAACCCTTAATTAGAATGCCGTAAATTACCATTTTAACAGTGCTGTAAAAGTCCCTCTATGAAGTATTCTGAACCTACTTGTTTTAAGTTATAGAAATTAGCCTTCACTTTTCTGATGCAGGACTAATTAGATAATATTTCTGTCTGTACTTGTAGTGGGATTTTGGGTAGGAAAAGTTATGATTTTGGTTGTTATGGTGAGGAAAGGCTATAGTTAAGGTTTGTAGGTTGAAATAGGGTTTGAAAAGGTTTCACATTGGGGGCTAATACAGACTCCGAGTTTAGAAATCTGCTTGCCGGAAATTGTTGACAGCAACAATATTAGGATTTAATTGTTGTTTCCAGGGGTTCTTGGGTGTCTGTTTGGTAGAGAGTATGTGAATTTTGGAGTTTTGATATGTAAGGAGAAGAGAGAGATAGAAAAGTTTGTTATTGTTTAAAGGTAATGAAAACAATGATTGTATAGTAACAGTGAGGCAAAGAATAAGAAGAAAGAAAACTCTAGGCATGCATTTTTCAATAAAAAAAATTAATCATAATTTCATTTATGAAATATCAATTCTTTGAGTACATTGATTGAACGCAATATACATGAGAATTCTTTCTCATAAAAGTAGCATTAATACTCCTAATTTAACTACTAAACTAAGGACCATTGAATTCAAAATAAAGACCAACTTGGTCCCAAAGTAGAAACCCCTAGAAAGTTTTATGCTTGAATTAATTACCAGAATATCCTTAATGTATTACAGTCAAATATGGATTGAGCTTAGGCCTTATGCAATTGTTTGCAAAAATTTGTTCAGCGGTTGAAAGTTGAATCTTTTCTGAACTGCTTTTTTTGTAAGCAAAATGGTGCTGTGAGAGTTTTAAATTAACTTCCTTAAAATAGCATTATGATGTTACACAAGAAGTTTATAAATGTGTTATATTTGTGTATCTTGTGAGGATGGCAATGGTTTGTTATATAGGCAAATATCTTGAAACAGAGTAAATATTATATTTTCTTTATCTTGATAACTCTCCACCTTTCTGCCTCAACAATTCTTTAATGCATGTTGTGGAAAAGAAAAAATGTTAATGGTTTTTACTTGTTCTACTCACAGTTCTGCTAGAGTTTTATGCACCTTGGTGTGGACTTTGCAAGAAACTGGCCCCAATTTTGGAAGAAGTTGCTGTCTCATTTGAAAATGATACTGATGTTCTCATTGCAAAGCTGGTAAGAATCTTTTTTTTAGTCATGTATTCCAAAGACAGTTCATTTGCCCATTTGTACATAACTAGTGCTTCAGATTGTGCTACTAATTTGAGTTTTGTGGTATTTGGTTTAAATCTTTGTTCTTGTTGTCATAGAGCACAGATTTTTCCACAGCACTTTACAACATTTTCCCCTGTAGGCCATCGGTGAAAATAGGTTAAGTAGTTGAAACCAAAGCATCCATATTTAATGCGTTTTGAGGCAAATAGCTTGCAGCTTTGCACAACTTGAGCCTCAAGGAAAGAGCACTGAAGCCAAAACCTTGAGACAAAGTGATTTAGGACTAACATTTAGCTACAGACCCAAGAATCAGTGAAAAACAGACATCCAATCTACACGTTGTAACTTGTCCTTTTGTCTAAACCATTTTCCTTTCTTGCTGATTGAACCCGGTATGAGCTCACAGTAAAAATAAGCATAAATAATAAAAAAAAGTTTGAACCTTTGTGTTGCATTCATTTATCCCTTTGAGATTGGTCAATCAAAGTTAATAAACATGTTACATCAAGTTTTATACTAGTCACATAGCATTTCATATAAATTATATCTATTCTTTGTTACCTATATTTTTTATATTTCTAAACATGTTAGATCCATAATAGCTAACTTTTATGCAATTACTGACTGCTATTCTAATTAGTCAACTACTCACCTGTCTGATCTGTTTTGTTAGATACTTTAACTTCAGTTAATTCTATCATGTTTCTAGTACTTCTTCAGTCTCAAGTACATTCTTAATTAGTTTTGATTTTGAGTTGTTTTGATCTTACTACTGTCAAGGATGCGACTGAAAATGACATCCCAAGTGATAACTTTGAGGTACAAGGATACCCAACTTTGTACTTCAAATCTACCAGTGGCATCCTGTTGAAGTATGATGGGAATAAAACAAAGGAGGAGATCATTGATTTTATTCAAAAGAATCGGGACCAGACAGTCAAAGTCCAACCAGATACGACAGTGAACGATGAACTGTGATTAAGGAAAGTACTAACATTTTAAGGTAAGTACTAGCATTTTTTTATGCAATGAAGTACTGGAATCTTAAGATGAAACTAGTGACTTCTGAGTCCTATTTATAATATTCTTTTTCACCTTGAAACTATATTAGTATATTGGCTACCATATTTATGTCTGGAACACAGGCCAGCATGCTTGGCTAAAGTGTATTCTTCAAATATGTAAAAATCTATGCAGTGTATGCCTCCATGGGCACAATCTGATTTTTCTTTCTTTATTTATGCTGTGTAAGATATGTTATTTAATGGATGTGTACTTAAGAATTCTATTTGCCTGTTTCCTTGTAAATGTTGCAGCATTGCTTCCAACTATAGGAGGAGATACTTGTATGGCAGATTTTACTTGACAACATTAGCGAGTCTTCACAATCTTTTTGCAGTAGGAAGAAAATAAGAGATGCAAGACAGTCTCAACTAGTGCTACATGTAATTCTCAGTTTTTCCATTATCAAAAAATCCTTAGTTTTGCCATAGTTTCCTTAGCTGTGACATCGTGTACTTTTCGCCAAACATTTATTTTAGTTCCATTCAGTATGTATCTATTGTGAATCCTCTCTCTATCTATTTGGGATGGTTAAAGTTGGGCAGGCTAGCACCGTTAGGACTCACCTAGTAATCTCGCTTTTGATTTTTTAGCCAACCATTTAAGACACAAAACAATACATGCTATGTTTAATCCATGAATGAATAAAGGAAACTTTTGTAATCTTAATTCTTATGTCAACCGCTGTGATTACTGACTTACACTTTACTTTTATATTAATATATTACAACCAAAATTACATATTCTTACATATACAATATTTTTCATTACAGTTGAGTTAATAAGTCATTAATTTCCATGTGGCCTTATTATTATCTCCACCTTATTATCTACCGTTAACAACTTAACTAGTTATTTATTTATTATTTTTTGTGAAGCTAATTTTGCAAACATATTAGTTATGTGATTAAAATTGAAACATATTAGTTATGTGGCCACTTTTGGACTTGAGTTCCAAAGGTAGAACACTGAACACACGAGTCTCATGGTAAAAATCATGAGATGATATATTTTTTAAGTTTATAGTAGAATTGAGTTCCAAAAGTGGTCACATAACTAATATATTTCAATTTTTGTCGCATAACTAATATGTTTGCAAAATTAGCCTAATGCAAAAAAGCCCCAACTTAATATCTCAGCAATTGTAAAACACTTATGAGAAAATTCATGTTTTTATAGACTTACTGAAATTACAATCAAGATATCAGTTAACACCATATAGTAGCTAGCTAGTAGATAGAGCAGCACCAAACACCTACCAACAAAACTCTAGCTTTACATAGAAGTTCATCAAAAACTTCAAGATGCCCGTAATTCTGATCCTACCCAAGTGCCTAATTCTCCAAACTACTTCCTGAGCTACACCTTGTTGGATTTTTCTTTTCGTTTTCTTAATCCAAAAACATGCAGCCACTACTTATTTGTGCCTTTCTCTAAGCTTGTATCCTTAAAACAAAAAAGTAGCTTTAAGCTAACTTCTTTCAAAGAAGCCAGTTTATTGGGTTTAGATTTATTTGCAAAACGCACAAGTTGATCAATTCCCACCAGTACCATGGTGTTTCCTTGCATCCTTCTTCTTCCCCCAGTCATGAAACCTGAGGTGTAACTCAGCAGCAGCAATCAAGAAATGCACAGCCTGCGTTAGAGTAACAATATCTAGAATGGGCTTTCAGCGTTCCCAAGCGAAAATCATCAGCGTTATGCAATATCTCCTCCAAGCCCTCCTCCTTTGCCATTAGAGACAACTCAACTTGTTCCTCATCAACTCCACCACCACTTCTCATCAATCCGTTACTGCATGTGACAACCCAACCATAGTTGAATCTGCTACCGACTCCTGATGCTTCGCCATCTTCTCAGTTATATTTCTCCTCCTTTATAGTCCTCATCTGCAACTTATCAAGCTGGTTGAGCTGACTTGGAGAGAGATCACCCAAGTCACCACTGCTCAACCCTTGGATAAAATCAGCAAGTTGGTCCTCAAGTTGCATCCCTGACTTGGAGCAAAGCAAATTAAATGAAAAGCCATTGTGGGTCGCCACCCTCCTATCCACACGAACGCGTCCGTCCTCAATTGCGCTTGTCCATGAGGGCGTTAGGATGCTTAGCACGTCTTTCTTTGCCCACCATGACTTAACCTGATAAATTATCATGGTGTACCAAAAGCTTAATCCGTTAACAAATGATGATAGAATAAGATTTTTAAGTTTTTAAATGAAGGATCGTGCGGAGAAAGGTTTAAATTTAGGAGAATTACTTGTTACACACTTTCTTGCACACAATTTTATAGACACGAAAATTGGACTGCAAACATGACTTGAAATCACTATTTCTACTTGAAACTCGTGACTTTTGAGTCATATTTTTAGTGCAGTTTTCGCTTGTGTGTAAAGGTGTGATAACAAGTGTGTAATAAATACTACTAATAAATTTAGTGTGTAATATATCATTAAAAGTTCAAAGCGTTTGTTAATGTATACGGGACACAAGCATATGTGCTATAAAAGCATAAAAAATTGACCATAGCAAGTTGCATTAAATGCTCTAAGAGACCGTTTGGATGTAGGGTTTTACTCAGCGTTTGGACGTTTGCGTTTGGATGGCTGTGGGACCTGCGTCTCAGGGGTACGAAAGAAACGCTGGATGAAAAACTATTACACACACCGTTTCATTAAAAAATAACGCGTCTGCAGCTACAGTATTCATGGACTAATATCCCAAGAAATGCGTTGCACACACTGCTGTGAACAAAAACCCAAATCTCAGACCCACAAAAGAAAGCTCAACCCCAAAACGGTGCGTTTGGATCCAACGACTATTTTCTCATTGTACCGTGATTCCTCTCAACCATTTTGGCAGTGATGCTTCGATCTCCTTTAATGCTTCGTCCTTTTCGTCTTCAATGAAGTGCACCTACCCACCAACCAATAACCCATCAAAACTAAGGAAACAAAGCAAACCCATTACAAGGAACAAACGAACCCCTCTGTTCTTCCTTCGCTCCAGCTTACCTTCGCTCCGCTTGGGACGTCGTTGCCGCCATTGTGGGTCTCTCTATTCACGGGTAAGTTCTGTCTAACTTCTCATACTTCTGATCTGTTGGTGTGTTCTTATATTGTACAAATGAGGCTTCAATTTTGTGGTTTTGTGTTCTATGTTTGGCTGTGCTTTGTGTGTTTCCAATGCCACTAGTATGTGGGTTTAATTTTGTGTGTTTTGTGTTCTACGTTTGGCTGTGCTCTTCGTCGTCTAATTTTGTGTGTTTCTCTTCCTGACAATAGTATTTTTTTTGGCTTTTCCTAAAATCATTGGTATTTTGTAGTTCAATTAGTAATATTTCACAACTCAATTTGAATTAGGGTTTCCCTTGTCTGAACCAGGATTAGGGATTCCCGAACATTATCCCTATTGCTTATCAACCTTTAACAATTGAATGTGTTTTCAGAGAGTCTAGTGTATTTCCCTTGTCTAACTTTAGTACTCCTTTGATTCTCCCCACATTGGTAAAGTTGGTAGGTTAGGGAGCAACATTTTTTATATATATTTTTAATTTATTGGAAGACAAGCTTCTAGTTTGAGATGGAGGGGTTGAGAAGTTGTTCTTAGTATCCTACCAAAGATTTTATTGGCTTTTGTGTTCATGTCTAGCTGTAGAAACAACTTGTGCATTGGTGAGAACTTTGGGGGTTATTTTCCCCTCAGGAAGTGGTAGTGGTATTTTATTTTTGTTTATACGCCATATGTTATCTGGTAACATTGGAACCTAAAATCTACTATGATTATGTTCCTTTCAACACCAGTTGAAAAGTGCAAAAATGGGTAAGGGGAAATCAAAGGACGGTGGTAATGAGGTCAGAATTGGGTGGAAAGATAGTAATGAAGTAAAAGCTTTTTGTGATTTGAGTGCTGCTCAAGTCCTAGATGGCAAGAGGCATCAAGGATATTTGAGAATGGAAGGGGTTGATGCAGTGATTGAGCAGTTGGCTGAAATTGGAAAAATAGTGACTCGCGCACAGTTCAAAAACAAATGGGATCATTTGAGAAGACTATGGAAGAATTGAAGGGAGTGTTTTGACCGTGACTCTGGGTTGGGTGTTGATCCTGTAACTGGGGACCTTAAGGCCAGTGATGAGTGGTGGACTCGAAAGCTTCAGTTAGTTCACTTTACATAATTTGAGAAAAGCCAACTGTCCACAACTATATTGTGTTCTAACTACCGGTTGTCCACATGTAGGCATGTCCCAAGGCATTAAAGTATAAAAACAAACCTTTGCCAAATGTTCAGTCCATGGAAATCATGTTTGAAGGCACTTGTGCAATGGGGAAAAATGCATTCTGCCTGAGTGGTGAAATGCCAAAGGAATGCACTGAAGGGTCTGGGGACTCTGATAACAACATAGAATTTGTCAACCCCCAATGTGAACCCTCTGCCAATGTTGACCCAATGGAGGTTGAAGGCCCATCATCGTCGAGGGCAACACCGGCAGTCAATAAAGGGAAAGGCTTGGCAAGCGGTGTCCCCTTTTCAGGGGAATTTGCAAGAAACCAAGAAAAAAACGCTCAGTTGTGCAAGAGTTGTCCAACTCTTTGAAGAGCATCTTAGATGTTATTGTTGAAAGTAGAAGTGTAAGTACTCGTACACCATTTGCTTCTGCAGCAGCTACTGAGATGCAAGCAATTATGGACATGATGTTGAGTCTTCCTGGGGTGCAAGCCGGTGATCTCCTTCATATGTTTAGTACCTGTTTGTTCGTAAATAACCCAGACGGTAGGATCATGTTTGTAGCTAATAGAGAGAAGAAGGAGGTCCAGCTGAAGTGGCTAGAGATGTAGTACACCATGAACCCTCAGTTGCATTATGTTTTATAGGAAAAGGGGCTTGTCTGCAACCCTAATTCCCAAAACCTGTTGCAGTCTTTTCTCTTTTTATTTTTTTTTATTTTTTTTATGGGCACAAACTATATGGCCACCATGTGTATGTAAGACTCTTATTACTACCTAATCCTATGTATGCTTACTTGTTCCTTTTTCTTTTGCTACTGTCTATAACTGTCATCTATAATTAATTGTTCATTTTTCAACTTGCTGGGTGAAGTGAAACTGCTTCTGGAAGGCATTTCACAATCTGTACAAATTTGTACACTTGCTGGGTTGTCTAATGACAAATCTGTACGAACTGCTTACCTCTATTTTTTAATGTGTAATGCTACAGATACTGAATGTGGTTGCATTTTGTCATCTTCAGGGCGTGGTGCATCGAGATCTTACACCAGAGGTGAAATGCTTATCATGTTTTCCTTTTCATACAATTATATCATGATATGTCCACTACAAGGTTGAGTTTCTTAATAATAGCTAAGTGTAGGAATTGCATGTGTGGATGGAGTTATTGATAAGCAGAGTTTCCTAGACCTGGTGGGTCAAAGCTGTTTTATTCTAATCTTATTGATTGGTGCATTTTGAAACTTTTTTTTTTTTTTTTGAAAACAATGTTGTTTCTTTTGATTCAATTGGGTTTTTTTTTTTGGAATATTCATCTCGTTTGAGTGATTAAAAAGAGGTTGATTTTTAAAAAATTGGTGTTATGCATATGGGATCAATGTATTCTGAGTTGTAAGTATCTTATGTGAATGATAAACAGTTGATTTTTCTCTTGTAAGGCTCTGTTCATTATGGTGGAACATGTTTGCACTAGCAAACTAGTATATTCTAGGTGTAAAAGACTCTTATTGTTTTAGAGTGTAGCTGGGATTATATGATTTCTATAGATTGGTGACTTATATCATCCATTGAAAAACCCACAATCTTTGAAGGTTTTATCTATTGAAAATGGGAAGCATGCATGAAATTTCTTGTGTGATTAGTGAGTTGTTATCTGACGGATTCTCCTTCATCAAGGGAACACTATGCACTGAGTGATGATATCACCATCCATACGTTGTCTTAATTCCACACACATGTGAGTGAGTTTTGTTCACTGTGTTGGGAGACATATTAGCATATACAGATGGACTTAGCGGTGGAAAATTGACTTGTGGTGGCCCAATTGATTAAGGATTTGTGCTTAAAGTACAACCAGTTTTGAACATGTTCTTAAAGTACATAAAAATTGTAAGAAACCTCAACACAATGGAGATTTGAGTGTACTATGCCTATGAGAGAGTTCTGGGTTTGAACATTATATCACTATAGGACTCCCAAATCTAATCATATTAGCATAAAAATCATTAGCATGATCCTACTGCCTTTATGCATTGCTCTATGACACTCCTAAGGGGTAGGGGGGGGGGCTTACTTTTAGGTCTTAAACTTAAATTTTTGTTGTGTGATTAGTATTAATTGTTCCAAAAATAGGTGGCATTTGGGTGATATAGGATATAATAAAAAATAAAGACTTTAGGGTATAAATACTTTGTGTCTTTGTTCATTGTCCTTCTGAAGTGTAAATATGCACATATATATCAACAGCCACGTTGGAAATCCACTAGTGAAGTTCAATATATAACGTTATCACTCTAGCTTTTTCCTTGAAGTTTCATCTCTGATTTCTATCACAATCATGCATTGAAAATCAGAAAATGCCTTCTGTTGGCTTAACAGGTTCCTACTTTCAAAGGTTGGTCTTACTGTGTTGACCTGTATCCTCAAAGCATGGGCTCAAACTGGCCCAAGAACTTTTGTGTGTGTGTGTTTTTTTTTTTTGATAACATGATAAGTGTTGTGTGTGAATGCTTTTCAGTGAGACTATGGGATACATTTTGGTCTTTTTAGTGGGATTCAACTTGCATTATAATACTTCATTGTATTTTATTTTCAAATTTTATAATAATGATTTGCTATTCTGTCTATTTGAGAACCATGGCTGAAGAAATTAAATTATTGACTTGGCATTTTTTGGCTGAATTTAAATTATTGTCATAGTGAAATGTGTAATTATTATATAGAGTTAAAAGAAAATTTCACTTAAATTATTGGATGTTTTATTTGACACCATTCAGTTTACTAAATTTGATGTTTTATTTCACTTAAATTTCACATGCTTTTTGGCTTTTGCAATCATGAGACTCGTCAAAATGAATCTTCATAATAAAACGTAAATCTAATCTTTGAGTAATTATTTAATAATGTATAAAATTGCTTAAAAATTCAATTATAAATTATTTTACTACCTTAAAAGAATATATGACACCACTTTGTTAAGTGCAAATACTGATTCCAACAGTAAAGCCATTCAAGTGGCCTATCTGCAAAATGTTTTCAATTTAACTAATGGAAATTATAAACTCTTCATTAATGCAGTTAAAGGTATCTTGGACCCTCTTGGGTCCAGGTACTTCTAAAGCAAGCAAAATCCTAGTCCTTATTTTAGTACAAGCTGAACCAACACACAGTAAAGGTTCAAAATTCTTACAGATTGAGTTTCGTATGTCAATGATGCAGCTAGGAACATGATTATAAAACTTGCAATCAGCTCCACCCAAAACGCAGAATTGCAACCTTGTATTGGCCTGGTGGTCATAATTTCTGGTTTTAAACCATAAATTGACTGTCCAACATATGTTGCCAATACAGAATCCAATATTTGTGCTATTATATAGAGTGGAACCTGTTACACAGTCACGCAAAAAGGGACAACTTCAATTTTAGTACCTACACTGCTACACATTGTACACATCCAAAAACCAAAATTATATACCTTAGACCATGGAAAATGACCAAAGCTTGCAAAAGCAATTGTGATAGCAGGATTAACATGCGCATAAGAGCTTCTAGTACCTGCTGAATTGATTAGCATATTGAGCATATGATTACCTTTGAATTTGAAAACTGGAACTTATTTAATGCATTTTCTTGCTATACACAAGGGATCCAGATTTGAATATTGTTAATTTACTTCGAGAGTGATATTTTTGTATGAACATTGATAGGGGGTATTTAGCTATGAATAGTTATAGTGCTCATTACATAGGAGTTTTTGTCAATCTTGGCCTGATTATAAGGCATTTTTCTCTGCCAATTAAAACAAAATTAGGTAAAAGTTGACTGCACTAATTCCCAGTTAATAGAAGGATGGATTTGCTAAACAACTCATCCGATTCCGAGCACCAGTGAGTTTCAATACTTTCATAGAAATATGTGAATATACCAGTTGTTACATGCAATTAAATTCAAATACATATGCAGGGACGCAGACTTCGATATAAGCGACGACATTGTCCTCGCAGCATATATAGCTGGGTGTGTAAGTGTCTGCGTTTACGTGGACACCTATATGAGCAAAGTACCAATGCATACGAATATACAGACAGGGTATGAATGAGTACAGTATACATTTAATGGAAATGAGAACAAATGTCGCAATGCGTTTAGAATGTCAAGCCATGTGTTTTGGCAATTGTGTAATACATTGCACACTCAGTATGGATATCAAGGTACTCAAAGAGTTTTCTTGGAGGAGTCAGTGGCAATGACATTGGTGATACTTGGTAATGCCATGGGTAACAGAATGGTGCAGGATGGATTTCAGCATTCGGGGGAGACAGTGCATCGACACGTGGCCACGGTAGTGACATTGTTAGCCACCGTTATGGCAGCAGACATTATCAAGCCTGCTGATCCTACATTCGGGGACGTGCCATCACATATTCGCAGTTTCGATCGATATTGGCCACATTTCAAGGTACTTTGTGAATTTGGCATCTTGACTTGATTTTATTCGAATTATCTTTATTCTCATACCACGTATTTTATTTCACATGGTTAGGGTTGCATTGGTGCGATTGACGGGGTTCACATTGTCGTGGTCTTACCAGTTGAGGAGCAACACCCATATAGAGGAAGGAAAGGGATCACAACAGTGAACTGCATGTGCGCATGTGATTTTGATATGAAATTCACATTTGCGTGTGTTGGATGGGAAGGGTTAACGCATGACACAAGGATCTTTTTAAATTGCCTCAATAATGAGAGGGACAACTTCCCAAAACCTCCAAAAGGTTTGTAAATATGCAATTTAATTAGAGTATATCAATATGTATTATGTAGTGAAAATGCTAATGTAATCAACGTGTTCGTTTGTAGGAAAGTACTATCTTGTTGATTTAGGGTACCCTATGAAGAGAGGGTTCCTTGCACCATATAAGGGAGAGAGGTACCACATCCCCGATTTTCAGCAAGATGCAGCACTGCATCGTCCAGAGGAGAAATTTAATTATCTCTATTCCTCACTTCGTACAGTCATAGAACGAACTTTTGGAGTGTGGAAGAATAGATGGGAAATTTTGAAAAGCATGCCAGCCTTTCATATACGCACTTAGAATCGCATCATTGTTGCTACAATGGTTCTTCACAATTTTATTAGAGCACATGAACCCAATGACGGTGAACGTGGGCATTCTGCACAAGGCACATAAGGAGGTAATGAGGGAGGTCATTACGATGAAGTGGCACATGTGGTCTCTTACTTGGACTCCGCTGAGATGAGAGAGGTTTGGAACAACATCACTACATCGATATGTAGGGACCATTAACAACTGTCACAAACTTCAATGTAACCCCATTTTGTTTTATGGTGATTTTTTGTTGGGAAAGCGAAACTGATGGCTCAAAAAACTTGATTGTAATACCATATAATTTATGAATTTGGTGTATATCGTCACATGTAGAACTCATTAGTAGTACACTAGTAGATTCTAAGCTCATACCGCATTCCATAATAAAGTCCAATCTTATCTGAACAAATTACAAACTCAATGGTCTTTCAGATTAGCAAAAGTAATTTGCCAGGAATTTAAAATGAAAATGAAGAAAACAAAATCAAACGAAGTTTATTTTAAAGTAATTTGCTGGCAAAGTGTACACACATAAATAAATATTATATATATATATATATATATATATATATATTATATATATATCAAACTATATAGAACAACAGAACTTACAATCTCCTTGAACGAGGAAATATAGACATTATCTCCATCAAACGTCTCCGCATCTGTTTTGAATTCTTACTTGCAATAGTACAACTACATACATATCAAAAATTGTAACTTGCACTAGTACGATTAACATACAAAACATATGTAATAATAATAAGGGTCAGTGTTATTACATACATACATATCCCATTATGGCAAACACAAATGTGTGATTTTGACTTCCTCAAATCTAGCAAACAAGATAAACAATACTAGGAACATGACCCAGGAGAGCACTAGGGCTATTGTCAACTTCGTTGCTTTGTCTACAGAAATCATGCATGCAGCATTGGCTTTTTCAACCTTTCGTTTTGCAACTTGCTCCCTTTCCAATGCTGCGTCTATCAAGGCGTGTGCTTACTTCAACTCTTCATTGGCAACTTCAACCGCATACTCCAATCGCTTGAATTTGGCTATAACTATAGGTGTTGTTGCTGCGCCATGTGTACAACAAATGCTGGTCTCTAACCACTTGAAGAACTTGCATGCACGGTCGTCATCTTGGACAATACAATACAACACATAAACAGTCTAACAACGAGTTGGTTTGTTAACACACAACAATAGTATGTATACATGCAATACTTGGATATGGTACTTACTGGTGACCAATAGCAACAAGTATAAAACCTCCTGCCAAATGTATGAAGTTTCAAGGATGTCCTAATGATGCAGTTCTCAACATCACAAATATGGCCATCAAAACTGGAGAGATAATTACTCGTTCCTGACATTCGTAGGAACTGACAGTAGATTTTAACATGTTTAGACCCACAAATGACCAAACCACAGAAGCTATAAATTAGATATCGTTGAAATAGAAGAATTCTCAGGAACCAAAGCAGCAGTTAGACAATAGTAGATTTTATGTGAAGTGTAATGACAAATAATTGAACCAGTGTTGAAATTGTTGTTTAGCAGTGCACTAACATTTTTATCATTATGAACGATGCATATGGCAAAAAAAAAAAACTAGTTTGTTTAGATGTCTATCGAAACACCAAAATGCAGTCTTTACCATTTGCTGTTAGTACATTTCCTGTTAGTAAACTGAATGAGAACTCACTTTACCATTCATCAATGAAAAGAGTTTCAATACTCACATCCTTATCTATACCATGTGTAATATATTTAGAAGTAATTTGATGAAACATCTCTAATTGAAATGGGTGGAACAAGCAACAAAAGTTGCTTCAACCCACCAAAACAACAACAGTTACCAACCAAACCAGATACAACATCTTAATCTTAAAAACAATTAGAGAAACTCTCCAATCAGAACAAAGAACCAGTTCGGACAGTTTCTTAGATTGTTTATTCTTTGGATGAATAAAGAAAACATACGCATATAGTTTACTCTTTCAAATTTATAGGCAAATGTCAAAAAATAGAATTTTGTAGCTAAATCAAAACCATTAATACATGCCATACTTATCACACTAATTTCAATTACATACAATTTAAGTAAAACATCACCTGTTTACTTATCATGTAGCTAACAGGTTCACATGCTTGATACAGTTTGAATTAAAGCATTATTACAGCTGCACAGTAACGAGGGTACCCTATGCAGGGGAGAATCAACCACTATTGATATGACTGATCAACTAAAAATAGCAAGTACAGTGCTTGATCTGGCACATGGCAATCCTTTTAGACCACAAATTCACATTCAAAGATCCAAAAAAAAAAAAAAATCACAATTCCTAAAAAAAAAGAAAGAAAAGAACCGAACTCCTACAAACAAAATAGCCAAAACAAGAAAAACCCAAATAACAATAAACGAAATAGCAACAAAAAGCAAAATGCTACAACCACACAGCAAGTCGAACCATCAGCACACACATGTTAGAAATGGGTCTTTCTCAATTTAAAAGCTCAAAACTTTATAAAAACAAATGAAATTCAGCCATTAACAAGAGCTGAAATTCCAAGCCATTAACCTTGCATTGTATGTGGGGTCAAATGAAGTAAATTCCAGCAAATGAAAAGAAACACATTAACAAGAACAACATTTCAAATAACATAGGATAGGAAATAGTGAAAAAAAGTACAGAACACTCACCTTAGGGAAGTGGGGTTCGATATTTTTTTGCTGAAAGGGGTTTTTGAGCTCAGACTAATTTAGCTTCTGGGTTTCAACGAGTACAGTCATGGGTGGGAGAGGAGTGAAATTGGGGAAGACGGAGAAATGGGTTTATGGAAGGACTAGGTTGTCTTCGTTGGCGTCAGACTGGGTCATGTTCCTCATCTCTTTTGGGCTCTTCGTCGGCGTCGGCGGTCTTCCTCGGGGATTTCTCAAGTGGGCGTGGAAGTCTCTTCTCCAAGGCATGAGAACTGTTATTTGTGGGTGAGGAGCAAATAATCCAGAAGAAAAAGAAAAAAAAAGGGATTTTCAGCTCCGCTACAGTAAAAAAAACACGCTTTAAAAAATTTCAGCTCTGCTATAGTACCCGCGTTTTGCTACAGTAATTTTCAGTTTTCAGTTTTTAGCTGCATCCAAATGGACCCTAAGACATTGGTTAACCAGATAAAGTTAACAATTTTCCAAAAAGCTTAAGTTATTATGAAATCATAAATGTAATCCTTTCAAAAAAAGAAAGAAAGAAATATAAATGTAATTATTTAATTAATTATTCTAATATAACCTGATAATAATACTCGTAATGCTGAATGACTGGGTTGATGAGGAGTTGCAAGGGATGCTTGTTAGCGATGGTGGTGTTAGTGTCTATGCTTTTATTGTGTTGCTTAGAGGCTGATATGAGGGCCTCCAGGTAGTTGTTTTGCTGGACAAGCCAAAGCTCTAAGAATCTTTGGAAGCTTTCAAGCTCAGGAGTGCTGATTCTTTGGTCTGATGCTAGGTAGTTACCACCATCTGGGTGTAAAGACATGGTGGTTTTGGTTTTTAGAGTAGCGCACATTTACAAATTATTTGTGTACAATTCAAACTATGGTTCCTCTTTGGGGTTTTATATAAAATGGGGTTGGAGAGATTGGGATGGGATGGGAGCTGGACAAAAGGGTCAATTGGAATTTTGTATGTCATTAATTATAATTTTGGACTGTACGCATGAAATTTTGAGTTCAATTTGGATTTCTGGAAAGGTGATGAGTATTTAGATTTTTTGCACTAGTATGGGATTTTGGGTTTGCTTAACTTGAAACTTGAAAGAATACTCAAAAGTTTTGAGTCAATAAAGAAGGGATTTTACTAATATGTGTTCTAATGTTTTAAGAGCATACAATAATATACCATTTTTGGGAAAAAAATTTTTATTAGGAATTGAAATTTTTTTTTTACAATTTTTTCAATTTTTCATAAAATATTTTCAAAAATAGATGGCTTAATGTGTGCTTTAAGGTACACATTAACCGGAACCATAAAGAATATTAAGAGAGAGAGATTGACGAAAGTTGCAGTAATGATTGGTCAATTTGCATTGTCATCATAGCAGCACAAAGTGTATAATATTTTCCAAAACAATGAGCTCGCCTATATCAAGGTGGTATTTACTTTCGTCAGCTTTTGATATTTTTATGTTGTTATAATGCCTTCAAACTTAATAAGTTACTGCATAATGAAAAGTGCATAATGAAAAAGTTGAGTTTTCAAAAAGTGCATAATGAAAAAGTGATTTTTCAAAAAGCTGAGTGTCTGGTAAAAGCTGTTAAAAAGTGTTTTTTGAAAAAACTGAGTGTTTGGCTAACACTATAAAAGTTGCAGTTTAAGGAATAAATTACCAAAAAGGACAATGTATATATAAGTGAATTTATTTCATACTTAAATCAACTACTTTATATACTTACTAAATAATAATAATAATAATATAATAATAATAATAATAATAATAATAATAATATATATATTATTGGTATTATTTTAATAATGTTTGGGCAATTATTCTTTTTTAGTGTCATAATTATTTGTTATTACCATTAATGACCTCTTATTAATATTAATTAAATCTAAATAATTTTCATCATCATGAAGCACAAAATGAAAATGTAAAAAGATGATAAAATATACACCAATAATCCAAGTTTAAATTGTACTATATAAAAATGTAAAAAGATATAAAATATATATTAATAACCCAATTAAATTGTACAACACAAAAATGTAAAAAAGATGATAAAATACATACCAATAACCCAAATATAAATTGTACTACATGATATTTAAAAAAAAAAATACAACTACTAATTATTATCCCCCCAAATGGAATTAGCAATGGAATCACGAAGAACCACCATCGCATGGTCTGTTAAAGATCCTGAGTTCTGCTCATAACTGCTATCTGCTTCACTATTATGTTCTCTTCTAGAAATTGAATCTTGATTGGCGTTTATGAACTCCCTATCATCCCTATCATTTAGTCTAACAAAATTATGAAGAGCCATAGTAGCGGATACAATAAGTATTTGGATATGGAATGGAAAAAATGGCATGTTTTTGATAATTCTCCATTTATTCTTCCACACACCAAAAGTGTGCTCAATCACACATCGAAGAGATGAGTGAGCATGATTAAATTTTTCATGTCTAGTTCTAGGGCTTCCACCTCTCTTTCGAAAGTCCTGAAGATAGTATGATATCCCTTTGTATGGTGCCAAATAGCCTTTCATCATTGGGTATCCAAAATCAACTACATAATATTTCCCTAGACAAAAAAAATTCAATTGTATTAACACACACACAATATGTCATTATAATGAACAATTGATTAACCAATTACAAACCTGGTGGAGGGTGCAGAAAGTTGTTACTTTGTTTATGAATAGTATCAAGAAAAATGTGGGTGTCGTGTGCTGCACCTTCCCATCCAGGCAAAACAAATGTGAATAACATATCTAAGTCACATGCAGCCATCACATTTTGGGTTGGATATCCCTTTCTTCTAAAGTATGGAATGGACTTCTCAGTAGGTACAATCGCTATCACATGTGTGCCATCAATTGCACCGATGCAATCCTAATAAAAACATTAATAGTTTTCAGTTCCACATGCATTGTATTATCTTATAGACAATAACACTTATTCAAATATACAATAGTACACATACTTTGAAATGTGGCCAATAAATTGGATGGTCTTGTATTTTGATTGGAACTTCACTAAAAGTTGGATCCGAAGGCTTTACATATGCAGCTGCAAAGCGAGCACCCAACAGAGTGATCATCTTCTCAAAATGTCTACTTATGGTTTCACCCGAATGTTGAAATAATTCTTGAACCATTCGGTTACATGTTTCATGACCAAGTATCACTAAACAGATTGCCACTGACTCTTCTAACCTTATATTCCTTGAATGTTGAAGTCCAAAGTCATGTTGTAAAACTTGACACAAATTATGAAACACCTCCTTTTTCATTCTAAACATATTGTAACACAAATTCTCATTACCTTCTGTACAACGTCTCAGCCAATCCCACCCTGTTTGTTTAGAATCATAACAAGGAGTCTTATTAATGTACTTATTGAAATACGTCATAATTGCTTCACAGGTAACTGCCACAAGCTGGTAAAACTCCTCGTCAGAATCGTCATTACTATCATCATCATCATTAGAATCACCATCACTGTCATCATCATTGTCACTACTCTCACCATCATCATCATCATCATCGTTGTTATCACCATCATTATTATTGTCCGCACCATCATTATTATTGCCAGCATTGTTATAATCACCACCATCATGATCATCACAATAATTTCTGTAATCCCCATCCATTAATAGTTCCATAAAATGGCCACTCTCATGAGTACCATTATAATCATCCATATTGGTTTAAGCTACACAACAAAGTAACAAATACTCAATCAAGACAATTCAGAACATACCAAGACAATTCAGAACATCAAGTACATAACACTGTAATGAAAATTTCAAATGTGTTTACATTACACATATATTAGTCCAAAGCTAATACTAAATATCACATAACTTAGTTTAAAGTTAATACAAAATAGCTAATACAACATAATTAATACAACATTGCTAACTTAGTTTAAAGTTAATACAACATAGCTAACTTAGTTTAAAGTTAATACAACATAGTTAATACCACATAAGGTTAGTCACTTCTTTTGGTTATAAATCATTTCTTGTAGCCACTCCAACTGTGACTCTAGGTCCTTGAAAGTTAGGAACATCTCCCTACGTGACCTTTTTAGTAAGATAATGGAAACTTGAACCACAAACGTACTTTCCACTCCAGGAAGTGCTCTCACAATCGCCATGATATTATCAATTGAACTTGGTGACTCTCGAGAAGTACCTTCAGACCTATTCTGACATACAGTTATTAATTGACTAATACGATTGTCCAACATTGCAGCTCCTCCTATCTTCTTCTTTTTCTTTTATGAGGGTATTGATTCACTAGTTTGCTTTTGTCCTGAACTACGTGATTGACTAGTATGTCCTTGCTGCAAACTATCAATGTCTAAACTCATGTCACATTGGTTATCCTTAAATTCGGAGCTACCATCTGAATCACCAGCACCCTCTTTTGGCATTGTTGGAGGTAATGTATCTGAAGAAGGGGTCCATGCAGCTACCCCAGTTGCTGCAACATCCCTAAACATTGTCTCAAGTTGTTCTATATTCTGTGGACCTTTCTCCCGAAATTTTTTAGCTTTGGGTAATTCCTACAAAATGTAATTATCTCCAACTAACTACATATTAATAAAATACTCAACTCACCTTCAACTTCAGGTCCCACCAATAATCAGGAGTAGTAATCGTTCCCTTCACTGCATCCCAACCTAAACCTGTGTCAAGATTCATCAATTGTTCCCATGCTCTCCAATCACCTTTTAATACATCCCACCTACTTTTTAATTGGTCCTTATCATAGTTTTGACCGGTCTCATCACAAAATTTGGTCACCAAATTGAACCAACCATTGGTACTAAAGCCAGCACCTTTTGTTCTATTCCCGGCTTGAATTTGTTGCACACAAAGGTTACAAAAAGTAGTTGTCCACGTTGGATTAATATCCCAATCTGCTCTAGCCTTTTTTACCTCGGGGTTGGAAGTGGTCTTTTTACCCATCTATAAAGTTAACCAACCATAAGAAATGCAAAAAATAGAATATATAATATTCAAGTTTAGTGAACTAGTTACAAACATGATCTAATAAATCCAGAAAATAAATAAATAAAATAAAATTGTTGCCTAGTCTAAGCATAAAATAGAAAGAGCTAGAGAGGAATCTCATCATGTCACCGTTTGTACACTCACTAGTCAGTAGTCAGTAAACAGCCAGAAAATTGCTGCCATAAAAGGTGGGAAGAACACACTAAAACCTTTGTCTGAAACCCAATCTTATCTCCTCCATAATTCTAGGCTAAAGTTATACCAAACCATAACAATCCATTTCATTTAAATTGGGTTTCTTTACCAAACCTACTAGAGTAACTCTTCTGCTTCTGTGGACCTTAATTTTTATTTATTTATTTTTAAAGTAAAGGATAATTTATTAGAGACGAATAGGAGTGCTTCAAGAATATGTATACAGGAGGTCCTCTTAAAAGTCTTACACTGAAATTTTAACAAGTCGTGAGAATCTAGAAAAGAGGAAGATGAGACTGCCCAAAACATAACAATTCCATATAGTGATCTTAAAAATAATCTTAATCCAATAAATCAACTGCAGTATCCAAGGTTATTAACCTTGAGAACAAATCATAACTGAAGCAAAACACTTCCACTCCTCATTACTAAAGACCAAAAAAAATCACATAAACAATAAAATTTGCAAAAAAATCTACCATTCAGTACCAAAAAAATAAAATAAAAACATTGTATAGCTTACAAAAGTTTGGGTTTGGGGTCTGAAAATCAGAGGAGAAAAAAGAAAATATGTAGCTATTGTCAGGGTGTGCGTGCTCTGCTGATGTGGGGTGCGGCTGCTGCTGATGTGGGGTGCGGTTGCTGCTGATGGGGCATGCGTGTGCAGTGTGCAGCTGCACACGCATGCCCCATCAGCAGCAGCCGCACCCCACTGATTTTCTCCTCTGATTTTCAGACCCCAAACCCAATCTTTTGTCTTTTTTCTATTAGAATTATGAGCTACAAGTCTACAAACCATTCATAGCAAGATTCAAACCACTGTAAATTCCAATCAACAAAAACAAATAACTAAACAAGTAAAGGAACAATACCCATTAATCTATAACAATAACTCTCTTCTGGGTTGCCGAGAAAACAAATCAAACACAACAAAAAATTGAAGCAACCCAATACTTTAAAAATACATTCTTTTTTTATCTGTTTTAGCTTCCCAAAAAGTGTGTGACTAATTACAAAAGAAAAAAATTACAAAGCATTCACAAAGCATGTAGCTAATAGTCAAACAGAGCATCCACAAAAGAAATAAAAATTACAAAGCATGTAGCGAAAAAAAATTTCAGTACCCGGCAAGAGAACAAATAGATCATTAGCAACAACAAAGCATGCAAGATCTGAAATTTTTTTTTTCCCACACTCGATAAAAAAAAAAATTTCAGATTAGTGTTGGTACCTGGTGGTTTTTGGTAGCAGATCAGTGTTGCTTGATGTTTTGTTGATCAAATCTCTACCTTCAAAATGTATTTCTTAGATCAGATTAGACATAAATAATTTTTTTTAAAATACAGATCAAAGAAGACGAAGAAAGCAGAAGAAGAGGAAGAAGATTCACAGATGACTTACCATGGAGAGACTGGTAGCAGCAGGGAGAGGGCAAAGCAGAGAAGAGATGAGACGTGTTAAGCTTTAGGGATTTTAGGCAGAGCAGAGAGATGAGATGAGAGGAATGAGGGACAACTGCACAAGAGAATTGATGATTTATCAATGGGTAATTCGGTAATTTTAGGAAGAGCCCAACGGATAGCTGAAAACGCGCATGGACTTTTTGTTTATGGAGCACTAGAGCTCCATAATTGGATTGGGCGTTTTTGCCTTGGCCCAAAATGCAACTTTTACCCAAAAGTTGCGTTTTGCTTCACCAAATGCTCAAAGAAGTCTAGCTTTTAAATAAAGTTGCGTTTCAGCCCCTAAAAGTCCAACCAAACGTGCACTTAATGGTGAGGGAATTGTCACGTTACTACACTCTTGAGTCTTGACAATAGATTTGGCAGCTTATGGAATACTTAGCTTTGCCTATATTAAAAAAAAAAAGTCAAGTGGCATCACTTGCATGTAATGAACTAGCTTTTGATTCCTTGTTAAAGAAGTACAAGAAAAATTCTCTTATTTCTCAAAAAGTGATGTAAAGAAGTGGACTTGAATCTTTTTTTGGCTAAGTACCAAGTAGTCAAGTACCATGGACCTCAATCTAAAATTGAAAGCTGCTTCTGAAAACTTGGAAGAGAGGGTGAGATTGTAGGAAAATATACAAACAACAAAGAAATATAAAATTGGAAGGGAGAGTTTGTCAGGAAAAGACTATGCTGCATATTGCTTTCAAGGTATCAAATTTATTAATAAATTTAATAATAGATAATTAGGAGATGTCATTAGTTAGTAGATACATATATGAACAAATAAATCCTATGAATTTAACTGTTGTGAAATTTGTTGTTTTGTACTTAACATTACTTAGAAATGAAAGAAGTTTTTTTTTTTTTTTTTTTTTGTCACACCACGTTTGAGTCCATTGGATGGTTTTGGATGTGGATTCAAGGGGAGTAAAGTTTGGAACCCTCCATTGAATCTTGAGTCCAACCTGTGAATTTAAGACCAATTCTATAAAATACAAGTCACAAGAAGCAAGTTCATACTATCATGGAATGGTCACCACAAGTTACAACATGATATTGAACTAGACAAATTTTTTGTATTGAATAGGAAAAAAATTGTGTCTAGTGACATGAAATTACCATATTCAGCAATGCCAAAAGTAGCAAGGAAATTTATATTTAGCAATATTGAAAATTTTATGGCAAATATTCAGTTTTGTTAAATGGATATTTTCATTTTAGTTCTTATATTTTTAAATATTTTATTTTTATCCCAAAGTTTTTAAAGTTTGTTTCAAATTTAACCTTACCGTCATCTGTTGAATAATGAAAATGTTGACATGACTAAACAAATTGCATACATGTCATTTAACAATAATAAAGAAATTATTTAAATAGAATTAAAAGTGCCATGTCATATGTCAATGCTTAAATGAAAACAAACAAAAAACCAAATTAATGCTTGAAGGGGGGGAAAATCCACATTAGCAAACTTCCGTTCTCTTTATTTTCTCTCTAATTAGTGTTGTTGAACTTGATGATATTATGTTTTATAGAGCCTTACAGGCAATGTCCAACATTTGGAAATGGTGTTTAGGCTGTTATTAGAGCATAAATTTTATGACAACACCAAGAAATGCACTTTTGCCACAAGCTAGGTGGATTTATTAGGGTACATTTTTAGCTAAAAAAGGAATCAAGATAGATAAAGCCAAGGTTCAGTCTATTCTTGAGTAGCTAGTTCCAAAAAATAATGGAGGAACCGAGGAAGTCAAAAGTTTTCACGGCCTAGCCACTTTCTATAAGATTCATCAAGAATTTCAGCTCTATAGTAGCATTGCTGATTGACAACTTGAAGCAGCAGGCCCTACTATGGAGTCTAGAAGCTGCAACCAGTTTTGCAACCTTCACATCATTTATAATCCTCCACATTCAAGATTGTGACAGTGTTTTTTAGCTGGACACAAATGAATCCATCCAGGGAATTGGTGGAGTTCTTGTTGGGAAATTGCCTCAAATTTCAATTGTGACTTGGAAAGTCAATTAGGTTTCCTAGTTGAAGAAGGAAAAATTAATTTGGGTATCCTTGTTGTGGAAGGAAAGACCATTCCTTGGTGTAAAAGGAAAGTCTATTCCTTGTTAAAGTGGTAATGTATTCATAGTCTAAAAGGGAATATGAAAAGAGTCATAGATAATGCTACAAAGAATTTGATGGCTTTGGCTCAAGCACTACAACAAAATGTATTTTTAGCGAGGAAAATTAGTGAGGAAATATTTTTTGTCACTAAAAATACATATTTAGCGATGAAATATGGATATCGCTACTAATAAAGAAAAAAAATTATAACATTTAGCGACGAAAAGTAATTTTCGTCACTATTGATGATCTAAAATATGAGCGCCAATGGGGAAAATTGTGGCGGGAACTTAATTAATCTATAGCAACGAAATATTTCGTCGCTAAAAGTTGAAACTTTTAGTGACAAAAGAGTTTGTCACTGTAGGTGTTGCTATGAATTGTATTAGCGACGAAATGATTTTTGTCGCTAAAAGGGAGCATTAGCGATGAAAAACTATCGTCGTTAAAAATATTCACACAACATAGGTTGTTCATTTCATAGTTTTTGCGACGAAATCAAAATTCGTCACTAAAAGTATGCTATAGCAACGAAATCTGAATTTTGTCACTAAAAATCGTAACAAAATCTAGCTAAAAGTATGCTATAGTGATGAAATTATATTTGTCGCTAAAGAGTACAGCTTAAATGAGTTAAATTTCAGTAAAAAAAATTTCCTTTCCTAGAAAAAATTTCATTTCTCCCACCCACTCACTTAAAAAAATTTCAGCCCTCCCTCTTTCATTATCACTCAAAATTTTAAAAAGAGCTGACTTGTTGCAAATTTAATTAGAAAGTATGATTAGAATGTTGAGACTATAATTTGAGTCAGATTCACTACATGATTTTTAATAAATTATAGAAAATTTATTTTGAACTAAATTTTTGATGGTACATACTAGACATATAAGGGCTTCTCCATATTTAATTTCAAGATTTTTTGATAAAACTAAGTGGACCAGACAAATTTTTATAAAGAGCTGACCTGTTGCAAATTTAATCAGAAAGTATGATTAGAATGTTGAGACTATAAGGAATTTACTACAAGCTTTTGTTGTGTGGTCTATCTTGTAAGTTCATACGTGCTTTCTTTGACAAGTGTATTACTTTGGCTAATTTTATCATGGTTTGGTAATGATTTGCTTCGTATTAAATTGGTAAATGCACATTGTTTGTGGTAGGGAAATAAAAGGTTTTGATTGTGTTAAAGTTTATAAGTTTCTTGTATGCTTGCTTGGTTCCCATTTGGGTAGGGGTATTCGTCTTAGGATGGTAAAGTTAGGCTTTAGAGCCTTAGGTTTTGATTGAGTTATATTTGTTGATTACTTTTTTTTTTTTTCAATACTTGAAGCATTTGGAAGTCTTGGTGGTGTGGAGAGGTGAGTATATGATAATTTGATGGTTTGGGTGCTATGAACCTGTTTTAAAACAAATGGGTAATGAAGTGTTAACCATGAAAGTTTAAGTGCTTTGATGTTTTGCTTTTTGCACATAAAGTGTTTGATATATTACCTCAATGAGTTATGAAGTTGGGTTTAATTGCTTGTTGTTGATTATTTAATTTGAAGTTGGACTATGTGATATATATATATATATATATATGTATGTATGTATGTATGTATGTATGTATGTATGTATATGTATGTATGTATGTATGTATGTATATGTATGTATGTATATGTATGTATGTATGTATCACATAGTGTTAGATCTGATAATTTAGTTTAAGTTCTTGAATTGTGTTAGATCTACTAATTGGGACTTTTTTTTATTTGTCTTTGTAGTCTATGGCTCTATGCATTAATGCCCAAATTGGGTTTTTGTTGTTTACTTTGATTGAATTATAGAGTAAATGATTTAGTTCTAGCAAATATGTGGTAATTGAATTATGCAATGTGGGGTTGACAGCCAAATTGGGTTTGAAGTTTGTGTCTTGGATGAAGATATATATATATATATACACACACACACACAAATATTCAATAGAGATGTTTCTTATAACATAGTTAATGTTTTTACTTTACAATTTTAATGTAGTATTGTTTTTACATTTGTGCAGATTTCTTATTGGTGGCTTTTAAGGCATTTTCTTTTGGCACTACTTGAAGACGTTTGAGGACATCTTCTTTTAGCCCTTAGTATTTTATGTTATTGTATGTTATAAAACATCTTGTATTATTGTATGCGTTGGAAACAATTTATATGGATGGATTGAATAGAATACTTTGTTTTATTTTTACATTTATAAAGTATGGATCATTTTCTTATAAATGTGTAGTTGACATAAATGTGTTATTCAAGTGTAAGGAGTTAATAATGTAATGACAAGTTACATACAAGGAAAAAAAATGAAAACAGATAAGTAGCTCTAGTGACGAATTTGTCCATCACATTTAGCTACATTTAGTGACAAAATTTCTTGTCGCAAAATGTAATTGAATTTATAAAAAACACTTTCAGCGATGAAAATTTTTGTTGCTAGATATAGTTGAATTTTTCAGACTAGTTTTAGCGACGAAAATATTCGTTGCTATAAGTACTTGAATATTCTTAAAAATAGTTTTAGCGACTAAACTATTTTGTTGCTAAAAATTATCTAATAACATAAGGTACATGTAGCGAAGAACTAGTTTTGTCGCTAAAAGTACTTTTAGCGAGGAAAACATTTAGCAGTGAAATTATTTCATCTCTAAAAGTGTTTTTATTTTAAAACAACTCGGATCTTTAGCGACGAAATTTGTTGAAAGTTTTCGTCGCTAATACTTTTAGTGACGGAGCTATAGCGACGAAACGAATTCCATCACTAAAAAGAAGAATTCATCACTAAAGGTACCAGGCGATCAAATGTTGGACTTTTAATGACGAAAATTTTCATCGCTAAAAATACATTTTGTTGTAGTGAAGGGTCCTCCCTATGGGGAGAGGGGAGAGGGAAAATAGAGCATGAAACCAAGAGAGAGAAAAAAAAAAAAAAGGATTTTCACTTAGGAGGAACGCAAGAAGGAAGAGAGAGCAAAGTGTTGATGCCTTCAAGAGGATAGCCAAGGAGGAGAAAGCAAAAAGTTGCCACTTTTAAGAAAATAGTCAAGGAGGAGAGAGCAAAGTGTTGCCACCTTTAAGGAGATGGTTAAGGAAGAGAGAGCAAATGGTTGATGCGTTCAATGAGATAGCCAAGGAGGGAAGAACAAAGTGTTGCTGCATTTGAGACACAAAAAGAGTGTGTGTGAGAGCAAAGAAAAACAAGAGATGTTTTTCTATAGTTGTGAGACATACACAAGAGATATCATAATTGATTTGAGAATAATGAAATTGATTCGGAATTTGTCCTGTGATTTTTCCCTCCAAGAAAAAAGAGTTTTCCACGTAAATATTTGTGTTTTGTGTATGATTGCTATTTAGGATTGATAATATTGGTGGTAATATTATTCAAGACCCAGCAATTCTCAGCCAAGAAGGTAACCTTTAGCATTCTTTAGCGAGAAATTGAGTGGTGCTAGACTTAATTATTGCGCTTATGATCTAGAATTCTATGCTATTGTCCAAGCCATTAAACACTGAAATTATTACTTGGCAGATAAAGAGTTCAGCTTAAAAACTGATCATGAGGCCTTGAGTCATCTCAATAGTCAATAGAATTTACACAAGGCATGCCAAGTGGGTGGCAATCTATAGCAATTTATCTTCAATATCAAACACAAAGCAGTCTCTTTAAACAAAGTGACTGATGGTTTGAGCAGAAGGCAAGCTTTCTTAAGTCATACATAGGCTGCAATGTCAGGATTTGATGCTTTTAAAGGGCATTACACTTTAGAAAATAAGCTACTAGTTGTGCTAGCAGTCTTGAAGATAGGGATCATGCAGCCTACCCAAGATGAAGGCATTCAGGGGGATGCAACTTTGTGTGCCTCAGTGCTCTTTAAGAGACCACATTATATGCAGGAAGCTCATAACCAGGGGTCATTTTGATAGAGATAAGTCTATGCCCTAGCTGCATCAAAAGTTCTTTTGGCATGTCATAGAAAGTGATGTGTCCAAGTTTTTCCGGAGGTGCATGCCTTGCTTGAAATCCAAGCATTAATGCTGGACTTTACTTGCCTTTTCCAGTATCTTTAAGACCATGGGAATTTATTAGGCTATTTTTGGAAATATTTTTTGAAAATTGAAAAAGCTGTTAATACTATTTCAATTTTTGAGAGAATATTTCCAAAAATGATTAATTATTACATTAACAAAATCCATTTATTAGTATGAATTTCATTCTTGCACTACCTCCCACCGCAGGATATGGGAGAAAAAAATAATGTATTAACCAATTATATAAATTTATCTATTTTTAAGATAGTATACCTTAAATATACTTTGATTTAATAAGCTTCATGTGTTATAAGAATAATAAGAAGAAAAAAAATGATGAATTAGTCGTCTATATAATTGTAGTTTAAAAAAACAAACTAGGGGAGCGTTGCTAAAATTTAATTCTAAACTCATATATATTTTTAAACATATAATGGGGAAGGCAGGTTTCTCATAAGTTGGGGGCTATGCTCCCAAGCCCTTGGCCAAAGACCGCAATTTTTGTCGTACTTTATTGAAACAATTAACGGTAAGTGTTAGAAAATCACTTTTACTTACGCCCACAATTTTGACCATATCAAAATTATGGAAATGGTAACAAAAATTATATCCAGAAGCTTCTCTAAAAATAATGGAGACCATTGCCAACTATTACCTACTGGATAAAATCGTTGAATACATGGTAAAGTCTAGTCAAGAAATGCAACTCTTCTTTATCTTGAACTCTTCCCACGTTATCAGTTTTCTTCATAATTTGAAAGTGAAAGACGACAACCTATCAACATGCAAATAAGAAATAACACATGGAAAATGCTTTAAAACAAATCACCATCATATTACTAAAATCGATGATGAATCTTACAATGGGCCCAATGCCAAAAACATTTCTTTTTTCTACTTTTCTTTGGGAGTTTTGTAAAAAAAAAAAAAAAAAAAAAGGCTAAAATTTGATTTACCCCTCTAAGTTGGGAATATAATTTTTTCTTAATTTTTTTGGGTCAATTTTATCCTCTAAAGTTTCTAGCATCGCATCACATTTCTCGTTTTCAAAAGATAAATAAAAAGCTCTGGATGACTAAATTGATCTAAATGAGAAAGTTGTTAGAATCAAAATGAAAACGTTATGTAATAGTATTAGGAACTTCTAAGCACACATAATTAAAACACCAAAGAAAAGGAATGCAAATCAAAAATAGTATTGATTAAACACCCAACAACACATAATTAAAACTTAAAACATTAAGTCAAGGAAGCCCGTCCCGGTTTAAATTCAACTAGTAATTCTAATTCTTCTACTACCATAAATTTCATTGCAGTTTATTGAAGTGATAGATTATAAATAGTGAACAAACAGTCTCACATTGACTTACCAAGTTTTTATCGCTACTCATAGTTGATCATTATGCTAAAAATTGTGGTACAAAAACTGTGTCACCGGCCAGTGCCACCAGTCCCACGGTGTTGCCTACCCACGTCGTCCCTCTTCTTCCCCCAATCATGAAGCCTGAGGTGCAACTCAGCAGCACCAATCAAGAAATGGACGGCCTGGATTGGAGTCAAAACTTCAAGAATTGCTTTAAGAGTTCTCAGCCGTAGATCATCAGCATTCTGCAAGATATCCTCCAACCCTTCCTCTTTAGTCCCCAGAGTCGACTCAACTCGCTCTTCCTCCACTCCATTAACACTACCACCTCTTTCCCTCATCAACTCAGATACCACATGTGACAACTCAACCATGGTCGAGTCTGCCACAGTTTCTTGAAGCTCTGCCATCTTCTCAGTAATCTCCTTCTCCTCCTTAATAGTCCTCCTCTGAAAAGCATCCACCTGGTTGAGCTGACTCGAAGAAAGATCACCCAAATCGCCAGAACTAAACCCGCGAACCAACTCAGTGAATTTATCCTCGAGTTGTGTTGAAATCAAGATGCAAGCTCAAAAGTTCATCAATGGAGGAAATGACAGACATGCAGAGAGAAAGAGAGAGTGAATGAACATTACGGAGCTTGAGAGAATGATTTCTATATGTTATAAATATCTGACTCTGCTTCCTTATATACCAGAAACAGAACAATGAAAGTCAACTATTACAACCAATACAACCATGACAAATGGCAGATGACAAACTAACTAAAAAGTATTCTGTAAACTACACCCGTACTAATATATACAACACTATGCTACTGTAGCTTAGTACTACTATATACAAAATACAACACAGAACCACTAAAAACTAATATCTACAAGATATTCTATGCTTATAACAAATATCTACAAGACACAAATATCTACAATCTACAAGATATTTAACACTCCCCCTCAAGATGAACTATATATGTTGACTAAGTTCATCTTGGATAACAGGTAATGAAATTGTTTATGCCCAAGTGCCTTAGTGAAGAAGTCTGCAATCTGGTGTCTAGTAGGTATATGGAAGGTCTTGATCACTCCATCTTGAATCTTTTCTCGAATGAAGTGACAGTCTATTTCTATGTGCTTTGTTCTTTCGTGGAAAACTGGATTGGCAGCAATATAGATAGCTGCCTTGCTATCACAGTAAAGAGAAGTTGCATGATTGTGCTCTAGTCCAAAAGTCTTGAGCAAAGCTATCAACCAAACAACTTCACTTGTGACTGTAGCCATTGATCTGTACTCTAACTCAGCTGAAGATCTTGACACAGTCTGTTGCTTTTTACATTTCCAAGAAATCAAAGACTCACCAAGAAACACACAAAAACCGGATATAGACCTTCTAGTATCTGGACATGCAGCCCAGTCAGCATCACAGTAGGCTTTAAGCTTCAATTCTGAGCTGGCAGAAAGAAATAAACCCTGACCTGGTGTCTTCTTTAGGTACTTAAGAATTCTATAGGCTGCTTGCAAGTGAGGCACCTTGGGAGAGCTCATGAACTGACTAAGTTTGTGTACTGAGTAGCATATGTCTGGTCTAGTGAGTGTCAAATAGAGTAATTTACCTATCAACCTTCTATACAAAGAAGGATCAGGAACATCCTCACCCATTGAGCTACTGAATTTGGCAGATTGCTCCATTGGCACATTAGTAGGCTTGCTAGCTAGCAAACCTGTATCAGACAATAGCTCCAAGGTAAATTTCCTTTGACATAAACTAATACCCTTCTCAGTTCTAGCAACTTCAAGGCCTAAGAAATATTTCAAAGTGCCAAGATCTTTTAGCTTGAACTTGTTGTCTAGAAAAAGCTTGAAGGTGTTAACAGCATCCACATTATTGCTAGCTATGAGAATATCATCAACATACACTAACAAAATGATGATTGAACCTTTGTGGACCTTGGTGAAGACAGAGTAGTCAGATTTAGATTGGATAAAACCATCAGCAATGATAGTAGCAGACAACTTAGCAAACCACTGTCTACTAGCTTGCTTGAGACCATAAAGAGACTTTGTGAGTTTACACACCTCCCCCTTGCTGCCAAATCCAGGTGGAGGAACCATGTACACTTCCTCATCTAAATCCCCATGAAGGAAGGCATTGTTGACATCCAATTGAGAAAGATGCCAACCATAAACAGCAGCAAGAGCCAATAATGTTCTAACAGTGACAAACTTCACCACAGGAGAGAAAGTCTCATAATAATCAATACCCTCAGCTTGAGTGAACCCCTTTGCAACCAATCGTGCTTTGTACCTCTCAACAGACCCATCTGCCTTGAGTTTAATTTTGTAGACCCACTTGCAGCCAATGGGAACCTTGCCAGGAGGAAGTTTGGTCATAACCCAAGTGTTGTTAGATTGAAGAGCATCAATCTCAGCTTTCATGGCAGCTTGCCACAAAGGATCAGGCAAGGCTTGAGCATAAGAAGTAGGTTCCTTGGCAACAGTTAAAGCAATGGCAAAAGCCTTATGTGAAGTAGACAATCTATTATATGAAAGAGTAGAAGATAGAGGGTAAAGAATACCTGGACTGTCAGAAACAGAAGAATCATGAGATTGAGGTAAAGAAGCTGTGGCCAATACATGAGCAGAAGCAAGATTACAGTGATATTCATGAAGATATGAAGGAGATTTATGAGGCCGAGAAGATCTTCTAACAATTGGGAACTCAGGTGCAGGAGAAGAAATAGGATCAAGAAGGTCAGTAGGATTAGAAAGAGCAATAATAGATGGAAAAGGAGCTGAATCAGAATGCACAAGGTCAGGAAATTCATCTGGAGGAACAGCAGGTTCAACAGAAGAGAAAGGAAAAGAAAATTCTGCAGAAACAGAAGGAATAGGATCTGAAACAGAATTCTGAGGTGGAAAAATAAGAGAAGAATTGGGAGTAGAGGCTATGACAGATTTAGAAGTCCAATGTTTGAAAGGAAAAATGAACTCCTTAAAAATAACATCCCTAGACAAAAAAACAGTCTTAGAAGCCAAATCATACAATTTATAACCCTTGGTACCAAAAGGATAACCAATGAAAATGCATGCCTTAGCTCTAGGATCAAATTTTGTTCTATGTCTAGTTAAGGTTGAAGCATAGCATAAACAACCAAAGGATTTAAGATGACTATAGGTAGGTGGATGACCCAAGAGTTTCTCATAAGGAGTAAGATTTTGTAACAATGGACTAGGAAGCCTATTAATGAGATATGTTGCTGTTAAAACACAATCTCCCCAAAACTTCAAAGGTAAATTAGCCTGAAATCTTAAGGCTCTAGCAACATTTAAAAGATGCCTATGTTTTCTTTCAACCACAGCATTTTGCTGTGGTGTTTCAACACATGACAATTGATGAATTATACCCTTAGAAGCATAAAAAGAAGAAAGGGCAAATTCAGATCCATTATCTGACCTAAGCACTTTGATAGGAACATTAAATTGTGTTAAAATCATGTGAAAGAAGGATTGAATCAAGGCAGAAGCATCAGACTTATGCTTCAACAAATATACCCAAGTACACCTGCTGTGATCATCAACCAAGGTAAGAAAATACCTTGATCCATTCAGGGAAGGAGTGGAATATGGTCCCCAAATGTCAGCATGAATCAAATCAAAGCAAGATAAAGAAGTGCTGGAAGAATGAGTAAAAGGCAATCTGTGCTGTTTAGCTAAAGGACAAATGTGACAATCAAAAGGCATATTTTTATTGCAAGAATTGATTTCAGGTACAATATTATTCAACAAAGTCAATCTTTGTGCAGATGGATGACCTAATCTATAGTGCCATAGCCTAAAAGCACTATCAGAAGAATCAAGACTACAAGAATTAACATTTTTGACATGAAAACAAGATGACAACATTGACAAAGCCTCAGAAACAGAATTTGGTAGAATGACCTGTGGAGTGCACTGCAGTGTGTAAAGACCTCCTTGCTTTTTACCCAACCCAATCATCTTCCAATGCTGTAAGTCCTGGAGAAAACAATAATTGGAAAGAAAGATACAGCAACAAGAAGGATTCTGGGTCAGTTTGCTAATAGAAATAAGATTGAATGAAAAACTAGGAATGCAAAGAACATTCTCTAAGATTAAGGAGGCAGAAACTTGAACAGTGCCTATATGAGTCACCTTGACTATATCACCATTGGGTAATCTAACAGAGATCTGAACAGAAGATGTAATGGACTTAAAAAAATGAAGAGAGTGAACCATGTGGTCAGTAGCTCCACTATCAAGAATCCAATCAGTGGAGCCTATATGTGAAGTATTGACACTTGAAGAAAAAACTGAATACTCAAAGGATGGATAGAACCAGATACCTGACAGCTCTTGACCTTGAGAACCAAATGGAAGCTGAGAACCATGAGGAGGCTGAGTTATAATGCTAGCAACCTGGTGAGTAGTGGTCAAACTTGCTTCTGGTGGGGCTTGAGTACCAAAATGACACTGTGAATTCAGCAAACCAACCAACTGTTGATACTCAGCTCTAGTGAGGGAGACAGGTCATTGGAACTATCCTCAGTTGCAACCAGATTACTTGCAAAGGTGTGAGACTTGTTCTTGAACTTGTACCCAGGAGGATAACCATGTAGCTTGTAACACTTATCAACTACATGTCCCATGACACCACAGTGAGTGCATTGAGGTCTGCCACCAGCCTTTGACTTATTGAAATTCTTGGCAAAACTACCAGACTTGGATCCCAATGCAGCCAATGCAGCTGCTGTCTCAAGCATAGCCCTCTTACCAGAACCAACTTTTCTTTGCTTCTCATCTTGAAGTAAAAGAGAGAAAACTTTACTCAAGGAAGGTATAGGATCCATAAGAAGAATCTGACTTCTGACAGCTGCATAAGTCTCATTCAACCCCATTAAGAAAGACATAGTACAATCCTCTACTTGATGTCCACAGGTACAAGTCCTATAATTGGTAAATTCATCCCAAAGACCCTTAAATTTGGTGTAGTATGCATTGATGGTGAAGTCTTCTTGAGTCAAAGAACTGATTTCTTTTCTCAACTCAAAGATTCTAGGCCCATTGCCCTGCCCATATCTGTGCTGCAAGTCAATCCACACATCTCTAGCAGTCTTGAAATACACTATACTTGGTTGTAAATCCTTAGAAACAGAATTAAACAGCCAAGCCAAGACAGTGCTATTGCATTTACACCAGGCTGTGTAATAGGGATGATCAACAGATTGAGGTTTAAGAATAGAGCCATCAATAAATCCTAATTTGGTCTTGGCATCCAAAGAGATGAGGATTGCCCTACTCCAAGTGTTATAATTCTCCTCAGTAAGAGGTTGAACTACCATGAAAGACCAGGATTATCACCACTAGATAGGAAATATGGACTGGAAGAATTTTCCAAGGTTGAGCAGTACGAGCCATTGTACTAGCTGTACTTTCAGTCATACTTAGGGCATGATGAAGATACAGATTCTCAAACCAGAATTTACAAAGGCAAAGAAAACCAAAATTAACTCTCCAGAGAGTTCTTTAAGAACAAGAACCAAATCAAATCAAGATTCAATATACAACCTTGATGGAATCACAACAGAGAATTGCAAAGTGTGAATTGCAACCCTAAGATTGAAGAAAACCAGATCAAGATTCAATTTACAATCTTGATGAACACACCACAAATTGGGAATTGAAGCCCTAAATTGGAAAGAAAACAATGTCCAATAACAAAGAAAGAAATCTAGGTTTCAATATGCTAAAGAAGACAAAACCTAGAAGAAGATGAACTTAGTGCAAGAATCAATTAGAAACACAACGAAGGAAAAAAAATATTCTAATTGATCTGAAAGAAGCACCAAGAAAGAACGGAAAGATGAAAATTGAACTAGGAAGAATCAGAGAATACCAGACTTAAGCGATTCCCTGAACTAGTTCAGCTCTGATACCATGTTGAAATCAAGATGCAAGCTCAAAAGTTCATCAATGGAGGAAATGACAGACATGCAGAGAGAAAGAGAGAGTGAATGAACATTACGGAGCTTGAGAGAATGATTTCTATATGTTATAAATATCTGACTCTGCTTCCTTATATACCAGAAACAGAACAATGAAAGTCAACTATTACAACCAATACAACCATGACAAATGGCAGATGACAAACTAACTAAAAAGTATTCTGTAAACTACACCCGTACTAATATATACAACACTATGCTACTGTAGCTTAGTACTACTATATACAAAATACAACACAGAACCACTAAAAACTAATATCTACAAGATATTCTATGCTTATAACAAATATCTACAAGACACAAATATCTACAATCTACAAGATATTTAACAAGTTGTAACCCGGATTTGGAGTAAAGCAAGTGAAAAGCCATACTGGGTCTCCACCCTCCTATCCACATGAACGCGTCCTCAAGTGAGGACCTCCATGAAGGTGACAACATCGCAAACACGTCTTGCTTAGCCCACTTCGACTTTGCACCATAGTATTGCTCGTAATGGTTGATGACTCGGCCGATGAGTGGGGTCAAGATCACCGAGTCATCCTCAGAGCTAATGTTGGAGCTTTGCTTGTGGTGTTGAGAGGCAGAGATGAGTTCTTGGAGGTATTGGTTTTGCTCGGAAACCCAGAGCTCAAAGAAGTTGTGGAAGCTATCGGGCTCGGAAGTGGAAATTGGCATGTTGCAGCGTTTCAGTTTGGGAGTAAAGATGGTCAAAGAATAGAGACAACCTCGGAGTTTGCACGCCCAAGCCCCAACTATAACAAATTGCATAAGCCAGAGTTTGATTCTGCTTCTGGATTTTATACTGTGAGGAAGATCGGTTGGATATAAGGGTCAATTTGGGATTAGTAGATTTGGTGCGGTGAATCAGAGATAATAGACAAAATTTCAAAGGAAAGTTAAAAGAGATTTGGATATGCTTTTATATTGAAAGGAAGTCAGTCAAGATTCAAAAACGCAAGAGGCCTTGTGGGGAGAAAATGGGCAATTAGCCATATTTATAGAAGAATATAGTTAAGAATATAGTTAGTAGGTAGTGGTTCAGAAGTATATAGATTACTAACATCTCGACTCTTAGAGAGTCGATTTTGAGCCTATAAATCGACTCTTATATACTCGACTTCCATGCTCTGATTACATCTGATGTGGCGATTTTTCACGTGGCGGCCACCTAGAAATCGAGTTCTTAAGAGTCGATTTATATATCGACTCTTGAATACTCGGTTTACATGTGACGTGTACAACACGTGGAAGCTAGTTGAAGTGAGTTGATCCACCTGGAAATCGAGTCTTTGAGACTGGATTTCTAATAGGGGTTTTTCAAAATTAAGCCAAGTCTAGCCTCTCGCAAAGACCTAACCTCTCTCTCGCGCCTCTCTCCACTCTCTGTCACTCACCCTCTCACTCTCCCTCTCGCGCCTCTCTCCACTCTCTGTCGCTCACCCTCTCACTCTCCCTCTCGCGCCTCTCTCACAACCTCTCCACCTTCTCACGCTCGTAGCTCTCCACCCTCTCACACTCGCGCCACTCTCACTCGCCCCCTGAGCTGTCACTCACTCACCCAGTCTCCACTCTCAAGCACCCTCTCCACTCTCCACTCTCACTCAGTTCTCAAGTATGCTCTTCTACATATTCATTGTCATATATTTTATTTGATTTTAGGAGGAAATATATGTCATTGATTTAATTATTGCATGATATTTGGCTTTTTTTTTTTGAGAGAATAAAATTGTAGCTCTGGATAGGTTGGGGTTATATTATATATATCTTTATTTTTGGCAAATTGTAATTACATGCATTATTGTGAAATTTACAACGAATCCTCAAAAAGTAGTTCTCAAAGTTAAATATTTATCCGGATTCATAGGCTGTTTAAGCAATTGAGGCCTAGTCATCCGTGTATGTGATTACTAATGGAGAATAATTAGAGTCTTATATACAATTTTTCTGAATAAAGAAAACTTTGATTGTTTTGGTGTGGGCAAGTGTAGTTTGGTTCCACAATTTCTTTTGCTTGTTTCATTTGAAGACTAGTCAAGATGGCTTTACTTTGCTATTGAATGATGAATTTGTTGTTCTGTAGTTTTTGTACTTTTGGGTAATAAGGAATGTTTTTCGCCATTTTAATCTTTTGGTTAAAACTAATTGATAAGTGTTTCTTTGCCTATACATGCTTCCGCTAGGAACACTCACATCTTCCTTATGTAATCAAAACACACAATTAAATCCCTAACTTATGTTTGGTTGCTTTGAAAAGTTGGTCGAAGTTTTGAACTTTGTAGTTTGGATCATTTCAGGATGTATAAAATAAGGTATTGAGCTAAGACAAACTGTATAAGGAAGGTCAATATCGGTTATCGAATATATGAGCAGCTCTGTCCATGTTATTATAGTGTTAAATGAATAAAAATGAGTGGTTTTTTCAGCGTTGTGATATTCATTTTCCAAGCTAAAGCCTATTGTGCGAAGTGAATATGTATGATAGACTGATGAGTACATAAGACGCTAGTTTTAAGTGTTGTCATTGCATTAATATTTAATATGCTACTGCATTGATGTAGTTTGATGGCATTAGGACAGTTCATTTTGAGGTGGCTTGATGTTGTGGGCTTACATGATGAGTTTTCTAAGGAGTAATATGATCTTCACAAACTTCTGTTCACAATTATATTATTAACCTTGATCTATTGGAACTAAATGGCTTAATTATTGCATGATTGACATTGTCATTGGAAGACTAGTCAATGTGACTTTGCATTGTTTTTGGATGTTGAATTTGCTGTTCCATAGCTTTTGAGCTTTCTGGTAATATGAAATGTTTTGATCCATTTAAATGTTTTAGTAAAACTAATAGATATGTACTTCTTCTTCTTTTTTTATAATCAATTGATATGTACTTCTTAGCTTATATATGGTTGTTCTAGAAACATAGAGAGACCTTCCTTCTTTGATCAAAACATATGCATCTAAACCCTTAAACTTATGTTTGTTGTTTAGTAAGGCAAACAAAGTTCTGAACTTTGCAGTTTGGATCATTTCAGCATGTGAAAAATAAGGTTCTGAACTTGCAACTTAAACTGGTATTTTGATAATGAGTTTACTAGAGTTAGGGTTTCTTCACAAATTTCTATTCACAATTATATCACTGACCTTGATCTATTTAATTGCTCTGTAATTACAAGTATGAAATATGTATGTGAAGAATCAATGGTGGATGGAAGTGTTTCTAAAAATTTTGTGAAAATGGCATTTGTCTAAGGGGTTCTCTTACAACCAAAAAAAAAACAGTAAAACTCTCCCTTTGATTGTATAAATGGTTTTTCTTTTGGCCTTAAATTTCTTGTGGAGGTTTTTCTTTTTACTTTTTGGTCATGTTTCGTGTGATACTCTGTTTTATCTGTACAACTTAAAGGATCATATTACAAAACACAATTACAAAACATTTTTATGTACTCAAAGTACAAAAATTACAACTTCTTACATCCAACACACCCCACATTTGCATATACTCACTCCACATCACATACAAACAAAATCAATCATTATCATTTCATACTCAAACAAATAAAAAAACTAAAGACAACACTTACCCCCACTACAAAATTTCAAATCATTCTAACAAAAAAATAATAACAAATATTAAACCAAACAATAACAAAAATAGCCATGATAAAAGCCTAACAATACAAATATATATCTTAAATATTTTTTAATTCTTATATAAAAAAAAAAAAAAAAAAGCCTAGCATATATACACTGACTTGTTACATCATATGCATGTACAAACCCCACATTAGCATATATACTCAATCATTACCATTTGTTTCTAAAAAAAAAATCATTAATCATACTCAAATTAAAAAAAAAAAAAAAAAAAAAAAACTAAACACACAAATCTTCAAATCATTCTATCAAAAATATAAAGAAAAATAACAAACCAAACAAAAAAAACTCATGATTCATACCCATAAAAAACCTAACATTACATATATATAACTAACAATTACCCATAAAAAAAACCCTAACATTACATATATGTAACTAACAACTATTCAAAAAAAAAAAAATAACAACTAGAGAGAGTGTATAAAAACCTTACTTGACATGAGAATGTGTAAATGGAGGGTGAGTTTGATTTGAAGTTTTGTATAAGAGTAAGAGAGAGAGAGAGAGTGAGAGAGGAAGATAAAGCTGCTGGATTTTTTGGTGTGGCAAACGGCAGACCTCAGAAAATAGGTATTGTGTGATAAAAAGCAGCTGCCCTAGTTACGTGGATTAAAGTGGACCAAACATTACAAATCGAGTCTCTGAGACTCGATTTCCTTTAAAAACCGACTCTAAAAGACTCGATATCTACCTGGAGTCCCCCTTAGTCCAATTAGAGTATTTAATTTTTCACAAGTAAATCGAGTCTCTAAGACTCGATTTCCAGGTGGCCACCACATGGAAAATGGCCACCACGTGGAAAATGGCCACATCAGATTTGATCAGAACATGGAAATCGAGTCTTAAAGACTCGATTTTTAGGTTGAAAATCGACTCTCTGAGAGTCGAGATGTTAGTATTTTATATACTTTCCTTCCGGAGCCTACTAACTATATTCTTCAGCATCCATGCCTAATGGCCCATTTTCCCCGCCTTGTGGCCTTGGTTTGTCATCTGTGTTTGTAGTTTTCCGAAAATGGTATGATAAGATTTTTTTTATAAATGAAAATTATTGGTTTATTTTACTAAGCAAATGTATATAATAATATACACTTTTATATAAATGTATACAAATATTGATGGTATAATTTAAACACAACCCATGGCAGTTTCGATCTCAACACTAGAGTGGCTCTCTTAGCTTGGGTTTGTTGATCTTGGCACTGGAGCGGCTTGGGTTTGTTATTTCTCTCTGGGTTTGTTGTCTCCAGTACCTGGGTTTGTTGTTTTTGGTGGCATTGTTGCTTAGTTTTGTTGTTTTATGGGTTTGTTGTCTACGATGCTTAGGTTTGATTTTGTTGTTTTTTGGGTTTGTTGTCTCCAGTGTCTCTCTCGTATTGTTGCCAGTGTCTCTTTGGTTGTTGCTTATTTTCTTGGTTGGGTATTGTGTTTTTTGGTTTGGGTTCCACGTGGATAATTTTCTTCCTCAGCATTGCTAGCATTTAAAACTGGAGTCTTTGAAACTTGAGTTGTTAGGGTGAGTTGTTAGGGTGAGCTCATGTGTAAGATGCTCAAGATGTTAGTTTCCTAAATAGTTTGAAAACGATGTTAACTAAACAAATTGTTAACATTTTGGTATTAAATTGCAAAAAAAAAATCCCTTGGTTTGTCATTTGTGTTTGTTGTTTTATGAAAAAGGTAGGATAAGATTTTTTTGTAAATGTGGGTTCTAGTTAACTTAACTGATAAAGTATCTGATGGTTGTATAAGAGATATGTAATTCAACCCCGCCTATACCAAAAACTGATTGGTGTTTTAGTTTAATGATAAAGAACTATCATCAAAAGCAGACGCCATATGTTTAAATTCTCTCTCAAAAAAAAAAATTTAAAACAACAATTATTGGTTTATTTTACTAAGCAAATGTGTACAATATTATACACTTTTATATAAATGTATACAAATATTGATAGTATAATTTAAACTAATAATTTTACTTTTATAAAAATGCACATACAATCTATAAAAATATAAGTTTCAGTTATCTCAACTGGTAAAATATTTTATTATTGAATAATAAATACAGTATGAAGTTCGAACTCTGCCTATCCCTAAAGCCAATTATTGTATCTTTGGCATGTGTATGACGATTTTTTTTAAACCCTTTCTCTCAATAAAAGGTTTTAATAGCAAATAAAAGAGAAAACAATAATTCTAGAGTCACAAAAGTTTTAATTATTGGACCCAAATAAAAACCAATAAAACATGGCATTAAACTTTTATGAAAATTATTGTGTCAATAGAATTACTCGATAAAAACGAGGCTAGACACCTAAGAATTTTTACAATATTGGACTCTTCAAATTAGAATTTTAACTAAAATGTCCACTATTGTGGCTAAATTTTAACCAAAAAAAAAAAAAAAAATCTCCCCCAACTAGTCATGCATCACTGTTGAAGAATATACAAAAAGCTATAATACTCAATAAAGACATTGAGTGGTACATTGACAAAATTCAATACAGTCAACTCAATGATAAGGATATTTTTGGCAAGCTAAGCCTATGAAGACTAACGGCACCAACAGAACCGTCAACCCCATAAAACTGATGAAGCTCTTAAACGATGATGCAACCATAAAAGCCGACGGACGCGTCTCCCCCACGAACCAAAGGAAGATCCTTGAGCGACGGATGGCCATAGATCGACGGAATCTAAAAGCCGACGGGTCTTATGTGGCCTTGCTTGGTCCTTACGAATAATCATATATGGAAATATCTTGCGTATCACGCACTAAAACCCTACTGCTCGCCCATATCTCTCTCATATGGAAAGACACCCTAAAATCTTGGAAACCCTTATACCATATCTTCCATACAAGGAAAAATCCCCACTCTTAAGGGATTTCAGTTCACTGCTCACCATTATATAAGCAACCAACCTCCTCTTTTCTTAGGTACATAGAAAATCCCTAGCTCTCTCACTATAGAGTTTTTAGAGATTTCTCATTCACTAAATTGACCTTCGGAGGATCTTTGGCTGGTACCAAGCTAGTGCCTTCTGTTTTGTCCTTGTGTTCTTATTCTGTAGGTATCCATTCGTGTGATTTGGAGCCAATAACTCACTAACGATTTCAACACATTATCAATTGGTGCCGTATGTAGGGACCGAGTGATTAGCCATATCATCGCTTCTAAGACAAAGAGTTGCATGGTCCAGACGCGTTCAATTGCTACCATTAACCGGGAAACAGGGAATCCCTCTAACGCCTTGGAAAGACAAGTGCAAACCCTGGCTGCAGTAGTAGAGCGACTTACCCAGCCCAACTAGGAGTTGGAGTAGCAGCTGAACCAAAGGAATGAGCGACGTCCAAAAGACCAGCACGATGAGCAGAATGGGAGTCACTTGCCAACAGGAGACTGGCAAGAGAGGGAAGACTAGGAAGAAAGCAACGTCCAAGATAAAAATGCTTAAAATAATTGAAATTTGAGATTGCTACTACGGCATGTGTCTTTGCTTCACCTCACGTTATGAAAGTATGTTAATTTCTTGGGCAAAAAGCTTATTTACGATATATTTAGAGGGGGTACAACTTTCATTATTTCAACGTGGGCTCCTGCTCAACTTTTTTTAGCATAGGCCACATGTTGATAACGTTCGTTTAAAGTTTAGATCCATTAAAATTTAAAACTTATTACTTTATGAGTTCTTGTACTTATTTCTTTTTTCTTATATTTCTCTTTTGAATGGTCATATATATTTTTTGAATTGTTTCAATAACTTATTTTTTAATTATATATCGTTTTTGGCATTTTGAAAGTTTTAACATTTGAACTTGTATAGTCATATATGCGCGCGTGCGCGTGCGCGCGCACACACACACACACACACATATATATATATTATCTATAATTTGTAGGATCTAAATCTTTTTTTATTCCTTTCAATAATTATAGCCATAGATTATTCTTTTGAATGTAAAACATTTTTCTCTTATATTTCTCTATTATTTAGTCATATATATATATTTTTTTTCAATAATTTTTTAACAATAAATCATCTGATTCTTTATATTTTTTTGGTCTTTCAAAAGTTTTAATATCTAAATTTTTTACTTTTTTTTTGCAGTATCTAAAACTGTCTGAGAAATTTTTTATAAGCCATTGCAAGTTCAAGCAATTGTTTCTTCATCAAATTATAACATAAATTGAAGTCATACAAGAGCAAATCATGCAATTGTGTAGTTTTTAATCAATTTAAGATTTTATAAAATTATTTTAGTCTACCTCACAAATAGATAGGTTCCCGTGCATGACACGATGCATAACACGATGCATAACACGGGTTAATGACTAGTGTACTATAAAAATAAAGTTAATAAAAGTTGGTGTCTACTTATCATTGTTGAATAGTTTCATATGTGTGAATTTTAGTTAGCTCAACTGGTAAAGTTTCTGATGATTGAATAAGACTTAAAATTTAATCTTCGCCTACACTTAAAACTAATTGATATTTTGATTGAATGATTAAAAATTATCACGTTATAAGTTAAAATCTCCCAATAGTTCCGTATGCATGCGAATCTTCGAAGAAGGGCCGCTACATATATTGTCCTCTTCTAATATTATACTTGCAACTAAGGGTCCGTTTGGATAGAGTTTATTGCTGAAAACTGAAAATACTGTAGCAAAATAATTTTTAAATGTGTGAATAGTACCGTGGGACCTATTTTTAATAAAAAAAATTCTGTAAAGTGTGGGTCCCATGAACAGTGTCCGAGACCCACAAATGTGCTGAAAGTCAGCAAAATGCGGCTACTGTTTATGCACAGTAACATAAACAGTAGCCTTGTCCCCTCTTACCCGTGCTGCAGCAGCAGAAGAAGAAGAAAAGAAAAAAAAACAAAAAACGCAGATGCAGACGCGGAAGAAACTGTATCCAAACTCAGCCTAAGCTGATCTCTGGCGTAAAATTTTACTTTTTCTATAGTACAGCTATGGCTTATGGGTGAACCAAATTAAAAGGTTTATGTCAGTGATATTTTTTGTCGCGTAAGTGGACAACTTGCTCACGGAGCTTACTTAGTGCAACTTGCAAGGGATTGGACACTGTTGCCAGTGTAATTGGAGTTCGGTAGAAGCTTTGATTATCTTTATCTTATGATTATTTATTAACTATTTGGAGTTGTTTTACCGCAAACAAATTCAAATTTTTTGTCATAACACTCTTACTAGTTTTTTTGTCATTTTTATATGAATTTACCACTTTTTTTCACTACTTACATTCAACCATGTCAAAGAATTATGACAAAAATCATGAATTTGTTTTTAATACTAGAGATTTTTCTGTTTTCTAAATTTCATTTTGCAGTGATGCAAGAAATTTGGAAAGATTCAAAGAAATTAATTTACATATCATTAATTCTATATATCCTTGTCTTTCTCTTTTGCCATTTGCATAACTTTATTCAAGGCTGCTTTTTATTTTGCCTTTTTACGACTAACGCTAGCTGTTCTTTTGTGCCTTAATGGAAACCATAGAGACAAATAAAAGGCAAGAAAGGTGATTCTAGATATGAAGGTGATGCGCACAAACAAATAAGGGATCAGAAAAAACAATAATAAATTGACACTGCAGTCTGCCGACGTCGAATTGCAGCTTTTTCGCAAATGGAAATGGGTGGGCGGTGTTTGATTTTAATGCTGGCAGTTCATGCCAAAGAGCCGCTTTTCAGGATGACCACTATTATTGATTATCACCTCCAAAGCTTTTGTCGGATTTTCCCGTTGGTAACCATACACTACACTGCATTATAGAGTGTAGTGTATGGTTGAGGTTGGGACTTGGAGTAGGAAAGGAAAAGGCAACGGGGATGAGAATGGGAAATGATACGGAAAGGTATTATGTGTTTGGTATTTAACTTTTTTTTTTTTTTTTTTTTAAATGTGTTAAAGTATTCTTATATTTTAAAAATGTGAGAAACAATTTTAAAAAGTTATGTATAAAAGTTAAAAATTGAACAAGAAAGCTGAAGCCAAATGAAATCGAAATAAGCTATTAATTTGATTATTGGGAAAGGCTAATCATATTTAGTTCAATTTAATTAAAATAAGAAGGAGATCCAGAAGATTACAAAACTGACAATTTCAGTCCTAAGTACAAATGGACTCTAACGCCATTATCCTCAGTCCTCTCATCCCTTTCCCTAACTATTTCTCTTCTCTTTCTTGACTGATAACTTTCTCAGTAAACAAACAAGGGAAGAAAATTGGTATGTTTTTCAATAAACAAAAAGGGAAAGAAAATGCTTGAATGGAATCAACAATCCAAACAGAAAACACACAACAAAAATCACAAAACCATCAAGAACCGTGACCAAAAATAAATAAATAAATAAAATCAGCCTCTCAACTCAAAATCCTAATCCAAAACCAAACCCAATAAATCAAAACCGCTCTTAACTAAAAACCTAAAACATCTTCTCAATTTCACAAACACTGCACACTCCATCACGAAAACCCTTTCCCTCACATGGTACATGTAACTAGCGAGCTTCTTGAGAACTTTCTTTCCAGTTGTCCCTTGCTTGAACTATTACATGTTAGCAGTGTTCGCCATCTCTTCAATCTAAAGATTTCCGGTGCATCATTGAAGTTGAAGTTCTTACAGATGCATTGTCCCAATTGTATGATTGTCGAGATCGTTGCTCCAAATCTTGAGTATCTTGGCTTTGATGGTAGAATAGATTTTCATGTTGATTATGCACCCCGCCTTCTGAATGTATGCATTGGTGGAACGTCTTATGGTATGAGGAATGCATTTCGCTCACTATCAAGCTGTCTTGATCGGCTAGAGGGTTTGATGGTCGACTTTAGAATGCTTGGAAAAGTAAGGACATTAATTTTTTTATTGGAAAAGGTTGACATATTGTTTAAGGGCATTGGTTTAGTAAATACTTTTTTTAAAAATTCTTAAAATGATTAACTATCAAATGCCTAAGAACACCAATTAACATAACCCATCTTTATTTGGTTATATGCACTTTTCTCTCTCTCTCTCTCTTAGATAAATTGTTCTCTCATCATAAGTTTGTTCTTTTCAGGATAAATTGAAATTCCAAAAAGGTCTAAAATTAACCAAACTTAGACGCCTTATATGGAGAGTTTCGGCTTTCGATGGAATGAGCCTCCACTGGTTAGTACCTTTGATAGAAGCGGCACCTAATTTACATAAATTTACTCTAGAGGTGACTGTTCTTACTTTATACTAGCTTGCCATTTAGTATCATTATAGCTTTTTATTCTTTAATTAAGGTGATGCAATTTGCACATTGACCGTTGGCTCATGGTTTTCCATCTTTATATCTATTTAAGAGATATTGCTTAAACTCGACTTTCTTTTCTTTTCTTTTTTTTCCTGGAAAAAAAAAATGATTGCCAACTCTCTAATTGGTATCACTAGGCTTACTTGTCTCTTTTCTTTTCTTTTTTCCTTTCTTGATAACTTTAGTTTATAGTAATATTTAGATTATCTTGCACTCTGGCTTGCATGATATTCTTATTTTCTTTTTCCCAATTGCAGCTGTCGTGTATTAATCCCCCGAGAAAAAGAAAATTTAGGAAGGTGATGAAATATCCGAATGAGCACCTTGGGGTCAAGGAGGTGGAAATTGTGGGATTTGCGGGGTGTGAAATAGACATGGAGCTTATTAATTACCTACTCAAAAGTGCCATCAAGCTTGAGAAGATCGTTATTACACCTCGCTCAGAAACTGCGAAGACACAGAATATTAAAGGTGCCAGAGAATTGGCTAGGGAGCTAGAGAAAAATCTACCTGTAGGAGTTGAATTTGTTTTATTGTAATTGTGGGGGTCAAAAACCACTCTTCCCGGGGATAATATATGACTTCTTGGGAAGTAGTTTGATTGACGGACAATTTATTTATGAAAGAGAAAAAATGGTATAAACACTCCACAATGGAAAACTCAAGCAATTGATTTCATGAAGTAATGTTTATACAAAGTAAGATTGTTGGGTTACAAGAGAAAAACTTCAATTTCCCGTTGTGTTACACTACAACAGTATTATGGTGTTTCACTCCTTTTCCTTCTACTCTCTCTCCTCTCTCTCACTTTTTTCAATCCCCCTTTCTTCCTGTCCTCCCCCTATATAGGTATCTTTTTGTTCTTATCTCTAGAACTGCCCTGTTGCCAGCCCAATTTTCAGGGATATTTTCTTCTCCTTTATTAGTTTCCTCCCTTCCCTTTTCCTAGAATTTGACTTTTGAGGATGTTTGTATTGTTCAGGTTGTCTCTTATGCATTCAATGCGGCAGAGGTTAGGTGGAGGTACAACATCTTTGATGATGTTGAGGTGAGGTTTACCCGGAATTCGAGGTAATACTCTCAAAAGGGTAAGGCAAAGTGGTAATTCCACTTGTGGCCATTGTAGAAAGGGGAGTTAGGATCCTTGTGAGTGATTTCCTTACCAATTTTCTACAACATTTTAAAGTTTATCCTGACCAATGTACTCCCAATGTGTTTAAAGTTGTTAGTAGTGTAGATACTCTTAACAAAAAGCTCGAATTAAAGCTTACCGAGCATGACATCAACTATATTTATAGTTTTCAAGATAGTAAAACCTTTGGGTTTTACTTTAAAATATGGCACAAGGAGGTGAGACTTATCTCAGGCCTTTTGGATTCCAAAAAAGAGACAGAAGGAGATTATCTAATCATCTCGGGGAATAAGAATCCAAGCGGAATCCATTGTCCCACTAGCGTGGGTAAAGTAGGTGGGTAGATCTTATAGGAGTTTCTTTTCATTAATTTATTATTATTATATTTTTTATTTTCGAGTTATCACATAAATTTTGTTTGGCTAACCTTCATTCATTATTTTTTTTAGAGGAGCGCGCTTTCAAAAAGAAGAGGGAGCTAATCAATTCCACTGACCTGAACAGATTATTGAGGTCCTTGATCTATCCTCATTCTAACAATTAGCTTCAAGCAGCATACCTTATCCTCGGTTACTCTCCCATATATCAGAGTTTTCAGGTTGTAGGAAAAGCCATCACCTAAACCATCCATTACATCCTTACATTGACGTTCGTGCAAGGGGTACATTCTATCCCCTTTTGAACGTGCTTGGAGAGAAAAATGGAGAAATCAAAGCAATTCTTGTCCTCCCTTTACCCCAGCAGATTTGGGAGTTACTATTGTTGTCCTAACCCCGATTAACTATCCTCGGTGCCACAGAAAGAAGACAACAGGCAATGCTCCTTCCCGCAGCCCTTCACCAATCCATGAAGAACCTACAATCCAGATTACTGTCCTTCAAGAAGAATCTCCTACCAAGATGTCGTTCCAAAGAGGACAGGGTAACCCTTAGCCAAATCTTGGCTACCCCGTCGTGTCTCAAGCCTAAACTCCTCTCACTCAAGTTGCTACGGGTGCTCCAACCTATACTAAGGCTTTTATGGTGGACAGGGAGCCACTTCTTGCAATGAACAGAGTCAAGCCTTGGAGGGAAGGCTACAGAGGCAAGGTTGCAGAATGCGTAGGCAAGGCTCTCCTCCTTCTCGAGGACATAAACCACTGGGCAAAGCGGGATGACAAATTCTTATTGGTCAACATGAAGAGGGAGGCCATCATGGTAATAAACCATCCTTTTATATTTCTTTCGCTTTCTCTTTTTCTTTTATACCTTTATACCTAATCATATTTCTTTTTGCATATTGTTTGTAGGGATACCAATGTTCTGTGGTGGTTGAGAAGAGGTTTTTGGATACTAAGGTTAAAGCTGAGAAGCTGAGCAATGACAATGAGGATCTTTTGAAGAAGATCTCAGATGTCATGAATAAGGTTTTTGAATCAGAAAGGCTGACGTTCGAGGCCGAGGAGAATACTAAGGCTATCACTGAAAGGAAGAAGGCCTTAGAAAAGGAGTTGCAGGAGACAAAGAAGGCTCTTACGAAGAAGGATGCCAAGTTGAAAGGCTATGTGGCAGTGGATGGTGCCAAGGTCCAAGAAGCTTATTATCAAGGCTAGTACGACTGCATCTCCTCTGTGAGTCTACTTTTCAAAGAGATGGACAGCGACTTTGGACAAACTGCAGGTGGAGGCTTCATCTCCCTGGAGGCTAGAGAGTAACATTTCTATTCCCCAGGAGTTTGTCATTATTCTTATAAGAGGGCAATTTGCACCCGGTCCAATCACTAGACGAACTTAGGCCTAAAAAGCCTTATACAATAAAAACTTGTAGAGTGTGGGCTTGAAACCTAGGTCTTATGGATATTGGACAACAGATGGAAGACTAGATTACCTCTATACACATAATCAATGAATAAGAATAACAGATATTCTCCTTGGACGCAAGCCAAGGACAGTTTGTATTGCTTTTCTTTCTTTTCAATAATAACTTACAAGTGAAAAATCCCTCCCCCTTTTTCCTTCCCTCTTTCCTTTTATATCACTCTCCCTCTTCCCGTCACCTTCCACGTGTAGCACAAATCAATGATCCAAATCCTCCTTTCTTTTCCACCGCCTTCTGAAAAACCTAAAAAAAATAGTTGTAAGGCTGATTGGTACTGTTCAAATGTCATTTCTCCATTAATGCGGTCAGAAAGGTAGGTGCAGGGTCTTTAATACAGTGGTAGCAGCCTTTTCCCTTGATATTTCTCATATGTTCTTCCTTCCTTTAACTGTGTGAAACATGTCTTTACCCAAAAGACCTTCCAGAATTCTCCCCCCCAAACATCACGACGTGTCATGCAACCCTTACTGAACTCAGCCGAGAAGATGCTTCTCCTCGAGCCGCCTCACCTCCCTCTCCAGCAAGAGCAAACTTGTGGGCCTCAAAGGATCTTCTCAGATAGGCTTATACCACCAATATCAAGCCTAAGGCCCAAATACATGTTTTAATCATTCCACCTCCACATTAGCCCTTCAAAACTTCATTTTTCTCCCTATCCCAGGAGTGAAGTGGAGTTTTGAATCGACGCCGCAACTTCCACATGCTTTGCGAATTGTCACACGTGAAAGGGTCACTTCACTACTTTTGAACTGCTTCTGACGCTTCGAAACTTGTAACACCCGTATTAATGGTTGTAAGTTACACCTTGTTCCCTACGTTCAATGATGAGATGCGCATCCAACGGTCCGGATCTTTTTTTTCGAATTTAGGCAGGATAACTCCAATTCAATGTCGCCTCCCACACGCCAAAATACATAGGAAACCAGAATTCAACCCCTCAACTCAGAAATCAATCAAATCTCAAAAGTTTCTACTCTCTCTCCTTTCAAGAATCTTGCAAAGCATCGTCTACCTATCTCCCGTAAGTTCTCAATCCTCTAAGTTCATTTCTCCTTGGCTATTGTGCTCGGCCATTAACTATATCCTTTCCTTTTCGAAATTTTACTCTTAACCCCACCTAATGGGTAGATTCAAATGTCTAGTAGATACCAATGCCGGTATGGAAGGTTTTTAGGCCAAATATTGCATTCCCCAAAATGTAGGCATAAGGTATTGCCCTCTTGAAGCTATAGCTAACGATAGGAAAGAAGGAGAAGTTGTTATTCCCATCATCACCTTCGTAGAGGGCGGGATGATACTTCCTATGAAAAATGTAACCAGCGAATACCTCCGCAACCATAGGTTGTGCCCAGACCAATGTACACCCAACGTGTTTAGAGTTTTAGGCTGTGTTGATGTTCTGAATGAGCAAATGGGCCTGAATCTCACATGGCACGATGTCGTCTACATGTACAAGTGTCATAAACTTAAAGATGCAGGATATTACCTGAAATCTAGGTCGAGCGTGGTGAGGCTCATATCTTGCCTTCCCAAATCCAATAAAGGCATGAAGGACGACTACCGTATTGCTACTAGAATGTGGTACGATGGTCTTCATTGCCCAGTCGAATAGGGAGACCCAGGTGTGACTCTATAGGAGTTAGATTCCCTAATTTGTGACTTGATTCTATTAAATTTAATCATTTCTAGTTACATAGCTTGTTATTACTTCTTTATTTGGTATTCTTCGCTAATCTAACCATGCTTATATTGTCGGATATTTTTTCAGACAAACAACACGTACGACCCCATCTAAGTCATTGCAGCGTCGCGGACCTCAATCGTGTTCTACGATCTGAGGTGTTCGTGAGCACAGATCTACAAGTGAGATTACCAACAGATAAACTACGTATTAAAACTGCAACATCTAAAGTGTAGCAGGATACAATTGAATATGTATGGATATATCTAAACTCAAGGCATAAGAAATACAGTCTAAGGCTTGATTTGATATTTAACTTGGACATAAAGCAAACCAGTAAACCTACTGTGGTGTATAGCCCAAGAATCAAGGCTTATCCAAATCTCTGTCAAATATCTAGAAAAATAAAGTGAAATGTTAATTTTCTCAAGGTAAATGATCCGAGAACCAGACGTAACCAAGGTTCTGTTTAACACGTAACAAGATATCAATTTCCACGAGGTATGTGGTCCGAGGAGCCATATATGACCAAGTTTCTGTTTGGCACTTATAAGAATGAACGGTAATGTTAATTTCCCCAAAGTAGAAGGTTCAAGGACCCGACATAACTAAGGTTCAGTTTAACATTTAATAAAATATCAATTTTCACAAGGTACGTGGTCCGAGGAGCCATACATGACCAAGTTTCTGTTTGATACTTATAAAAATGAGTCGTAATGTTAATTTCCCTAAAGTAAAAGGTCTGAGGACCCGACATAACTAAGGTTCTATTTAACACTTAATAAAATATCAATTTTCACAAGGTATGTGGTCTGAGGAGCCATACATGACCAAGTTTTTGTTTAAATTGAAGCACAACACAAGGATAATAGAACAAAAATGGCAGGAATGCCTTTCATTAATAGTAATATCTTTGCAGGTTATTTACATTCCATGGACGTTGTACAACTTTCTCATCTAAGTCTGCTAGACGATATGCCCCTATGCTCACGACAGAAATGATTCGATATGGTCCTTCCCAGGTAGGTCCCAGCTTTCCCAATGCTGGGTTCTTGGCCGTACCCAAGACCTTCCTCAATACTAAGTCTCCAGGTACCAGTGGTCTTAACTTCACGTGAGCATCATATCCTCATTTGAGTTTATGTTGATAATAAGCTAGCCGAACCATGGCGATCTCTCGTCATTCTTCAACTAGATCCAGGTTTTTCTCCAACAAACCATCGTTGTTATCTGGGCTGAAAGTGCTCGTCCTTAACGTCGGAAACCTAGTCTCCAAAGGGATAACGACCTCGACCCTATAAGTCATAGAGAAGGGCGTCTCTCCTGTGGATCTTCGTGGTGTAGTTCAATATGTCTACAGAACATGTGGCAATTCTTCTACCCACCTTCCTTTTGCATCATCCAGCCTCTTCTTGAGTCCACTTACTATAACTTTGTTAATTGCCTCGGCTTGCCCATTATTCTGCGGATAAGCTGGAGTGGAGTATTTATTCGTGATACCTAAATCACCACAGTATTCTCTAAAGGCCTTACTATCAAATTGCAGGCCATTATCCGAAATGAGAGTATAAGGTATCCCAATCTAGTAACAAGGTTCTTCCAAACAAACTTTTTGCATCTATATCTCGAATATTTGACAATGGCTCAGCTTCCACCCACTTGGTAAAGTAATCGGTTCCTACGAGCAGCCACCTTTTATTTCCCACAGCCTTTGGGAAATGCCCTACTATGTCCAGTCCTCATTGGGCGAATGGACAAGGACTAGATAGTGGGTTAAAGACACCACCAGGTTGATGAATGTTAGGGGCAAACCTCTGGCATTGATCACATTTCTTTGCATAATGCTAAACTTTTCTCTACATATTGGGCCACCAGTACCCCTAGGTCAGTGCTTTGTGAGTCAAAGACCTTTCACCCATATGACTTCCATAAATCCCTTCGTGCAATTCCAAAAGTGACTCCATTGATTCAAGATGTACATATAGCAAATATGGCCTAGAGAAGGAACGTTTATACAGCTTCTGATCCTTGGACAACCAGAACCGAGGTGCCTTTTTGTGAACTTTATCTGCTTCAGATTTCTCCTTGGGCAGAATATCACTTTTAAGAAAAGATAAAATAGGGTCCATCCAACTTGGTCCAAATTTAACTTGATGAATAAATACGACATCAACAAACGTCTGAGCAGGTTTTAGTAATTCTTCTATGAGGATGATCCTAGGCAAACCTTGAGCCGAGGATGTGGCAAGCGTGGCTAACGAATCAGCATGCGTGTTTCCAGTCCTAGAGACATGCGTCAAGATAAAAGAGTCAAATTTGGATTGTAAATATCTAACCTTTGTCAGATATTCTTGCATCCTCGGATCTCTAGCCTCTAATGTCCCTGTCATTTGGCCCACGACTAATTGAGAATCCGAGAACATTTGGACTGATTTTCCCCCCATTTTCTGAACCATATCCATCATAACCAACAAAGCCTCATACTCAGCCTCATTATTAGTAGCCGAGAATCCCAATCTCAAAGATTTCTCGAAAGTAAGCCCCTCTGGAGACATTAGGACTAGTCCCACACTTAACCCTCTCTGATTAGCTACCCCATCAACATACACTTTCCAAACCGGAAGCTCCTTGCAAGTGATCATGCCAATTGATTTTTCACCCATGTGTAACTCCTTTGCAGTTTCTTCTAACGAAAGTTTAGCGAATTCTGCCACCAAATCAGTAAGGACTTGGCCCTTCACAGAGGTGCGAGGCATATACTTAATGTCAAAAGCCCTCAAGATAGTTCCCTACTTTGCTATCCTCCCTAAGTAATTAGCACTTCGCAACACCAACTTAAGAGGAAGCTGAGTCAAAATAACAACAGTATGGGATTGGAAATAGTGAGGAAGTTTACATGTTGCATGCACTACGGCTAGAATCGCTTTCTCTAACGACAAATAACGCACTTCAGCTTCATGCAAAGATTTGCTGACATAGTAAACTGGTCTTTGTACACCACTATCATCCCGTATCAAAACCAAACTGAAGGCATGGATGGCCACAGCTATATAGGCAAACAGGGTTTCATCCACCTCTAGTCGAGACATGATAGGTGGTCGGAAAAGGTACCCTTTAAGTTGTTGAAAAGCTTACGCACACTCTTCGGTCCATTCAAACCCTTTCCAGTTATTAAGCAATTGGAAGAAAGGTCTACACTTATTAGCAGACTAAGAGATAAACCTGCTGAGAGTAGCCTAAGAGATAAACTTGCTGAGAGTAACAGTCATCCTAGTCAATTTCTAAACTTTCTTTGGATTCCAAGGTGGTTGTAAGCCTTGGATTGCCTTGACCTATGCTGGATTCACTTCTATTCTTCTATAAGACACCATGTAGCCTAGGAATTTACTAAAGCTCACCCTAAAAGAGCATTTAGAGGCACTGAGGCACTACTTATACTTCCTGAGTGTTTGAAAGGTGTTGTTTAAATCTTTCACATGCAAATACACTACTTTACTTTTTACCACCATATTATCCACATATACCTCAATAGTCTTTTCAAGTTGCGATTCGAACATCCTGGTCATCATCCTTTGATAGGTAGCCCCTACGTTTTTCAGACCAAACGGCATAACTTTATAATGATAATTTCTAGTAGGCGTAATGAAGGTTGTCTTCTCCTAGTCCTCCAATACCAAAGGTATTTGATGATAGCCTTGGAAGGCATCCAAAAAACTCATCCAAGGATGTCTAACCGTGGCATCCACCAACTGATCTATGCGAGGCATGTGGAAGGAATCCTTAGGACAAGCGTTGTTCAGGTCTGTGAAATCTACACACACTCTCCACTTCCCACTCTTCTTCTTTACTACCACTGTATATGCCAACCATTCCGGATAAAAAACTCTTTTGATATCTCTAACCCTTTTAAGCTTGAGCACTTCTTCTTTGACAGCCTCGGCGTGTTCTTTAGAAGAACGCCGAGGTAGTTGCCTCCTCAAAACAGCTGTAGGATTGACGTTCAAATGATGACAATGAAGCTTGGATCAACCCCCGAGGCATCATACGGGTCCCGAGCAAAAATGTCTATATTCTTTTTTAAAAACATAACCAATTCCATTTTCTCCTGATGTAGTAGCCGAGCACCAACCTGAAAGAACCTTTCAGGTTCATCATCAATAAGAAACCTATCCAATTCTTCACATGTTGACTCCTCTGCGGTCACCGCACTAAGTGCATCTAGAGGCATTAATTTCTCTAAGTCCCCCGCAGCAGAGACCGAGGGCTCTAGTTCAATTTGACGCAGTATTGCAGCAATATACATTGTCTTGCTACTGATTGGCTCCCTCGAATTTCTTCAATTTGTTCCCCCCGACAGGAACTTCACTTTGACATGCAGAGTTGAGGATACAGCCCCTAGGGCATGTAACCAAGGCATTGCCACGATGGCCGTATATGGGGAATAAGCGTCATCCACAATGAAGTCCACATCCACCATTTTTGGACCTGACTGCACTAGTAAACGAATTTGTCCTTTTGGTATGACGGACTTTCCTTCAAAACTTATCAATGGGGACTCATAAGCTGTAAGACCCTCAACTTTAAGATTAAGCCCCTTAAACAAGTCAGGGTACATGATGTCAACACCACTACCCTGATCAACCATCACCCTTTTCACATTATAGCCCCTTATCCTCAACGTAATCACTAGAGCATCGTCATGCGGTTGAATGACCCCAACCTTATCTTCATCCGAGAAGCCTAAAACAGGTGAAGAAAACCCTTTAACCCTCTTCAGCCTCAAGCTAAACTTCTCGGCAAGAGCATTAACACCGACATCACCTTAGTAGGACATGAGCCAATCCTTCCAAGGGCAACGAAGATGACATTAATTGTTCCTAAGGGGGGCTTAGATGAGTCATTCCTTTGATTGATCGAACCTGAATGACTTCCTTGTCCATTGGGGTGGTACAAAAATTGTTTCAACTTCCCTTCACTACCCAATTGCTCTAAATGGTTTTATAGTGTCCAGCAATTCTCGGTGGTATGACCTACGTCCTAGTGATATAGGCAAATGAGATTTTGATTCCATTTTGTAGGATCTCCAGCCATTTTGTTGGGCCATTTAAAGTATGGTTCCTTTCGGATCTTCTCCAGCAACTGATGTACTGGTCCTCGAAATACGGTGTTGACTGCCTGAGGAGTGGCTGAGCTAGATTGCCCAGTGAAATCTCTCCTCAGCCTATTGTTATTGTATCTGTCCAACCTGAAATCCCTCCTCTCATAAGGGATAACCTTCGCCTTTCCCTTACCCTGCTGTTGATATTCCTCAACCCGTTTGTACTCGTCGATACGATCCATGAGCCTACGTACACTCCGTACAAGCTTTTTAGTCAGAGATTTCCTTAGGTCGTGATCAGTTGGAAGGCCCACCTTAAAGGTGTTAATCGCCACCTCGTCAAAGTCGTCATCAATTTCATTAAACATCTCCCAATATCTATCAGAATACGTTTTCAAGGTCTCTCTGTCCCTCATGATCATGGACAACAACGAGTCCAAAGGCCGAGGAACTCTACTGCAGGTGATGAATCGTGAACCAAATGCCCTAGTGAGTTCCATGAAAGAATCAATAGAACCCTCATTGAGGTCGTAAAACCATCTTATCGCAACAGGTCCCAAGCTAGAAGGGAAGACTTTGCACATCAAGGTTTCATTCTTAGAGTGTACCGTCATCCTCTGATAAAAATTACTCACATGTTCCATAGGGTCTGCTCTGCCATTATAAATGGTGAACGTGGGCTGAGTGAACCGCCGTGGAAGCTTTCCCCTTTCAATGCTGCGTGAGAAAGGTGACTTAGAGATCTGGTACAATGCCCTGCTCATAGCATCGTTTCCTAAGCCCCTGGAAGAAGACTTATTGTCCTTGCGACCATAGAGATCATCTTTCTCATACGAGAAAGTTTCGCTAGGAGGAGTTCTGGAGCCTAACCTGTAACTGCTTCCTTGAGAACCCTCAGGAGAAGGATCAGAAGAAGATGGTTCCCGTCTCCTCTTAGCATGGCGCAACTTCTTCTTATGGTGATCAATCTCTCTTTGCAGGCCTTCGCATCGTCCTCATGGGGGACCCTACTTCCACTTCGAGAATGACTCCTTCTAGGGTGCACGGTATGGACGCTACCCTCTCGATCTCTCTCTCGCTCAAGGTGCTAAAAATGATCCTCACGCTGGGACCCTAAAGACTTTGCATGATGCGGTTCTGAGCCTACCATAGTGTTCCAACTCCTTAAACACAAGGTTTCCCACAGACGGTGCCAATTGTAAGTGGGCAATTTGTACTCGATCCAATCACTAGACGAACTTAGGCTCAAAAAGCCTTATACAATAAAAACTTGTAGAGTCTAGGCTTGAAACCTAGGTCTTATGGATATTGGACAAAAGATGGAAGGCTAGATTACCTCTATACACACAATCAATGGATAAGAATAACAGATATTCTCCTCAGATGCAAGCCGAGAACAGTTTGTATTGCTTTTGTTTCTTTTCAATAATAACTTACAAGTGAAAAATCCTTCCCCCTTTTTCCTTCCTTCTTTCCTTTTATATCACTCTCCCTCTTCCCTTCACCTTCCACGTGTAGCACAAATCAATGATCCAGATCCTCCTTTCTTTTCCACCGCCTTCTAAAAGTCCTCAAAAAATAATTGTAAGGCTGATTGGTACTATTCAGATATCATTTCTCCATTAATGCGACCAAAGAGGTAGGTGCAGGGTCTTTAATGCGGTGGTAGCAACCTTTTCCCTTGATATTTCTCATATGTTCTTCCTTCCTTTAACTGTGTGAAACATGTCTTTACCCAACAAACCTTCTAGAATTCTCCCCCTAAACATCACGACGTGTCATGCAACCCTTACTGAACTCAGGCGAGAAGATGCTTCTCCTTGGACCGCCTCACCTCCCTCTCTAGCAAGAGCCAACTTGTAGGCCTTAAAGGATCTTCTCGGATTGGCTTATACCACCAATATCAAGCCCAAGGCCCAAATACGTGTTTTAATCATTCCACCCCCACAATTCTAAATCCCGAGATTTAGGCTATCATCAACAATGAATTTCCTGGCCGTGAAGTTGAAGGGACTGGTCCAATTGCTATGTTAGAAGGAGAGGTGACTAGTTCTGCTGTAATGTCTACTACCAAGGAGCCTCCCCCAGATTAATTTTCTCAATTTATGTTTTCTATTTTAAACACTTCTTTAGTTTGCCCAGTTTTGGGGGCTTTTGTCTTGGTACTTAATTTCCTAAGGTACTTTAAACTTTTATGCTTAATAATATTGCTAAGTTTTTATATCCATCTATGCTTTATACTTGCATTTCTTGAGTTACTTTAACATTCAATGATCAACTTTCATGATTTGGAGAAACGTTTTTAGTTCTATGAAATGTAGGTGTATACCTTGTTAGGTTTTGATAACACTCGCTAGTTGACTTGGGAATTAAACTAAAACATGAAATTTAGTCAATCACTTACCCAAGATTGTTGCAGAATCCTTTTCCATAGGGCTCATTGCTCATGTGTTGTCAAGTTTTAAATTAGCTTTCCATTAGTGACCTCAAAGTTAAGCTAAGGTAGAAAATTCAATCTAAAACTCACCTATGGCAAAGACAGTATATAATGCCATAGGGTTTGTTTCCTTCTTTTTGTGAAGTATTAATTTTGTTTTCTTTTGGTGAACCCGCCATCTGACCTGCCAAATTCATTTATGGGTTTTGTAACCCGCCACCAACTCGCCGGAGCTCTCGGGTCGGTTCTGGCGGGTCTCGCAGGTTGGTTGAGTATCTGAGTCCTGTGGACACCTCTAGTTTCTACTGTTATCTCTTGAATGGAAATTGTTGACGTAACTAACAACCAAAATAAAAAAATTAATTTAGTGACCATCGCGCACCCTTGGTGCGATTCACTCCATGAGAGAGTTTTACACACATATACACTTAGATTAAACTAGAGATGTAAATTTTATCTTGTCTAAAAAATAGTAATAATAATAATTAGTTTAGTGTCACATCCATATAAACTAATTTTATATTTTGATTGTAAATCATATAAGTAATTTTCATTTAAGAGATACCGACAATGGTTAAATTAACATCACATTGAATGATAAAAAATCAAATTGACACAATTAAAAAGTTATACCGATATAGACCAATTTTTATTTTATTTTTAATGTAAATGCTGGAAACCAAATAAATGAAAATTTTCAAATTAAAAAAAAAACATAAATAATAATATAAAATAAAAAACAAAAATAAAAAACAAAAAGTAACGCGGAGTTTGGGCGACCGTTGCAACGTGCGTTGTGGCACAGGTAGCGTGGAACCCAAACAGCCATATAATACAATACAAAACAGCCAATTCACTCACTCTCTAAAAGCTGTTACGGGTTAGACTAAAATCCCTAATTGCACGCTCGCACAGATCGGTAATGGCACACATTGCGTTATCTACTTCAGCTTCAGCTACGCTACTCTTACCCTTCAATCGTAAGCTGCTATCTCTTTCTCTCTAAGCATTGGCCTCTTAGAAAAATGAAACATTTCAGAAATTTTATGTATGGATAATAACATGTTTACTTGTCTCAGAATGATAACCAATAAAAAAAAAATGGCACATATAGCTAAACACTAGCTTCACTACTCTTATTAAGGTTTGTGGAATTTCAGGAGGAGCAAAGCAATGGACCAACAAGCTATTTCCTGTATTTCCAAAAAGATACGGGACCGGTTTCTCGTTATTTCCGAACAAAGGAGTTCGATTCGTTGGTTCGGGTGTGACGGTAGGCAATGGAGGTGTTGTGGAGATTTCTGAAGGTGAAAAAGCTCCGAGGTCTTATGTTTGGCAAGACAACAAGGTTACCCCCCCTTGTGTTAAATTTCTTGATTTACTGTTGCAATTGAAGTGTGTCTCATTTGTAAAGCTTTGTCCATTGTATTTTTTATTACAACATGATGCTATATCTAATAAATTTCTTAAAGCTTAAAGCTATTAGGAACTCGTGAATTTAGTCCGTTGGAAACACCAAGAACTGTCTGTTGAGTTGCAAGACTCTTGGCAACTATTCACCAAATTTATATGTATATATATTTATTGGTAGTTATGCTCGCACTCGACATTTGCTAGTGGAGGAAGTGCCATTTGAGCTAGAGCTCAATGGCTTTACATTTATTTATATAATAATGCATTCTTAAATTACTTTGTTATCAGTGTTGGATGACTTCCTTGTGCTTAAACTGAAGTTGACCGTGCTTTATGCTGCTGCATCAAATTTAATGTGTGTTACACTGTAGAAATGGTGAAGAAATATCTTAAACTTGGTGGTTATGTGTTATAATTTTTAAAGCCTCACCTTGGTTTGGGTCTCTTCACCTAATACCTTATTGTTTTGGGTTGGATGTTCAAACTTCAAACACGGTATCAGAGCCTAGCTTCTACATATTCCTGGTTGGAGAGTGCCACATTCAGTTTGGCCTCTCCAACTAACCTTATGCTTTTGGGTTGGATATGCTAACATTAGTAACAAAAATGTTTTGCTTACAGAAGCCAAGGGTTTGTATCCTAGGTGGTGGATTTGGAGGCTTATATACTGCTTTGAGACTAGAATCACTTGTGTGGCCTGATGACAAAAAACCTCAGGTAATGTTTGATTAAAAACAAACAAATAATTTAATCACTTGATTTGTTTGCCTTAGCTAGTGGCAGAGGTGCCCTCTTAGCTTGGGCATTTTGTGAATTTTTTTTTCATAGCAATATTTTCACTATTCAATTTGTTATGTATCACCTTTGAAATGCATTGGATATGGGACTAGGTGCTTCTTGTCGACCAGTCTGAACGTTTTGTTTTTAAGCCAATGTTGTATGAGCTTCTATCTGGAGGTACGTCATTCTTTGGCTTAAATCACATTTATGTTCTCCTAATCCATCTAAATGATCTTATAAAAGTAGGGGAAAAAGTAAGTATCTCTTTGTATGCAGAAGTAGATGCATGGGAAATAGCTCCTCGTTTCTTGGATTTGCTGGCAAACACCAGTGTGCAGTTTTTTCAAGACAGGGTAAAACTATTGCATCCAGCCGATCATTTGGGAATGAATGGGCCCTCCAGATCTAGTTGTGGAGGAATTGTGCATCTTGAAAGTGGCCTCCGTATTGAATATGACTGGTATAGTGCTCATTATTGACACACCTCTTTAGAGTTTCTACTCTCTTTTTTTTTTAATTAGTCTTTCTTACTCATTTTTCCTTTCTGTTCCATCAAAGATATATAATGACAGGTGCTGCTCATTGTCATAATCTTTAATTTATACTTAAAATATGTAAAAGGCCAGGACCTGTTGGTTTTTTAATTTTAGAGCTCCCTAAGTGATCTTAGAGAAGAGGTTCCTTCTTGCCTCTGTAATACATGGGGTGTAGGAATCGATTACTTCTGGGTATGATGCAGTGTAAGTAAGTCCTTATATGTACCAAAAGAACATGCAAATGAAAAACCTTGTATCAATATAAAGAATTTGTTTTCAACAGTCAGATTTCCCTATTATTAGCATGATCTAGATAGGCTTTGTTCTCATGGCTTTAATGTAAAGGTTGCTTGGCCCTACTGATTTGACTTTTCTTTCTTTTTAATTGTTGGTCTTTTACCCTGGACAGCCAGGCTGGTTCTTGCCTTGGGAGCTGAATCGAAACTTGATTTTGTACCAGGAGCATTAGAGTTTGCATTGCCATTCTCCACCCTGGAGGATGCACACGTGAGTGCTTGACTGAAATTTTTTTTTTTCATTCTATGTTATCCTTCGATAGACAATGAGTTTTCTATGTTGCAACAAATTAGTGTTCCCTGCCTTCACATGATAATATTCTTGCAAAGCAGAAGGTTGACAATAAGCTGAGAACATTGGAGAGGACGAACTTTGGTAAGGGCTCTCCAATTCGTGTGGCTGTTGTTGGTTGTGGTTACGCTGGGGTTGAGTTAGCTGCCACAGTAGCAGAGAGACTGCAGGATGGAGGGATTGTGCAAGCAATTAATGTGGATACCATAATCTGCCCAACTGCCCCACCTGGGAATAGAGAAGCTGCCTTAAAAGTAAGTTGTCTGGAATTTGGATTTCATGTCTCTTGAAAGATTATTTGTGTATCACTGAACAACAGCTTCAGAGTAATCCTTTTAGCTATATTAATAGATGAATTTATTTGTTTATACAATTTAGCAATGCAAACTTGGTGAAATGTTTAGTACTTGGAATTTGAAACCCAACTCCCAAGAGTCCTAGCTTCAGCATGTGACTTAACTTTTTTCTTCAAGTCTTTCGCAGAGTAGATTTTGTTGTTCTTCTCTAAGAAAGTTCCAATTTTTGTTGCAACTTTCTCATTATAATTATTGAGAGTAAAATTATATATCTGCCCTGACAGCACCTTCTTTTTGACTTGGTGCTAGGTTCTTTCATCTAGGAAAGTTCAACTACTATTGGGTTATTTTGTCCGCTCTATTCAGAGAGTGGGCAATGCAGAAGCTTCAGAAAAGCTGACTGACAGTGGAGCAGTTCCAGGTATTGCTGCAGAACATGATCATGAGAAATATATATTGGAACTTCAACCTGCTGAAAGGGGATTTCAAAGGCAAATCATCGAGGCGGATCTAGTATTATGGACTGTTGGATCTAAACCTCTTCTTCCTCTGCTAAAACCTGGTGACAAGCCTCATGAGCTTCCCCTAAATGCTCAAGGACAAGCAGAAACAGATGAAACGCTTCGTGTTAAGGGCCACCCTCGCATATTTGCACTTGGTGACTCTTCTTCTTTAAGAGACTCAAATGGAAAGCTTCTTCCAGCCACTGCACAGGTGTAATATGTAATTTATCTTCTTATATCCTGTTCTTATAGGTTACTAAGGATTACAGGCTAAAATTATCAGACCTGTTCATCAATATATACATTATTCTTTTTTGTGGTAAAGTTAATTTTATTATCTGATGACTTGTTTCCATACACTTCGCAGGTTGCATTTCAGCAAGCAGACTTTGCTGGTTGGAATCTATGGGCAGCTATCAATGACCGTCCTCTTTTGCCATTTAGGTTGGAAACTCATACACTTGCTAGTATCTTCCTGACAACCCAATAGGGGATTAATAAAGCCAAATTAAAACCCGTTTTAACTTTTAACCCTAGACTCATTGACTTGACCTTCAAAATCATTTAACACTTTTCTCATTCAAATGTTGTATGTGAATTCCACTCAAGAAAATCTTTAAGATGCCAAACTTGAAATTACAGAAACTTACCTTTTCTTCTTCCTTGTCTGCATCAAATTTCAGCCTAAAAACTACTTTAAACAGCCTAGGCTTTGTCTTGCCTGTAATCCTTAATTCTACTTTCCATTCCATACACTGCCCTAGCCCATTGATATTATTTGTGAGCAGCTTTCGATCTTTACTATTAGGGGTTTTCTGTAGCATCTAGCAAGTAAATATAGGTTGAGCTACTAAAGTTCTCATTGTGATGTTTGCCTTGCAAATGGTTTATTCATTTGGCTTGTAAGTTTAGCCATAATGTTCCCTAAGACAACATGACTATTAGAGATGTTGAGGCCCAAGCCCATTATATTATTAATCAAGGTTGATTGTATTATCTTAGTTCAAGTTCATTGTACTTGGAATCCAAATCCTACATAAGTGCAAGTATTCTTAACTATGTTATCAATATTGTAAGTCTAGTGTTAGTCTTTTAAAAAATTCATTGTAACAAATAGAGCTGATTATTAAAGATGTAGCTGTTTGAGGCTTTTTGTTGTAGATGTTGGCCTCTAACGCTGAACCACATTAATTTTATATGATATTTCTCTTTCTTGTTTGATGTAAACATAAAGAGTTCAGGAGAAACAAGATTAAATACCAAACGAATTCAATAATTGTGGTCTCGGATGTGGGACTTTCTTGATACTTTTAATAGGATGCTTCATCTATGATTGAGTGTTAGTATTAAGGTTCTTTTGGTTAGAAAATTGTTGGTTCAGTTTTAATTAAGTTTTACTAGATTCCAGATTTTCTGGAAAGGGCTGTCAAAGTTGCTCAAAAGGCCCATGAGTCTTATTTTATGTTTTCAGTCCTTTTTTCTATTGATTTCAAAGTTCTTAGGTACTTTTTCTTTGTGATTAGAGTCCTTGTCATTTTAGGACTATTTTAGTTAGGAGTCCTAGTCCTTCTAGGAAAGGATTTTGCAATAGCCAATATAAAGACTTTATTGTAGGCAATAACATTGATAGGGAGAATGAATTTCATAAAATATTGGCAGCTTATTTTAAGCTTTGAGGATGTGATTACCTAGGATTTATTTTACTTTGTTTCTTGTTCTATTCATTATTTTAATCCAAACAACCATCAAACTCATTCGAGATCTCATCAAAAACCGTAATTTAGTGCTGAATTTCTAAAGATCCTACCTCAAAATTGGTTTCAAAGCTCATTATGGCTTCTGTCCTGCGTCATTCTTCTATTTTCTTCTTCCTAATTTTTTTGTCTCGCCTTTTCTACCATGATATCAGAGCTAGATCTTTGTGGCCTCCACTAACCCCTAGACTTAGGTTTCCTCTCACCACTGCTGCTAGCCACTTCTATAGGGGTTGAGTCAACTTTTTCCATTTTTTCTTTCCCCCCCCCCCCCCTAATAATGACAAAATGATAACTATAGATGTTTATAGTTGTTTAGTTCACTTCCACGACTAACTTATGGTTGGTGCATTTAATCAATCAAACAACAGTTTATTTCAATGACTGGAAATGCATTAGTGTGGTTATAGTCTAGATTATGGTTTTGGGTTCTGGTTGTATGTTTCAATTCAAGATCACCTCTCTCTCTGTTGGGCTTGGTGGCAGGCACCACATATCCTTGCACATCTAGCATCTCTTAACATTTTATGTGATTATATAGTAATTTTATGTGATAATGTTGAGCTTCTTGGTTGTATTATTACTCTCAATGGCATCACGTAGGCTATGTTAGATACCCTTCTATACAAAGAGAGGGTTGGTGAAAACCTTCGATCAGTTGTATGTAACCTGCCCATTTGGCTACCAGGTTCCAGAATTTAGGTGAGATGATGACTCTGGGGAGTAATGATGCTGCTATTTCACCAAGTTTTATAGAGGGCCTAACCTTAGAAGGTCCTATTGGTCATACTGGTAAACTTCTTTGCAGCGCGCCCTTATGTTCCCATTTTCTCTTTACTTTCTGTAATTATTTATAGTCATGGATCTCAATTTTTTGCAGCAAGGAAAATAGCATACTTGATCAGATTACCTACAGATGAGCATAGGCTTAAAGTGGGTATCAGCTGGCTTACAAAATCTGCTATAAATTCAGTTTCATCGCTGCAAAGCACCCTAAGTAAGGTTCTCTCAGGCTCATAGACATTCCTTGTCTATTTTGTAGAACATGGTCAATTAGCTCTTCCAGTTGTACAGTATTGTTTTTCTTCTTTTTTTGATGTAATGACTTTTAAAATTCCATATGATTTCGAGAAAGAGGGACACAAATAGTCACGGAAAGGATAGTATCTCTGGCTAACAGTAGTGGGTCACACAATTTGATTAATGTGTTTTATCTATAGAGTTTTTCTTAAGTGAGACGAATGAAATATCAATATTTCCTAAATCTTGCCAATCAGCCTATTAAAATGAAACATATAACGTTCTTTCCTTGAGTTAGAAGAAATATATGATATGGCGTGCACTTTCTGTCCTTTTTGTTCTCTCTTTGAAGTTATGACGTGCGATCCATGAATTATATAAGCTTGGTGTTAAATGTCAATGACGCTACCTCAAAAAACACCGCTTTTTCCTGGAAAAATTGGGGGTTGGGGGGAATTCGTAGGTTCAAGATAGGTTACCAATTAAAAAAAATACTGTCAAGTTAAGAATTGGAACATGATCCTTACTGGTTGCAACATCGAAACTCATCATTTATGGGAAAGAATACGTAGAAGGGTTTTCTAAGACAGTTGGCCTAGCCAAATTTATGGTGCATGTATATTTACATGGCATGAGTCATAAAGCGTACGCGTAGCCTAGGTACTCCAAGTCTCAAATGCATGATAAATATTAAAAATTCAAGTTTGGCCCCCTAGCATCGGCTTTCTATCAACTTAAACAAATTGATCAAATTAAGTCCAAGTGACTAATTAGTCGACTACAATTCAGCAAGGACAAAACAATATCACAGCTAACCACAACTCACAACCAAACACACGCTGTCTTTATAAAGAGAAAATCTTAATGGGAAAGATTCTCTAAGATGATATGAGGTTGGAGAGTATTCATTTGTAAAATGAATAATATTGGATTTCGAGATCTGGAATTTTTTTTGTGAAAATTCAAATTTCAAGATGTTCGATCGGTCGAAACTTTTGTTCGATTGATCGAATTGATCAAGAAAATTGATCTAAAGTTTCTACCTGACTTGATTGATGATCGATTCCTATTCGATTGATCGATTCCTGTTCGATTGATCGAAAAGAGCCTTCGATTAATACTCGATTCCTCTTGATCAATTGAGCCTCATGAAAACTATTTTTTGCAGAATTTTCTGCAGAATTGTGATAAGCATTCTGAACGTTGGGAAATGTTTTAAATCTTGTAAACGGTTTTTTGAGGCATCGTAACTCTACATACGTACCTTTTGAAGGGTCATAACCCTATGGGTATAAATAGAGGTTTGCGTTCACTTGAAAAGGAAGTTACAAAGAAACACAAAAAATTATGTGGGTATTCTCTAAAATTCCTATTTGTAGAGCCCAAAAAATCTTGGTTCTATCATTGGGACAAATTTATAGAAACCCTTTAGCAACTTGTGTGTGGAGACAAACATTGTCTAAAGATAACATTCAATTATGCTTCCAAGTTAATCACTAATTTCTATATACTTGATGTGTTTATTTGTTCTCTCATTGTTACTATTTAATTTGGTAAAATCCCTAACTCGGTTGACTATAGTTCCCCTATTCTCGTATAATTCAATAATATTGAAGGTTATTAAAAATATATTTTTAAAAAAAACATTCACACTTTTATTTTGGCTATTCTATTTTGGGTCATGCTAACGAATACCCTTAGAACATTAAAGCATCCACATCAGTGAAGTTAAAATTAGCAATTTAGCTCCACAAAAAGTTACTTTATCTATTTTACCTACTCATTTTACAAAACATGCTGCAGCAGTGAATCTAGTTTAGCAATCAATATAAACATCACAATAAAATAATATATCTACTACAATAAAATAATATATCCCACTACCAAAAAAAAATTCAACCACAATTTAATTGAAAATGTGAATAATTTTTTTTTTTTATAGGTCTCAGCTACAGTGCTCATGTATCATGTATTGATACATGAGCACTGTAGCACTTTAGCTAAATTTTTTTGCTTTACCTCCACTGCTATAGGAGGATTTTTTGTGTTTAAGTGGAGCTAAAATAACTATATAGCTATTTAGCTCCACTGCTGCAATTACTCTTAGTTAACAATCTAATTTAGAAAAATTTTGACATCATTTTTATAGAAAATAAAAAAAACTGTCAAAGTATTAATTGTTTTATTTTTTTCCCATAAAATTTTTTTTAAATAGTTTATTAACCAATACTCTAAGGACATTCATTAACATTTCCTTCTATATTTTTATAGCCTCTTTTGGGTAAATGTATTTTTGGAAGGGTAAGAATTTGCTGCATACAAGGTTGTAGCACTTGCTATATAATGGTATACGTGTCAAAAAATGACTGTGACACATGTCAACTGACCAATTTAATGATAAAAGTCTATTAACCTTTTAACGTGTTTCTCTCACATGCAAGCAAAAGACAAATCCCTTTCTCTCTCTTCAAAACGGGAAAACCCATCAAAGCAGAGCTTCTCTCTCTCTTCTTCCTCCTCCTATGTTCTTCTCACTTCTCAAATACCCAGCTCCAAAAACCAAATCAAAATAAATCTCTCTCTCTCTCAAACCCTTTCTAAATTGAAGCTCCATGGCTCCACCGCAAACCACCATGGCCGAACCCTTAAGAGCTCATCCACCATCAGTGGTGGTCTTCTTCTCTTCCTCTATTTTTATTTTCGTTCTATTTTTCTATGCATGACCAAAAGCTATATGTTTGTTTGGTTGGTTATGGGTTTGAGAATTTGGTATTTTGATTGAGGATTTGAAATGGAATATTTGAGGGGTTGATTGCTGGTTCGTAGGCTTGAGTTTGAAAAAGGAAGTTTTTGTTTTGGGTTTGGGTTTGGATTTGGATTTGGATTTGGATTTCTTTCAAAATGAATCAATTTGTGGGTTTTGGGCAGGCCGAAACAAATGGGTTTTGATTTGGGTTTATTGGCTTTGATTTTTATGTATGTATGTAAATCTAAGCATGTGTGTAAAATTAGTTTTGAAGAGATGCTGAGAGAGAGAGGAATCTTTATTTTGATTTGGTTTTGGGGGCTGGGTATCTAAGAAGTAAGAAGAACGAAGGAAAAGGAGAGAGAGAGAGAGAGAGAGAGGGGGAAGCACCTTGATGAGGTTGTGAAGAGAGAGAAAGGGATTTGACGTTAATAGACATTGTATATAGCAAATCCTGGCCCTTTTGTGAAAGCTTTATAAGAGCATCCACAGCAGTGGAGCTAAAAATTTAGCAATTTAGCTCTACTAAAAGTTACTTTATCTATTTTACCTACACATATGCTGCAGCAGTTAGGAGTGTGCAAACCATGACCGAAGCCGACAACACCGACCCTCCCGCACCGCCATTGGCACCGACCAATGGAGCCGATGCCGGCGATCGGAACGTGAACGGAGCTCCGATGCCGGTGCGGTGAAGATATCGGAGATGCAAAGCAATCACCGAGTAGAGCCGAACCGAACCGAAAAAAAATAGAAATAGAGAAATATTTTTCAGATCAGGGATACGACATCGTTTAGGTGTGAATGTGTTTTAAATTTTTTTACTAAAACGTAGTCGTATTGGGTTATTATAAAATTTTAAAATAAAAAAAAAAACACACACACACACACGGACACAAACGGCACCGTTTTATGTAGGTTTTTAGACTTACCCTACTATAAATTCACTCTTTCGCACTGGGACCCTTAACTCTCTCTCTCGCTCTCACCTCGCCAGTCGCCTCTAGTGGTCTTGTCGGCCTGAGTCACGCCTTGCAACAGCAGCAGCAGCAAGTAAGCCATCAGCCCCTCTTTTTTGGTTTGAATGGAAATGGAGTGAGAGAGATTGTGTTTGTACAAAAGCCATCTGCCATTAACGTGTTTGTGCTTTGAGATTTTGACTTTGAGAAGATACTAGAGAGTGTTTGCTGGAGAATGTTTGCTGGAGAGTGTTTGTCTCTTTTGGAACTCCGGATAAGAACTAAGAAAGATTTAAGAAGTAAGAACTAAGAAGTGGGGAGTGGCTAGTGGTGGGGACTCATGTCTTATATGATATTTAATGGAGAGTGTTTGCTGGAGAGTGGAGAGTGTTTGTCTTTTAATGGAGAGTTTTATATGATATTTAATGGAGAGTCTTATATGATATTTATAGGAGAGTGTTTGTCTTTTATATGATTCATCATGCATCTTGGGCCTTGGCTGCCGGCTGGACATATGTATGGACACAAAACACATTGAATTAATTTATTGGTTGACACTTGAGTTTCCTTCCAAATTTGAACAATTCCAAGCTTTTTTTTTTTTTTTTTTTGATAGTTTAATTTGAGGTCTAGAAAACAATTCTTGACTTCTTGTACAAATTCAAAGAAAGGAAGTATGGACTTCTACGGAGTATGCCACATCTCAAATAGGTTGGGAAAAAAATATCTAAAATTGTTGACTTGTATGATCTAAAATATCTAAAATATCTAAAATATCAACCAACCAAACAAATATCTAAAATTGCTCATGTTAATATAATGGTCTACTTTTTTTTTTTTATTCTTTTTAAAACACCTCATACCATATTATTTGTTTTATAATATACATATTATTTACATTTAAAAAAATGTAGCATGTAAAAATTGAAGTTGGCCCCCCAAATTTTGAATCATTTTAATGGTGCTCTTAAAAGAAAGAGAAATTATATTAAAATCATATAATTTAAGAGGTTTAACAAATTAAACTATGTAGAAAATGATAAATTTTTGTACATGTCTAATGGAACAAATACATGTTATCAATTTTTTAGCATTTATTTGTCATAGTCTACTAAGTAGTAAGTAGTAAGCACTAACGTTTTTTTTTTCTTCATTCTTCAGCATTTTAATTTTTGAGGGAGACGAGATTGAGAGAGTTCACGCTTTCAATCCTTCACCGAGAGGTAATCACTAAACACTCACTATATTTAACATTATGATTTTAAATTTTTAGTATATAGTAACAACTGCTTTAAGTTTATATATAATTATATATAAAATTAGCTTTTATTTTATATTATTTAATTGTGAATTGTTGTTAATATTAGTGACATGAATTGTTGAGTGTGGGTTATTTGATTGAGATTTGAGAGTGGGTTATTTGATACTGCATTTGTTGGAAAAATTATAATCTAATATTGTTGTGGAAACGTTTTTTTTTTGTTGGTTGAAATTTTTTTATTAGATGGATGTCGATGCTCCACCTGGATTTGGTGCACCTGGGGGCCATAACCCACCTCCTCCTAGTCCTGGTAGTGCTAACCCTAACCCACCTGAACCTGCAGCACCAATTGGACTTGGTGCATCACTTCCCCCACTATCACCTAAACAAGGTGGTAAAGACCCATCTATAGTATGGCAGCACTTCATTAAGTTGGCTGGTTTTGATCCCGATAATCCTAGGTCTCAATGCAAGTATTGTAAAAATCAATATAAATGTCATGGTAAGAAAAATGGTACTTCAGGCATGTTGCAACACATGAAGGCATGTAAGAAGTGGCCTTTTTCCCGTGATGATAAGCAAAAAACTTTGTCTTTCCAAGCGAAGAGAGAAGGGGAAAGTGGTTCAAATGTGTTAGTGGTTGCAAACTATAGTGAAGAGAAGATAAGGTTGGCATTGGCAAGGATGATCATCATTGATGAATTACCTTTTAAATTTGTGGAGCGACAAGGCTTTCAAGAATTTATGGAAATAGTTGAGCCTAGGTTTCCTATTCCCCATCGCACTACCATTGCAAGGGCTTGTATGAAGATTTATTCTAGTGAGGTGGATATTTTGAGAGGAGCTTTTGTTGGGCAACGGGTTTGTGTGACAACGGATACTTGGACATCCATACAAAACTTGAACTACATGGTAGTTACCGCACACTTCATTGATGGGGATTGGAATTACCAAAAGAAAATCTTAAACTTTTTCCCTATAGCTAATCACAAAGGGGACACCATAGGTAGAGCGGTTGAGTCATGTTTGTTGAAGTGGGGTATAGACCGATTGTTTACAATCACCGCGGACAATGCTAGTTCTAATGATGTGGCAATTGATTATGTGAAGAAGAAAACAAAAGAAAGAGATAGTAGCATATTGGGTGGCGAGTTCATGCATATGCGTTGTTGTGCGCATATCTTGAATTTGATAGTGCAAAGTGGGTTGAAGTCCATTCATGAATCAATTACCAAAGTTAGGAATGCGGTGTGATATGTGAGAGCTTCTCCCGCAAGGTTTGAGAAGTTTCAAGAATGTGTTGAAAATGAGAAAATCAAAGCCAAATGTTTGTTGTCCCTTGATGTGCCAACAAGGTGGAATTCCACTTATCTCATGTTAGATTGTGCTTTGAAATTTGTGAGAGCATTTGATAGGTTGGAAGAGGAGGATGGGCATTACAAACTTTATTTTTGTGAATTAGATGGGAATGGGAAAAAGCCCATTGGTCCTCCTAACTATCTTGATTGGGAAAATGTCAAGACCTTTGTGAAATTTCTTGGCATATTTTATGAGGCGACACTTAGATTTTCTGGGTCTTTGTTTGTCACTTCTAGTACATACTTCCATGAGCTAATTAGCATTGAAGATCAATTGCAACAGTTGTGTAGTGTTGATGGGGATCCACTTTTGAAGAGTATGGCGGTAGAAATGAAAAAAAAGTATGATAAGTATTGGGGAAGTATGGATAATATCAATTTGATGCTTTTTGTTGCTGTTGTTCTTGACCCAAGGTATAGATTGAAGTATGTAAAGCTTTGGTTTAGGGAGTGGTATGGAAAGGACAAGGGGGATGAGATGAGCTCTAAAGTTCGGGATGCATTGAAGAGGTTGTACGTGGAGAGAGTGGGTCAAAATGGAGTTTCGAGTTCTAGTGGTAATGGTGCTTCATTGTCTAGGGACTCCATGCCAAGTGTTGGTAATGCTTCATTGTCTGATCCCATTAAAAGTTATAATAATAGGTTTAAGCAACACTTGGCGGACGAGGACAATGTGGAAAGCAAATCTGAGTTGGATAGGTATTTGTTGGAATCTTCTGAGGACCCTGATGTGGAAGATTTTGACATCTTGATGTGGTGGAAAATGAATTCTTCTAGATATCGAGTCCTTTCCCAAATTGCCCGTGATGTGTTGGCTATTCCTGTCTCTACAGTTGCATCCGAGTCTGCTTTTAGTACAGGGGGGCGTGTTTTGGATTCGTTCCGTAGTTCACTATCTCCTAATACAGTTGAAGCCCTTATTTGTACCCAAAATTGGTTAAAGGATGCAAAGAAAAAAAGACCAATAAAGCTTCGGGAGTGCATGGATAATGTGGAGGATATGGATGGTTTTGAGATTGACACTGGTAAATATATGTTCATTTTGTTTGTTGTATATATCAATTGTTTATTTATTTGCTCAATGCTTACGAATCATTTTATTTTGAATGGGATTATAGAAATTGCATCGGTTTGCCCAATACCTATGGAGGAGGATCCAAGCACCGTTGTGTTGGATGATGATGAGTGATGTGCTACTCTTTGCTTGGAGTTAGTTAGTAGTTAGTATTATGTAAGTATACATTTGTTTGTGTTAATTATAAATATTCTATTGTTCATAAACGTTTTATTGTTATTAACACATGTTTATTTTGATTTGTTTAGTATTTTGTAGGAGTTCTAGAATGATGCATAGTGCACAGACTTACTGGACAAAGGACTTACAAGAATTAGCATTCTTTTGCCTATATGCTAATTATATCTGTACATGTTATTGGTAGTGGACTTTTCACTAATGATAGTTATTTAGGTATTCATGGATGGGATTATTATTGGGGATACAAGCAATTAGCATTCTTTTGCCTAAATGCTAATTTAATTTGTATATCTTTCTTTTGGCATTTGTGGACAGTGATAAATGGTTCTGTAATACGTTATTAAGTGGATACATTAACGCTTATTGTTATTGACATTGACAAACAAAGTGACACTAATGATATTATATGCTACATGATAGTATTTTGGGAGTTGAACTCTTATTAAGGCAATTTCAAAATATTTTTGCATGGTGAATTAAATGAAAAAATTTGGATCATTATGTGAACAGATTTTTTGCACAGGTTTTGGAATATGTTTTTCTTGAACAGGTTGATATATTGATATTAGGCTTGAAAGCCCAATTTTTTTATTATTAAAAAAATAGTTTTTTTTTTTAATATTTTAAACTGACCAAACCGACTAAACCGCACCGCTATAGGTCGGAAAACCGACCTTAGGCGGTATGCATCGGTATCAATTATAAAAAAACCGATCTCTATCGGTTCGGTAATAAATTTAGAAAAAAACCGTCATTACCGAACCGCGCACACCCCTAGCAGCAGTGGATCTATTTTAGCTTTCAACACAATAAATAATATAAACATCACAATAAAATAATATATCTACTACAATAAAATAATACATTTCACTACAATAAAAACACCACAATAAAAAGGTAATGTGAACACAAAATTTAAAAAAAAAAAATTAGCTCTCATGAATAGTGCACATCTATCTATAGATGTGTACTGTAGCAATGAGCTAAAAAAATATAGATTTAGTTCCACTGCTGCATGCTTCTTTTTGGTATTTTGGTAGAGCTAAAATAGCTATATAGCTATTTAGCTCCACTGCTGTAAGTGCTCTAAGATTACTAGCATGTAACTCTACATCTAAAATTAATCACAATTATATATATATATATATACATATATATATATGATTTGGAATCTAATTGGATCTAAACTCTTCAGTTTTTACACTCAAGAATTCACTTACCATAAAAATTAAAAAATTAGATGAGGTACATAGTACAAAATTGAACTTCAATTAAAATTCAATTTAGAATCTAATTGAATTTAAACTTTTTTATTTTTGCACCTAATAATTCACTTGATACAAAAATTAAAAAATTAGATGGGACACACAAAATTAGACATGATTTAGAATCTAATTGAATTTAGACTTTTCGATTTTTGCCCCTAATAATTTAATCGTCACAAAAATTAAAAAATTAGATGGGGCACATGGCACAAAATTGAACTTCAATTTAGAATCTAATTGAATTTAAACTCTTTGATTTTTACACATAATAATTTACTTGACACATAAATTCAAAATTAGATAAGACATGTGACACAAAATTAGACTTCAATTTAAAATTTAATTGTATTTTCTCTTAGTTTTACCTATTATTATTATTATTATTATTGAGTTGTGTTTATTTCATACCACTTATTACATATAAAAGTACACACATATACTTTTTGTAGTGCAAAAAGGTGTGTGTATATATACGTCTATGTGCAATAAATAGTATGCACTGGTATTTATTTATTTTTATTTTTTTATGGCATCAAATGATCAATCAAATAAACATGGGTTTTTTCATTAAAATAAATAAATAATTATGGTTTTGTCAATGACGTGTATATGACTATTGTGTTCTGTCAAAGATAAATTAAAATCAAAACAAACCTGATGGATACTATGATGTCCTGTGAAAGATAATTAATAATTCACATGTGTGTCTCTGCATCAATCAATTTCGATACCATCGACCATCGACTTTATTTTGTGCAACACAAGGCAGTTGCGCACGCACATGACTAAACCCAGTCATTGCTCATTAAAATTGTGCCACCTACCAACGAGGGGCGGCATCACCTGATGGTCAGGATGTCCAAGACCACTTTCTTCTGAAAAAAAAAATATTCATAATAATTTAAACTATTATTTTTATGTCAGTAAAATTAAATTTTAGTTCATAATTTGAGTAACTTAATAATATATTAGGATCTTTCAAGTAAAAAGAACGACATATTTTTATATTTTTTTAATTTAAACTATTATTTTTAGTCAATAAAATTAAATTTTGGTCCATAATTTGAGTAACTTAATAATATATTAGGATCTTTCAAGTAAAAAGAACGACATACTTTTATATTCTTTTAAGCCTATACTACAGCTTTACTTTTAGTTTTTGTTTTACTTGACACACTGACATTGTACTTTCCTCAAAAACATTATAATATATATTATATAACTAATTGGTCAAAGTCACAATAATTTAGCTTTTTTCATTGTACAATTACTTTTCTTTTTTCTTTTTCGAATAATTTTGATTAGAAAAAAAAAGTATTTTTAGTTAATTAAGTAAATAAACTTAAAAGTTACTTAATTTTTATATAACATCAATTAATTCATTATATATATATAATGGTGAATAATAAATTTGACCAACTCCATATCGTCCAAAGAAGCCGTCCAGAGAATGAAGATGCATCCCACATAAGAAGGTCGTCCGTGTAAGGATAACCGTCCATGATAAGGTCGTCCATAGAAGGACGACCTTCCCTAGGAACAAGGTACGCTAGTCAGGGAGGCTTCTGGACGAGCTCTTGACACTTGAAAAAATTGCCAAGTGTGAATTTGCCTACATGCTAATGTTCCAGGACGTGAGTGAAATCCAAGTTAAGTACTATAACTCCTTATCACATGGATAAGTCCCAGTGATAGTTATATAAAAAAAGTGTAACTCCTAAATAGTAATGGAAGTTATCCTTAAACCCTTAAACCTTCTCGAATATAGGGGACATTACAAGTCTAATAATCATTTCTGGTGTACACTATATAAACATTCATTTAGACCCGATAAAGATACGTTTTTACATTTTCAAAAAAATTGGAACTCCAAAATTTAAGAGAGAAAACTAACTTTGCCATCGGAGGGTTCTTGGCTGGCAACCCCAGTCACCGTTGATCATTATTCTTTCTTTTTCAGGCTTTTAAGACAATCACCACACCTTTGAAATCCAAAGTACCCAGGGTGGAGGCCAAGCTTTTTGCAAAAATTACTCAGCAAAATGTTAAGAACTTGGTTTGGAAGAACATTCTATGTAGGTTTAGAGTACCCAAGGTACTAGTATCTGATAACAGATGATAGTTTGACAACGCACCTTTCAGAGACTTTTGTGAACAGTTCGGAATCAAGAATCACTATTCCTCACCATCACACCTACAGGCGAACGGACAAGCAGAAGTAGCGAACCGATCCCTATTGAAAATCATCAAGACTCGACTCGAGGGGGCAAAAGGGGTATGGCTAGATGAGTTGCCAGGTATTCTTTAGGCCTATAGGACAACTATGGGGACACCGACAGGAGAAACCCCCTTCAAGCTAGCTTTTGGAAGTGAAACAGTCATACCTACGGAAGTTCATATGGCTAATCATCAGGTGATGAAATACCAGGAGAAAGATAATGAAGAGCAACTTCGTCTTAACCGCAATCTCATTGACGAGGTAAGGATGGACACAAAGCAAAGGACAGCGAGATACAAAAATCTTATGGCTAAGCAGCATGATGTTATGGTAAAACCCATGCGTTTCAATGTTGGGGACCTTGTTCTCAAAAGAGTCTCCTTGGCAATTAAGAATCCAGCTCATGGAAAATTAGAACCTAATTGGGAAGGACCCTATAGGGTAATCAACTGTAAGAGGCAAGGGTCGTACTACTTGAAAGCTCTGGATGGACGAAAGTTATAGCATCCCTAAAACGTGGAGCACCTGAGGTATTATCAGTAATGAACTTGGACGAAATTTACCAAGGACGAGGTTACAGCTATGGTCTACGTGTTTACTCATGTTTACTATTATGTGTTCTTACTACTGCTATTGTGTGTTTGAAGAATAAAAATTGCACTAGTTCTTAAACTTTTGCACCGTTTACAGACAAGTTTGTGAAAGACGAGGTTGTGTACATTTAAGTATTTTCCTAAGTGTTTTCCTAAGGCACTGGCTTTTAAGCATGTGCCATATTTGTGGATGATGTTTATATAATAATATGGTTTGGATTTTTAATGTATTCAGTGCGTAAATCTAAATTCCATAATAGTACCCACAAAAAGACAAAAGCCTAAGACGAATGAAAATCTCTGAATGCAAGGATGTAACGTTCATAAGCTTTTCTTGAAATAAGGATAAAGCAAAGAAAAATAGGCTAAGGCATACTCGTCTGAAAAACAGATGGAGTAACTTATACTCATCTAAAGAAAATGATGAAAAGAAATGGCGAGCCTAACGCCCAAGTAGTGGACGAGCATCTAGTCAAGACGCTTCCATGTTCTAGACGTGTAAAACACTAGTAACATCTTGACAAAAGATGAATGCCAATTGCCCAGCCTATGGACAAGGAAACGGACTGGCAAAATCATCATTACCACTTCTAGGATGGGTTACACTTTTGAAAATCTAAATGGCAAACAAGACGCCCATGCATAAGTAGGTCATCCATAAGAAAAACACGTGGATGACCCTCCAACACTTAGAGTGGGCAGACTACTTAGAAGCAAGTAACATTAATAATGAAAAGAGGATACACTCATCCATACAATAGCATTCAATGATGGGTAAAAATAAACATTTATCAAAGTTTAAAAATGGTAGACGACCACTATCCAAAAACCCTTACAAAGTAGGCCTTAAAAGAAAATTGTTAATAAACTCGTCCAAAGCACTCTAGATGAGCGAAATATAATCAAATAAATCTTAAAGATGGTCCTAAAACAATGGACCAAACAAAAATAAAAAGAAAAACACTTGAATAAGAAAAATATAAAAACCTCATCTTTAAGCAGGATGGGCATCAGCATTAGGGTCATCCTGAGGTGGCAGTGTGGTAGCATCGTCCTCTATATTGATGTTTTCTGAACTTGTATGGAGGAGGGAGCTTGAAGCAGCCCCACCAAGGTTGAGTTTGATAGAACTGAAGTCAATCTCAGAGAATTTCTCCACGGTGTCCATCCTGAAATCTTCAAACCCAGCTGCATAGTATTCATCAAATCGGCGAATTTTTTGGACGCCTTAAACTCTGCAACTGCGTCTCCCTTAGCTTTTTCAAGAAGGGCACTTAACTCGTCGTTCTTCTTCTAAAGGAAATCAAGACGAGTATCCTTCTCTTTGACTTCAGTCTTCAACTCCTCGACATGGTTTTGCAACTTCTTTGCGTCATCCTTGGCCTTGGCAACCACCTTAGCCCACCTTTTAGACTTGTCCTTCCCCTTTTTAACTGTCTTCTCCAATAGAATCATCGTCTTGTCTAGCTCAGCTGCCTCCCTAAACGCGGCGATGAACTTAAACATTGCCTGCATAAATTAAAATTTTATTACAAAATATACATGTGTATTAATGACAAGACTGTATATATAAAGAGTACATACCTTAAAAAGGTCATGAACACCAAAGTGCTCAAAGTCCTTCAAAGACATGTCATAACATGTTGTCACGTCCTTGTCCGTCACAACCTTCTCAAACCTTTCCCAAGCCAAGTCCTCATTTCTAGGAAGGTTTTGAGGCACCTATTGAGGAGGTTGAGGCGAGGTAGGCGCATTAACCGTGGACAGGATTTGCACAGACGGGGGACCCTTGGGCTCTGAATCAATGTCCAAAATCTGGACGAGGTGACCATGAGGAAGGAGGAAAGGATTGGGTTGGTCGTCTTGAGTTTGGGCGTCCTGAGGCTTGGACGACCTATGCTTAGCCTTTTTTCTCCTTATGTCTGCTTGGAAGGTTCCCCAAATCAACTCCTATTGACAGGCTTTTTCTTTTATCAACATTAGATAGACGAGGTTGGGATTGCACCCCCTGCCCAACTGCCTCATCTACCACTTCTTTGCCCTTATTCTCCTTCATCGTCACCATTCCTAAAAAGAAAGACGTCACCCCCCCCCCCCCACCAAAAAAAAGAGGAGAAAATGAGAGAAAAAGAGAACTTACATCTACGAACAGTAAGCTAGTGGGCAATAACTTCAGCGGATGGCTCTGGACCTAACCCCTTAGTGGCAAGAAGTTGAAGACTTACCAAGAAATGGAAAGTCCTGTCAGTATATAGACATGCCTTCTGGACTCATTCAAGGTAGAACCTGCTCAAATGAGTCCGTTTAACACCACAAAAAAAAAAAAAATGTTTTGACGACTATAATCAAGAATAAATAACAAATAATAAAATGACAACCACAGGTGTACCTTCAGGACGAGGTTCCTTAACTCTCCTGTGTAAGGAGGGAATAGATCTCTGTCAACCTCAATAAGGCGTCCAACCCAAAAACCGGAGACGAAGAAAAACTCCGTCTTCCACTTCCTATCTGAGGTGGCTAAGGACTTTATTAACCTATAATCTCTCCCTCTAGCTATGAACTGATAGAAGCCAAGGCATTGGTTAATCTTGGAGGGCTTATAACAGAAGAGGAACTTGTCCACAGTAAGAGGACGATCCCCCTTAAACATCTCCCTTCACAAGACTTGCATAGCGACAATTATCCTTCTATGCATTAGGGTTGAACTGACATATACCTAAACCTAACCTAGTACACAACTCCCTGGCAAAGGCATTAAAGGGCAACCTCAAACCCCCCAAGAGGTAAGCCTCATAAATGCCAACACCAAAACGGGGTTGACAACACCACTCCCCACGTACAAGTACCCTGGGATTCAAGTCTTCAAGAATTTAGTACCAAGCCTTAAGGACGGCAAATTTTTTCTCGTTCGTCTTAGAGGCAATCCCAATAGCACAACTATAAAATATCTCCTCCTCGTCTTAAACAGTAGACGAGCGAGCGCTTGTGCCAGCCCTAGACCCGGACTCAGCCCTCGTCCTAAGTCCTTCCTGAAGTACCATCTAAAGGAACCCCAAGGACACCAGACATGTACTCGTTAGTAGTGTTTCCCCCACTACTTCTATTACAACAACTGCTACTACTATCACTAGACCCACTAAAATTGCTAAGGTCATGATACTCGTCTATGGCCTTACCAATACTATTACTAGACGAAGAAAGGACCACCTCAGACATTCTTTAAGAAAACTTGAAACCTGAGGACGAGGATGGAGAAAATACCTGGATCTAGACGAAGGGAGACTATGGACACAGGAAATTTCTAGACGAGACGCTAAGACGAGGGATGTCAAAGTAGAAAATTTGAGAAATGCAAAGGGTACGAGGGGAATTCCACTATTTATAGGCGTTGAAAAATATTATCTCGAATTACGTGACCAACCAGGAAGCACCATGTGGCATTTCCCTTGAAAACTTGAATCGACGTGACAGGTCGCCAATGAAATTGTGACGCGTGGCACAATCTGAGACCATAGAACTCAGTCATTAAGATTGTGACGCCTGGAGTAATGTATGATCAACAACATGAAGACAAGCGTCCAGAGAACAACAGTAGGTCCTCCAATGCTCTGGATGACCTTTTGGACAAGTAGCCAACTAATGGTGAATAATAAATTTGACCAACTCCATATCTTCTAAAGGAACCGTCCAGAGAATGAAGATGCATCCCACACAAGAAAGTGTTCATGTGAGGATAACCATCCGTGATAAGGTCGTCCATAGAAGGATGACCTTTCGTGGGAACAAGGTATGCTCGACAAGAAGGCTCCTAGATGAGCCCCCAATTAGGAAAAATGAGAAGGTCGTCTATAGAAGGATGACCTTCCCTAGGAACAAGGTACGCTAATCAGGGAGGCTTCTGGATGAGCTCTTGACACTTGGGCAAATTCCCAAGTGTGAACTTGCCTACATGCTAATGTTCCAGGACGTGAGTGAAATCCAAGTTAAGTACTATAACTCCTTATTACATAAATAACTTCTAGTGACAGTTATATGAAAAAAGTGTAACTCCTAAACAGTTATGGAAGTTATCATTGATCCCTCAAACCTCTACACATATAGGGGAGGTTACAAGTCTAATAACCATTTCTAGGGTGCACTATATAAATGCCCATTCAGACCAGACAAAGGTACGTTTTTACATTTCCAAAAAAGTTGGAACTCCAAAATTTAAGAGAAAAAACTAACTTTACCATCGGAAGGTTCTTGGCCGGCAACCCCAGTCACCTTTGATCATTGTTCTTTCTTTTTCAAGCTTTTAAAACAGGCACCACACCTTTGAAATCTGAAGCATCTAGTCTACTGATTTTCTTTGCATCATCAATATATATATATAATAAACTTTTTATTTTTATGATTATAATTACACATGTGCTTGTTCATTCTAAGGAAATTTGATTAAATTTACACGAAAAATGTCACTAAATATTATGTTTTTACATTTTGCTATCATATTATTAGTAATAAACTTATTATATTTTTATTTATATAATTTAAAATGTTATTAATTATATAATTTATGACGTCGGTGGTTCAATCATCGGTCAAATCTCAGTCTAACCAAAAAACCAATAACCAGTCTATTTTTCAGTTTTTTCACCATTTTGGTTTATAAAACCATAGGAAAAAAAATTATAATAAAACCACTAACAAGGCCCAAACCAAATGCCAATGGAAAAGCCTAATACAAGATCAATCTCATCTCAAACTAAGACTATCACTATTCCAACACCAACACAATTACATTTTTAATTCAACAAATATTAAAAAAAAAAAATCCCCATTGCCTTAGTGCCTCACGGATTCACAAGTCATTAAACAATTTAAACTAAAACTAAATCAAACCTAAAGGCAAAAATTAAATAAGAAACTCACTTACTCTCCTCAGCCATTGCTGTCCATCTCTGTTCAGCAACATTAACGACAACCACAACTAAACTCCACAAACTTTATGTTGTAAAACTTTATGTATTTGTATTTGTTTTTATTGTTGTTGTTGTCAATATATAAAATTTTCTTTTTATTAGATTGTGTATTTTATGCTTCTTAAGAATCACCCTAAAAAAAATTCCTAGAGTCGCCACTGCTACCAACGGGTTCTCAAAAGGCTATAATCACCCAAAAACTGTAATTTATGTATATAATAATAAGTGAAACTGAGAAAAACTTAAATTAAAATTCTAAATTAGAGTTTCAATTTTACGCCATGTGTCCTAAATTATTTATTCTCAAAAAGTTTTATTTCTTAATTTTAGAATTAAATGTGAGACCACATCATAAATATTCATCCAAGTGAGATTTTTTTTTTTTTTTTTTAGAGAATTTCAACTTATGGCGTCCGCTTCTGATAATAGCTCTTTATCATCAGACCAAGACACCAATCAGTTTTTGGTGTAGGCGGGGATTGAACCCTAGGTCTCTAATACAACCATCAGAGACTTTACCAGTTGAGCTAACTGGAATCCACTCCAAGTGAGATATTAAGTACAAAAACCAAAGAGTCTAGAATAAATGAATTATAAAAAAAATAAAAAGTGCTTCACAATAATATAAAAAAATGGACAATTTACATTTTGTGCCTAATAATATCCTTGCAAACTTATTTAAAGAGTTAAAAAAATATAAAAATGACTATCAATAGTATTTCAATTATATATATATATATATATATAATATATATATATATATGAATTATATTATTCATCTTATTGTATATCTTTAACTGTATTCATGCATATGCATGGATTACAAGCTAGTAACTAATAATATACCTGCACAATGGGCTGGTCGTATTCCAAATGAGAAAGAGGACAATGTTGGTTGGCAGCTTGTGGCATAAGATGACATGTATTGTTGTGGCAATGCCCATGATTTACTTAATCCAAAAAAAAAAAATTAGATACAATAATTAAATGTTGTTCGTTAGGATTTTTTTTTTAGATTTAATTATGTGGCTTTTTTTTTATAGAATGGAATTGTATTTTTAATTAAGTATATACAGCCACATTGTTGAATTTTAAGAGGAGAAACCCAAAAAATAGCATTTAAGTACTGTACCTAAGTTTTGCCCTACTTAATCACACTTAAACCCTTTTTTTTTTTTATAATGCATAGTTTTTTTTTTTTGGTTTCCCACAATGTATCCTTAAGACTTTCAATCAAAAACTAATCACTATTCGCACCAGGTGGGCCCACGAAGGGATAAAGCGCGCTCAGGAAATTCTTTGTACCAAGTAAAAGTGGTCACTTTATATTACATGGATAAAAAAATGCCTTCTGACCTATGTGTGTCTTCTAGAGTTTAGACTCACCTCCAAAGATAAAACGAAGGACAAACACAAACTAAAGCTAGTCTACATGTACAAAACCATACCAAGTGAGAGAAGTTTTACACAAATCTAAAACAAAGATTTTAGTGGGTTTTTGGTTGGGTTGATCATAGCGGTTTTTGATTGGGTGCCAACAGTGGTGGTAAATCATGGTGGTCCTGGGTTTCGATGGTGCTACATAGGTGATGTGAACTAGAGGGTGATCATGGTAGTGTCGTGGTTCTAATGGAGCTGTGAGTGAATTTTATTGGATTATATATATTATTTTATTGGACTGTATGTTAAAATAGGATATGAAATGTAGGGTGTTTTGTTAAATGATGTGTTAAAACAGATAAAGTAACTTTTTAAGATGCTAAATGCTAAATTATTATAGCAACCTAAATGTGAATGCTCTCAAGCTTTAAAAAACTATAATGGTAATTAATTTTTTATTATATATATATATATATATATATATATATATATATATATATATATATATATAACCGAAGCCTTTGAAGCTCTCACAATTTTTCAGGTCAGCACAATATTTAAATAAAATTATCATTTTATTTAAATAAAATTATTTTTGTTTAGTCCAAACTTAACAAGAAATGAAACTCTATTTCTCTAATAAGTCCAACTTAAACTCAAACTCATTATTATCATTTTCTTTTAATTTTAAAAAGGATGGTTGTGTATTTTATGCTTAGAAGGTAGAGATCATTATTGTATTTGTCATTTATGAACAATAACTCTTATACGATACCATATGAGAGTTGGAATATAGCAAAATTGGGGTATCACATTTAACATGCCAAATTAGATAAAATATTTTGAAATACAAAAAACATGACTAACATTTCTCTTATTATACTAATTAAAAATATTTCAACTTAACGAAGCTTTAGTACTCTTATTGAGATTGATGAACATTTATCATGTGTTTAGGTTTTTTTTTTTTTTTTTTTAAGTTGATCTGAAATTTAAATTTGAGTAAACTTTAATACACTTAAAAATAGTATAATTTTTTATTATTATGTCAAGTGTGATATCTATATATATATATAACTGAAATCTCTTAAACTTTCACAATTTTTCACTTCAGCACAATAAAATTATCATTTTATTTAAATAAAAGTATTTTTGTTTAGTTCAAACTTAACAAGAAGTGAAACTCTATCTCTCTAACAAGTTCAACTTAAACTCAAACTCGTCATTATCATTTTTAAAAACAAAATTATTTTTTGTCTAATTCAAACTTAATAAGGAGTGAAACTCTATCTCTTTAACAAGTTCAACTTAAAGTCAAATTTAAATGTTGATAATTTATTTCCAAATTTGCGAGGTTAATCATGAACACTATAAAAGCAATGCAAACCCCAATATTTTTTTTTTTTTTAAAGCCGAGTAGAGCTATGAGCTATTCTTATATTATTTTCTCCTTCTCTACTTTGTTAAAAAAGACATTTTATTTTATGGTTTTTCATGTATTTTTTTAAAAGTAATTTTCTTACATGAACCACCAAACTCTCTTTAGCCATTTTTTACAAGATAAAAAGCTTGCAATAATTGAAATTATTCTTTTGAATGTAACTCATCTTTCTCTTACATATTTCTATTATTTAGTCATATTTTTTTTTTCAATAATTCTAAGTAGTGAATCATCTGATTTTTTAATATTTTTTGGTCTTTCAAAAGTTTTAATATCTGCATTATTAAGTTATTTTTTTGCAGTATTTGAAACTGTCAGACAAATTTTTTGTAAGTCATTGCATGTTTAAGCAATGACTTCTTCATCAAATTGTAACACAAATTGAAGTCATTTAAGAGCAAATCATACAATGATGTAGTTTCTTAATCAATTGAAGATTTTATAAAATTATTTTAATCTACCTCACAAATAGGTAGACTAAAATAATTTTATAAAATGAAGAAATGATGTGTTAACCTTTGTCCAAACTAATCACCCAATCCAACTATCACTAAAGTCTAAAGTGATTAAAGATGCCAGTGTGAATGAGTGGTGGACATTTTCTATCTTGTGCAACTGTTAGGAATGCTATAAGCATATGGATAATAATTGTCGTGTTGAGATTTAGTTAGTTAGTTAGTTACAATTTCAATCATGTTAATCACATTTAGCACGTGTTGAAATTATTAATGCACATAGAGAATAATAGAACCAATAGGATGAGACCATGTGGGCCAATAAGATTAGAGATAGTCTCATATAAATACATGATTGTAATCCAATATGAGAAATCAATTGAAAAATAAACCAACTTCTTAGTGCATTTATGCATCTCTCTCTCTCTCTCTCTCTCTCTCTCTCTCTCTCTCTTTCTTATGGAGGGTGATTACCTTGAATCAAGTCAATTTTTTTACAATTCTCATCAATCCCCTTACAATTCACACCCATCCCCATTAGGAACTTCTAGGTTCCTAATAGCAACCTATCACTTTACATTGCCCACTTACAATTATATAAGTTAGCAAGTTATAAAATTGGGCGTAGTAATGGATGTGTTCATAGGCAGACCGAAAAAAGAGAGTAATACAATGCCAAAGTGCCATTAAATCAAGGGTGGCTCAACCAATTTTGGGGCCTCAGGGGAAAATTTTAAGTGGGCATTTTCATTTTCATTCTTTTTATTTAAATACCAATGAAATAATATTTATTTAATTATAATATTTTCATTATTATCGTCTAAATCCTTTTAATATATTTCTCATTCATTTTTTATATTTCACCCAAATTTTTTTGTTGTGTCTTGTTAAATATAAATAACAAATTTATCTATAGATACATTTTGAGATCCAATTGGTTTTTCTAGTTTTCTCTTCTTCTTCTTCTTCTTTTCTCTTTTTTTTTTTTTTTTTTATATCATGGATATTTTCTAGTAGACATTTATAATTAAAAAAAAATATATATATATAAATAAATTGAGCACAATTTATAATAGTGAATTATAATTTAACTAAAATAAAATATGAAGTATAAAATAATATACCTAATTTATCAAAAGCAAGATTGCAACTTTACTAAATGATGTGGTCACTTCCTACTCTAAACTTGCACAAATAGAAATTTATTTATCATATAACTGAATAAATTAGTACTAATACTAAAGTTAGATTGTTTTCAAAGGATAACTAATGAAAATATACTTAAACAATACAAATTATATAAATTTCTTGAAATATTAAAAAAATAGTTACCATTGGAAATTGGAAAAATCAAACTAATTAAAATATTTTAAAAATCAACTTTAAATAAAGTGACATCAACCCACATGAAAGTATTCTTTTTTATTTTGATTTTGATTTTAGATATTGAATTTGATAATTATTCAATGAATAGATTTTAATAGCTTGTAATTTCGTGGTCTTGGTTATTCTTCCATTTGAGAAAAACTAACATGGCAATATTTCATTGGAGGGTGTAAGTCAAGATTTTTTTTTTTTTTTACCAAAGTCTTGATGAATTTAATCTCAGCACTAAATCCAAACATTTCAACCCCCACTAGCAAGAAAGGCAACTACTTGATAATTTAATCTAATCTTTATCCTTAAACTTTTATCATATTGATTTTGAGAGAATTTTAAAGACCTTTTTTCCTTCTTCTCTCTAATTGATAATTGATTACAAACAGCTTTTTACAATTGATTTTCACTAGTATATCTGTTTTCTCTTTTCTATAGAACTTGCAGAAGTAAAATTCGATTCTTACCCCTAGCTACTTATTAATCAAGAAAAACAAAACAACCCCACAAGGAAGTAGAGTATTAGTTTGGGAACTCTAAAGGTCCCAACTCAATGCATGCAGCCATGGTATCTAGAAGCAAGAAGAGTGAGTAAGCAGATCAATCATAATTAAGTGGGCACACAAGACAATTTACTTTGTCCCAGTTTGGGTGAGACAATAGTTGATTAGTTGAGAGTCATGAGTGACTAAGGAGAAGTCCTAAATGAAAGAAATGTCGAGATTTCTTTCATTTGGGACTTCTCCTTAGTCACTCATGACTCTCAACTAGGGTGTGTGTGTGTGTATATATATATGCTTAAGACTTGGTAACAAATTTCACAGGAATTGAAGTATTACCTTATTCAATGTATTGTTTATTGTGACCTGAGATTCAAATTGGAAACTTGTTCTTACTACTGTGTATCTAACTAGGACAAATCTCTTAGTTTGCCTTTTTTAAGTTATCCAAACCTCATTAGCTCTTGGTGTACCCACCATAGAAGAAGTTTTATTTTTTTAAAAAAAAAAATTAGATTTATCTTGAACTGATGTAAATTTTCTATTTTCTCTTACAAACGATGGATTTTACCAAACCTCTTCAAATATTAATGTTTGCAAAATATCAAGATGACTTTAGCAAAGTTGATAGTTGCATTAGTTTTGTTATTATGTTTCACCACATTGAATCATTTCAACATTATCAAATCATTCAAATAAAAAAATATATATTAGTTTGGTTTGATTTGCTCTTTCAAATTTCAATAAGCTAGCTGTCATCGTAATAAAGATAAATGAAAGATGTTGTCTGATAGTCATTTTCAACAGCTGCAAAATCGGTCCCCAAAAAAAAAAAAAAAAAAAAAACAGCTGCAAAATAAATACAGTAAATAAAAAATTAATGGTGAAGACGCTAAAAATATAAGAAAGCGGCAATAATGAATGCATTGTCTTTTTGACTCCAAAATAAATAAATGCAAGGTCTCTTAAAGCGTAGGGGGCCCATATATATTCAGCCTGAAAAAAAGGTATTGGGAGGCCGATGCCATGATTGCATAAATTTAATTATGACCATATATTTCACCAAATTTTGGGGCTCATAAATAGGGATTGAGATCCTAGATATTGCACTTAATGCAATTGGTATGGATAGTGTCAACCATTCAATAGAAAAAATAAGTATAAGTAAAAGTGAAAAAAGAAAAAAAAAATTGTGAGGGAATTAGGTGAATTGCACGGTACACTATATCCCAATCCCATAAATATTAAATAGTACCTTATAGAACCATTTATGCTGCTCCTTTAAGAGCATTCACATTCATTTTTCCTAATTCTATCCTATTTTACCATCTAAAAAACTATTTTATCAATTATACCATACCATTTTACAATACCCCAATATCAAAACTTTTATTTTTCTATTCTACACATTAAAATAATATATCTTTACAATAAAATATTTTTTTTCCTTTTTTTTTTCTCAAATCTATCCGCACTGAACTTTTCACCTCTTCTCTTTCAGACTCCTCCATACAACTACAGATCGGCAAAACTTGAAAAAAAAAAAAAAATCACCCTGATCAATGGCACAACCACCACAAACGCCGATCTTCCACTCCTCCTCCATCATCCATATCAACCCAGGTCAGCGAAGCTAAAAAAAAAAAAAAAAAAAAACCATCACGCCAATCAACAGCACAGCCACCACAACACCGACCTTCCAGACTCCTCCTCCATCATCCAAATCAACCAAACTCCTCCACACAACTCCTCCATCATCCAATCGGCGGAAAAAAAAAAAAAAAAAAAAAAAAAAAAAAAAAAAAAAAAAAAAAAAAAAAAAAACACCCACCACCTCCAAAGAAACCCACGCCGATCGGAGCTTCGATTCAAACCATCGGAGCAATGCACTTCCACCATTGAGCAAACCCACAGGGTTCTTGAGTCTGAACAGTGAGAGAGCAGATGAGAAAGAGAGAAGGAAGAGAAAGAAAAGAAGAGAAATAATGATAAGGAGAGAGAAATTCCCGGGGTAAAAGTGGAGAGAGAGAGAATTTTAAAAAAATTATCCCATTAGCTACAGTACCATGTTACATTTAAGATGGTACTGTAGCTCAATTGTATATTTTTTTTACAATTGTTGCAAAATACAACATTCAATGGAGCTGGAACTTTGGGCTGAATTGTAAAAAAAATTACAAAAAAAGCTCCATTTGCCATTTGTCACATTCGATGTGGATGCTCTAATAGTTTCCCTCAAAATGGACTTTTTTCTTTTTCTTTTTCTTTTCGAGCAGCGTTTGCTACACGTTTTAAGCCTCACGTGTGCAAAGTTTTTTTTTTTAGGATAAAATGTCAGAATTTCATTCAACCACAAAAAGTATAGAGACAACTAGCGCAAGTACAAGCCAGAGGAAATGCCTCCAACTGAAATTAACAATAGAGGCACCAATTTAAAGGCTTCTGTTATATCTAATCAACTGTCATATCCATCTGAATCTCCAAAGCAGCAAAACAGAGAGAGAGAATTATTATAAAAAAAAAAAAAAATCCTATAAAAAACAAAACAGCAAAAAATATTTGGAACATAAGTGAGACTACCAACATCATAAAGTTTCACACTGCAGCGCAACAAGACATGGTCCATTGACTCCTCCTCATCCTCACAACATTCACATCCAACGTCGTACAAAATTTTTCTCTTAGAGACTTGAATCACGGCCCTTGCTTGGGGTAAGATTTTTTTTTTTTATACAAAATAAAAATTCTACTCTAACTTAATTTAATTATATATATGTATGAAACTCCCTCTTGGAAACTTGAACCCTAACTCTTATCCTGACCCTTACCCCCACACTCCACAAGTATTTATATTTATAAAGTGATCATCGTACCAAATGTGTACAGTATTTGAACCTTAAACATTTCTGTTAGAAACATTCATGAAGTGTCAATTAAATTAAAAGAGTCTTAAAAAAAGTTATTAATTTAGATAGTGGCCGGATCATAAACTTGAGGGCAAGACTTAGATACAGTACTTAAATGTTATTCCTTAGATTTCCCTCTTAAAATTCTGCCATGTAAATTTTTTCTTATGGTATAAAAGTATATTTTTTTAGTTAAAGAGCCACATGGTTGAATTTTATAAAGGAAACCTAAGAAACAGCACTTAAAGTACTATACTTGAGATTTGTCCAAAACTTTAAAGTCATTTGAAAACTCACACTTCCCCAACAAAAATATAAATGGTCATAAACTTTAATTTAGTGTTAGTCATCCATTTAATTTGGTTTTAGTAGTTTAAGGTCGTTTTCACTTTTCCAAGCCCATGTTTTGTTCCCATGTCAGTCCTTTTAGTTAATTTATTTAGCATTAATAAAGATAAATAACAATTATCTAAAAGGACTGAGAAATGTAGAGTGTAGAGTACTAATTCTAACAGTGTTTAGTTATTTGGATTTGCAATTACAAAGACAAAGCATGATTAATGCTAAATAAATTAACTAAAAGGACTGAGAAATGTAGAGTGTAGAGTACTAATTCTAACAGTGTTTAGTTATTTGGATTTGCAATTACAAAGACAACGCATCCACATGCTTTCTCACCCTCTTGATTGCCTCTTCAATAAGTAAATGAAAACACGACCTACCACCATTCAACTTGATTTTTTTACCCAATAATTTAGCTTGTACACACACTCGAAAGTCTCACTTAGCCATACCTTCCTATAGGGGAAGAGTTGCCTTTACCCTTACTCCAAAGGTACTTAGTGGAAAGACAGAAGATTAAGTGCAGTTGCTAAAATTCAATTTAAGAACTAATGTTTTTGCGTGGTCCAAGAAATCATATAGTTGAGTATCATTGTCTTTATAATTGATAGTGTTATACTAGAAAAGCTAAATTAGCTAATGGATACCCTAAAAGTATTGATTTAAAAAGTATTTTTTTTTTAAATTATGAAAGAACTTTTTTTACAACTTTTTATATATCTCATGAAAGTGAGTATTAAAACATTTCTAAAATTGTTGATTAACAAATACCCAAAGGACACGCGTTAACCGAACTCATTCTATATTTGGGTTGTGTTAGCCAATGCAACCACATTATTGAATTTAGTTCAAAAGCCTAATATAATATCTAAAAAGTTGCTGTAAGTTTTGCCCTTAATGTAAATTTGAATTATTTTAATTGTCATTGATCATTTAACTTAATTTTTTTTTAAACTTGAAAGTTGAAACTTCTAATCCAAAAACTTTGTAAGTCAACTAGCACCTCCTGTATATCAAACCAAAACGCCCAAGATTAAATTCTCCCATTTTCTCATTGTATAATAACAATAATAATAATAGGGTTGAGTTCAAGTTACACCACTCAATAACTTATTATTGAATTCATATTTTGAAAATCCAACCATTGAATTACATATTTTATATGTTATTAACATGCATGCCAAATTTCATGTTAATCAAATGTGATTTACCATTTGATCCATAAATTAATCTTTTATGCATTATTTCAAACTACAAAAACTTAAATTTAAATAATTAATTGATAACATAGCTATTGATTTTTTATCACCTTGAAATATTACAAGCATAGAGAATATACAAAAATAATGTAATCTAACGATAAATTTATCAAAATTTGCATCCAATTAAAAACTGTTGGTTGATGTAGCATTGCTTAAAATTACACTAGGTGTAACTTAAACTTAACCCATAATAATAATAATAAAAATAAAATCCTCTTTTTATCAAAAAATAACTAAAATAAAACTAAAAAAGCCGTTATTAGAAGTCTCTAGTGAAAGAAGCCCGGGAAATATGACGTAGGAGGCGTCTTTGATTTTCTCCAACTACTTCAAAGACTCACTCTCTCTCTCACTCACATGCTAGTTATCTTTCAATTGCTCATATTGTCATACCACACGCTTTGTCTATCACAACAAGCTTTCAAGTTATTGTTTTTTTTGTTGGATAAATTGAAAGTCTTTCCTTTGCATTGCATCCACCGCCAAGTCATTCTTCCTAACGTCTTAATCTATATATAGGAATATATAGGTTGTGTCATCTGCTTCTTGTTCACTTCCTTTGTTTTATTTTGTCATCAAGTAAGCCTGAAAGATCATATTATTTTTGCCTTCATGGGGTTGTTCAAGGATCAAGGGGTGGTTTACAAGCCAGTGGAGGAGGTTGATCTTGGTCCTAAGAGTGATCATGTCTATCTCCGTGCCAATGTTAAAGGTTCAATCTTGGGTCCTAGCTCTTGCTTCACAATCTTTTTTATACTCTCCATGCATGCTTCTTCTTCTGTCAAAGAACTGTTACCATTAGTTGGGATTCTTTATATAATTTGGTGTCATAGTATTAGCCTTGAGCCCCATTTGGTTCTCTATTCTAATTCACCAAAAATCCATTTTGTGAATTAGAACTATACATGATGCATCCTGAAAAATAGAACTATTTTTGGGCCTGCATATCTGAATTAAATTTCAGTTTTTTATTTATTTATTTGTGGTAGAACTTTTGGTCCTGATTTTTTTTTTTTTTTTTTGAGAAAAAAAAAAAGTGAAGGCATAAAAAATTGCTTTTGTATTGTAATCTTGTAACTGAAGAATAATAGGATGATGGATTGAACCCAAAAAAAAAAAAAAAAGCTGTTTTCTTTCACATTTATTGTTGAATACTTGTTGAACATACATAACTAGTGAACTTTCATTTGCTGCATAGCTCCTAGAATGGCTGGACTTCTGGTCAAAATTTTCACCTGGTTTCTGGAGTCACGAATCTTTGGGACATTATTGGTGTACATATTGAAGAAAAACAATCTAATTCACAAGGTACACACTCTTGGTCTCGAGTTTCATTTTTGAGGTATTGTCTTAACTTTTCTATATGATTATCTAAAAGCTCTTAGTTTTTGTCAACTATTGGCCTGACTGGTTTCTCACACTTGAGATTTCTTCCTTTTTAGTTTCAAGGGAGACCCTTCTATCTTCCTATGTGAAACCAACATATGAATTTTCTACCAAACATATACTTTGCTGCATCTTTAACAATTGATTAAATTATCGCATAAATTTCCTCTGTACATGCTAATATAATGGTATTTAGGCTTTAGTTGAGGAATTCACTTTAAGCTAGCAAGGTAGTTCTTTAACTAACATCTGTATGAGAATGCAGTTTCCCTTTAAAAAAAAAAATCAATACTTTCTTTCCTCATGGCAAAGTACATAATGAACACATAAAGTGGTCCACTAACTCATTAATTTGAGGGTTCGGTGGCTTTACCGATAACACAACGAACCACTAGAATAAGAACATATATCATTTTCCCAGCTCACCATCAATCGACAATGCTTGTCATGGTATTGGATGGTAGGTCCTTTCTTTTAAAGAAGATGCTTATCTTAATTTCTCAAATACAACAGTGTTCATATAAAATAAAAAAAATTGATCCACTCAACTCACTATGTGTAGACTTTTTTGTTATCCCCAGCACTGCTTTGTCAATTGTCATGGTAATGGTAGGGTCCTTAAAATTTTCTTCTCATGTCTAATGTTGTTATTTAACTTTTAAACAGTAAATTTAAAACTTATTTAATGTTTATTCTCATCCGATATCAATAAAAAGACAATTCAAAGTCTTTCATGTATCTCTTTCAAACATGGCATAAAATTTCTTGCACTGTTGAAAATCTTGGTCTTTTGTCACCTACATTTCTCATGAATCATGCATCATCAACAAAATTAACAAAATATCTATAGCCACCTAATTAAAGCTCAATGGGACCACATACATTGAAATAAACTAAACCTAACACATTGGGCTTTTCTACTGAAGGATTTATGAAATGAAACTTTACGATGTTTGCTAAATAAAAAATAATCATAGGGATTTAGTACATGCTTTTAGCAAAGGGAATAAGAGACTCTCTTTTTTATCGAAATGTGTAACCACTATTCGCTCATGTAAGTCATCTGCATATGCTACAAGTTAAGCAAAAAATTATCTCGAGTTACATTTACTACACCCCTGCATAACTTTACTTGTGTCATATAAAGTGTTTAACATATCTTTTTTCTATCAAACACTATTGACCATGTAGTGAGTTTCTATTTTTCATTGCCTAAATAGCTACCATATCATGCTTGATCTAGAGCATGCATTGAGATCATATTCGAGTGCATATGTTTAACCTGTTCCTTAGGCGCTAAAGTGCATCCCATATTACTCTCCACACAAATATCACCTACTCCCATGATGTCGGCATAATTATCATTGTCCATTTTACTCTGCTAAAATCTTTTTCTTTATACAAAGTTAAATAGCTTCTTTCTTGAAGTTATTGTACAGTATGGCTCAATTTTTAACTTTAACTTCTTAAATTGAGGTGGAACTCTTAACAAAATAAGGACGATTATTTGGTGCAATTTGAGTGAAAGTAGAGATTTGTTAAAAAATTTCTGATATTTCTAATTTGACTTGGTTTAGTTTTTTTTTTTTTTCTTTTTACTTGAAGTGGAAGAAAATTGTCCCTCAAAAAAAAAAAAGGAAAAAAATTATATTACTTGCTATAAAAGTAAATTGGTATGCCTTCCCAACCAAAGAATATGTATTGAAATCTTATAACTACGACAATATTATTATGGATTTGGTGTATAAGGGCATTTTCACCTGAAGAGAGATTTCGATTTAGTTTGAGAGAGCCTTAGGCTTCATTTAGGAGTTCATAACGGAATGGAAAAGAATAAGATGTATTTAAGCAAGGGAAAGGAATGGAAAAGAATGAAATTAAGTAACCTTAATTGAATGTTTTAAAATAAAGGAATGGAAATAAATTAAAATAAATAGAATGTAAGTAATCTTGTTTAGGAGTAACATAGAGGGAATAAAAGAAAATCATTTTATGACAATATTATTATTAAATCCCTATTTTTAAATAAATGGTTGAAAATATAGAGGTATTTTGGGAGTTTAGTAAAAAATATTCATTAAATCTAATTTCATTTCCTCTCATTTCTCCCAATTTTGGGTGGAATGAAAATTTATGGTGTTAAAGGAATAAAGTGTTCCCTCCTAAGTCCTACCTATTCCATTCCCTCTCACTTAAAGTCTCAAATAAGGAAATAGACTTTTCATTCTCCATTAAAACTCTCAAATAAGGGAAGGGAAAAATATTTTAAAATTATTTTTTTCATTCCTTTCCATTCCATTCCTTCTTCCTATTTTTTGTTATTTATGAAAGTTCTTTATGTTGGACTATGTGGAGTGTGGTTTTGTGTTCAATCCAATTCATGACCTAACCCGACTTGGAAGCATTATAATTTTAAATAGGAGATTTCTAAGGTAGAGTCCATGGAGTGGAGGCTTGGGCCAAGTTCCGGGCAGTACCCCCAAGAAAATTTGTTGGCTCATTTTCGGCTTGTTTTTGGAATATATATTTGTTGATTCAAAATTAGAGTTTGATTTATTGAAAAACTATACCGTAGCCACTAGCCACTTTTGTTTTTTCCCTAATATAGTGAAATTACTACAACTCTACGAACATAAGCGCATTACCGAACCACATAAATCTTTGTGTATATGATTATTTCTTTGCACAATATTTCTCTATTTTCAAGTTCTAGAAAACAGTTTAAATTCCTAACATAGTGTGTAAATATTTCTAGTCTCTATTTGATGGAGTGAATTCATCTTATGCCGCCCATGGATGAAAGTCTAAGGTTGAACCACATTAATCATTGGTGTTCTTCTCTTGTGTGTGGTTGTGTCTATTTTTCTCTTTTCCTATTATTGTTTATAATATCTTTCTCAAGCCCATAACAGTTTTACAATCAGTCTTGTATGACAGTGCTTCCAAAGGTACTTTCATGCTAAAATATTCGTATTAGGGTTTCCACACACATACACCAAAAAAAAAAAAAAAAAAAAAAGAAGAAGAAGAAGAAGAGAAGAAGGAGAAGGAGGTATCATAGTCTCCAAATACAAATCCTTAACAAGAATAATACGGTAGTAAGCAACTAAGTCAATCATCCATTTAACATACGGATATACAACACGACAACACTCGTCTTCTCCAACTTGATATCATTCTCAAATTTATATCCAAAAAGGGGGAAAAACCAAGAAATAAAAAATGCAGCAAACAAAGCCTATTGATGAGCTTTTAATACCACGTGGGTTGCTCTACTAACTTTGCCGTCGATATGACATCTAACTTAACGTCCCTCACCTGGCGGTTGGTTGCCTTTAGCAATGGGGCCATTTCTTTTTTAATACTTTCTTTAGGAATGATGATTTTTTATACTTTTTTTTGTTATTTATTTATTTATATATATATATAATTTACTAGACCTTTTTTTAAACTGTATCCTTGATCATGTCGATATCAAAAGCTGAATTTTTTTTTTCAAATAAATAAAAATTAAAAATTAATAGATGGGAAAGAGTTAGGACATTAATAAACGTTACCATTAAAAAAACCTAGAATTGGTTGAGCTTGGCAAAGTTACATATTAGCATTAAGGTAACTTTACATGTTTATCATGACCCTGGGAACACAAAACAGGAGTAAAATTATATTTTGGAGACTTTCCATTAAGAGTTTATTAGTTATTGTGTTTTAGGATTAAGGAAATGGATAACCTTAACTCCATTTGTCATTATATCCAAAACCTTCTTCATCAATCATCATTAGTTTTTTTTTTTTTTGAGAAAGAATCATCATTAGTTAATCTTCTAATCTTAGCCACTCAATTATATTATAATAACAATTTCAGACTTTACAATTTTGAAGAATGAGAGTATTTAAGCAGTCTTTTTTTTTTTTTATAATTAAATTGGTACAAGTATATATACAAGATCAACACAGAAAAATTAGAGGGTAGAAGTTCATTTTGTTTATCCCACCGATTTTAAATGTCTTATACAGAGCCATACGTTTATTCATGAGAATATCAGACAACATATTCTAAATTATTTTTCCTTTGTATCTCTATAGTTCCAAGCATGTAATTTCTTTCTAGATACCTCTTATAAATTAAAATAACTAATTACTAATTTACTTGTATTGAACACTAGCCTCATTACATGCATTTCGCGCAATCTGTGTTTTTATTTTATTATATATAATTTGAGAAATGATATGTTTACAATATTTTCACAACATTTTTACAACAAATCATAAATAGCAAGTTGTTACTAGTTGTTATTGGGGCAAAAAAGTAATCTTAGTGTTAGGTTCAAATTTGAACTAATAACAACTAACCACATATGATTTTTTATGAAAATATTGTAAAAATATTGTCAACGTAGCATCTCTCATATAATTTATATCTATAGAATTTAATTTATAAGTGAATAAATCAATTTGAAAATCAACAGGAGGGTAACCCTCTTTTTTAGGTCATATTTTAGTGGAAGTTAGAATTGTATTTTTACTGGATTGTCCTTTAATTTTGTTCCTACTTAAACATAGGAGTGTAAGAGTATTTTTGAATAAAAAAAATGAGAAATCCAAACAGAGAAAGCCACTTAAATAGTAGCGTAGATACCATGTAAATATGAGATATCCAAAAAAAATTAAGTTCACAACTATTTCTTTTTTCCCTTCATAATAAGTAGTCATTTGTCAGAGTAACATAGTCATTGCCATAAAAAAATTGTATACCATTGTACACCAATGCCATAGAATTTAAAATAAGATTGGTAGTACGCATAAATTTCGTCTCTCTGCAGATGTTACTGTCTACATTGAACCAATTGTTGCATGCAAAAAATTTGTTATGAAATTCTTAAAAAATTTCTTCGAAATTGTGCAGCTCGTAACAAATGCGCGGCTAGAGGAGTCACCTCTCTTTGTTCCTTTACATCCTTTCGAAGGTCATGTTTTTATCCTTAACTTTCATTGCATTTCAGCTCTTTTACAGACGAGGACAGGTTTTCAAATAAAAAGGCAATGTTCCACAAATCGTGACTGAAACTAACCAACAATTTTTTTTAAGTTAATAAAATAGCTTATTAAAACAAAGGACTAGTAGGAATTTGCAGGGGTTAAATGGTGTTAAACACTACTCTATGTAAATGTTCTAATATCTGAAGATTTCTATGTATGCCAATGGCTGAAAATGAATTTTTCTCTAGAGAGTAGGATTATGTTGCTCTAATATCAGTTTATGATTGCAGATCTTAAAGAACAAGAAGTCAAATGCATAGATTCTAAATTATCTCCACCTGAACAAGTTCAACAGGCAATGGATTGTTTGCCTAATTCTTCAGAAAAGAGTTTACGTGGTTTACAACCTTCTTTTCAACATTGGACAATACTGGACTATTCAAAAGCCTATAATTTGAAAGAAATAACTCCTCGGATGGTATGCCAACTTTAGCTACTTTGTTTATGGTATATTGTTGTTTTCCTTATTTACATATGTATTCATTAAATTGAAATTTACACAATTACCTTTCAAACTTTAAACTGTATTGAAATCTTGAAAAACATTTTGAAATTCTTTTATGAATTTCCTATGCCTTATGTTTGTGTGCTTGTTGTAGCGATTGTGAGTTTCCTACGAGCAAATATTTGGCACTCGCCCAAAGAATTTAAAAGAGAAATATTAGGGAAATGATGACGTGTTGTATCATACTCACTGGCCTTGACTTTCCCCTTGGTACAGGTAGCGGAGCGATTTATAGCTGCTGTGCATGAATCTTCTAATCCTCCATCACAGATGTCGTTCTTTATAAACTATAATGCTGAAGATATTTTGAGGCAAGCAGATGAATCAACTCTTCGGTATGAACAAGGTACCTGTCTGTAACATAAGCAACAAGCCATGAGTCTTTCTAATGAATATACCATTATTAACGCTCATTGCTATGCATAGCACCAATTACTGAGACAGTATTCAAACAGTGGTAATGCTGCTGTCAATTCAGTTATTATGCTTCAGCATTTAGATGTAGTTCTAATGTAGCTCCCTGATTCAATGAATTGAAGAAGGAAAAAAAAAAAAGCAACACACGTCCATCTCATTCTCAATATGATCCCCTCCAGGAAAGCCAATATCCATTCTAGATGGAATCCCAATTGCTATCAAGGATGAAATAGATTGTTCTCCATATCCTACTACAGGTAATTCAACATGCTTTCGTATTCCATTCACTATGTATATGTTTTTGGGATATGAGAGACTAGATATGTTTGTCAAACTAATCCAAATTTTCTTAAACAGACAATTTATTTATTCTCATAGAATATTTGCCTAAACCAAAAGTTGGTTCTTCTAGGAGGAACAAAGTGGCTGCACAAAGTAAGACCTTGTACAGGTGATGCAAGCTGTGTTAAGTGCCTCAGATTATGTGGTGCCATACTTGTTGGGAAGACCAACATGCATGAACTTGGGGCCGGAACAAGTGGGATAAATCCTCACTATGGGTAAGAACACGCTGTTCTAGTGCTTTATTTACCCAAGAACCGTATCATGATTTAACATTTTTTCATTTATATCCCTTGATGATATTCCTTCGTCTATTAATGACTTGTGCAGGGCTACTAGAAATCCATATGACATTAGCAAGATTGCTGGTGGTTCTTCTAGTGGATCTGCTGCAGTGGTGGCTGCAGGATTGTGCCCTGTTGCCCTTGGTGTTGATGGGGGAGGTAACTTATTTAAAAATAATAATATAATAAGAAAACACCAAATTACTCTATGCAGAAAAATAATTTTTCCCATATTTGCTTTATTGTGCTCTATTTTTTCTTGTAGAATTATACTTGAGACCAACATTGTAGTGGTACTGTGGTACTGATGATTCATTTACTAGATCTGCATTTGCTGTTCTCATCTGTGTGGGATCCATATCATGTTTATTTTTAAGGAATTAATATAGAAGGACCTAGATCTACACAGATAATTTCTAAATATCTTGTTTGCTACAAGGATGAGATGTTCTATGGTAACTCAAACTAAGCAGCAAGATCCCGGTTAATGAGGATCTTTTAATACTGTGGTGTCTTTTCTGCTTAGAGAAATAATTATGCTAGATGAAGCAGTAAATTTCACACTGGTTGGACCCATAAAGTAATCATCAATCACTAAAATACCATACTAAGAAAAAAAAATATAGAAAACAAGAATAACGGAAGTCTTGATTCCTTAAGTCTGGTCACCAAAGACCAAATCCTACCAAATATCTTCAGTCAAGTAGTGCTAATATATCCAATTATTTTGCTTAGAGAAAGCCAAAAAGAATTTGAGTATCACCCACTTTGGGCCAGCTAGAAAGAATTTTCCAAAAAAGTATGAGGGGATTTTAAACCTCATAGTGACAAAAACAAATTATCCTTCCAGATCTACAAAATCCACCAAATTACAATATTAGCAATATTGGAAAATTTTTAATTAGGCTGCTATGAATTACACCAAGAGTCAGTAAAGAACTAAGAAAAGTTGCCTGTTTAAACTTTCTTTTAAATGAAGCATGTCTGGTTAGTTTTCTTTTCTTTCTTTAAACTTTTGTGGTCAAAAACCAAGAAACATAAAGAATATGAGGAAAGATGCTTCTGTCCTTTGGCAATGAGGATTTTCTGGCCCTTTTGTCCATGGGTAAGTTCATATCTTTAGTCAACACACTCAACACCACCTATTTTCCAGTAGGGGTATATTCTGACTCTTCCAACGTAAATGTACATGACATTATTTTTATTTTGAAGTCCACCATAAAGCATAGTTTCTAATTAAAACGAAAATAACTTCATGCTTGAGAATTGTCTAAGGTGGATGTTTCCAGCACTAAAAACTGAAGTATGATCTCTTGAAGCCATCAAGCATAGGCAAAACTTCTAGCTTACTGTAAAAACTCAATATGGTCAACTCAACCACTAACATAACAGTTTATATTCCTTAACATTTGATTAAGGTTCATTTTACTTTTTCAAATTGATAAATTACACATGCACCGGTGAACCCTGAACCCATGACCTCACCTTCCATCCGATTCTTACAAGGGGAAGGAGATGTTTCCAAGATAGATTAAGGTTCATGCCAACGAATTCTGCATCATGCAGATGTTCACTATACATCACGTATGTATTACAAACTGAATGTTTTATCTGTATCTATGTATAGGATCTGTGCGGATGCCTGCAGCTCTTTGTGGTGTAGTAGGTTTGAAACCAACTTTTGGGCGCATACCTCATAATGGGTGAATAATGATTTTTTTACTAGTGATCTATATAAGTTGGAAGGTATATGACCATTTTAAAAATTAACTCTTTGTTTTTTAGTGTTCTTCCTTTGAACTGGACAGTAGGGATGGTTGGAATCTTAGCAGGCACCATTGAGGATGCATTTATTGTGTCAGTGATCTTTCCTATTTGCTCTTTTTTTACTGTGGCTTTTCATTTTTTTTCTGTTGATTCCTTTTATGATTTTGATAATATAGCTTCTACCAATTTAATATACAGTTATGCAGCTATGAATGGACAACTTCCACCAGATCAACCCACCAGAGTAAGAACTTTTTGCAATTGTTTGAAAAAGTATCTACCATAGTTTTGAAATATAATTATTGTTCTACCTAATCATGCTTTCTTTCTATAAAAGTAGAAACTTGCTTAAAATTTTTTCTCCTCTAATTAGGAAGAGATGAATATCAGGACTTTTAAACTTGAAGATTTTTGTTTGAGCTTACATTTTTCCAGATATTTGGGAAAATGCTACGGCTTTTTTTCTTTCTTAAATTTGTAAGTACTAAAGATGGAGGAGCATAGGAACGAGTGCAGTACAGTTTGGTATAGTTGGCCAAACTGACGGACCAGCATTATTCTTTGTTTGCCAAGTTTACAATATAAGCTTTGCATAGGTTTTATCTATAACGTTCTTTCAATGTCATTTTCAAATTGTGAAATTATGAATAGTTCAATAAACTATTCTAATTTCAGACCACCTTCTTTTTGGATAATCTTCCAGCCCAAATTGTACTTTCCATTGCTCAACCCAACTAAATCTATCTCTGATGTCAAAATGGCAACGTATGCAGAGGTTAGTAACCTCTTTCTCAACTTGATAATACTTTGATCAACAATATTTTTTTATTATCTTCTGATATCTTTAATCTTACATTTAAACCACTATTTGGGTCAATTAGTGGTTTAATGATTGTAGTGATGATATAAGAACATGCTGTTCTCAAGCTTTAGACAAGCTTCAGGAGCACTACAGTTGGAAGGTATTTGCAATTAAATGCTCCCTTTCTTATTTCAAAACTACTTATATCTTGGTACTGAAATAATTCCCTCTGAATACAAAGAAATAGCATAACCTACTTTCTCAGAAAAAGTTGTTGATAGTAGTGCAAGATATTTAAAATTCTGTCCATATCATGGTGACTATAGTAAATAAAAAATAGTTGATAAATACAAAAGCCATTCCTTGCTAACCTGCGAAGTTCTTCTTGTCTGAAAGATTGTAAAGGTGACCATACCGGAGATAGAAGTGATGCGTCTGGCACATTATTCAACAATTGGATCTGAGTGTAGCACTTCACTTAGTTCTCATCTGGAAAAGCTGTACATTGTCTTCCAGCACTGCATTTTCTTCACTGTTATCTTTTAAAGACTAAAGAGTAAGAAATCAAAATGCTGACATTAAGAATGCATTACAGGAAGCCTGAAGAAATAGGATGGGATGCAAGGGTAGCACTTAGCGTGTATGGTTCTTTCAGTAGCAAGGAGTATATAAAGGCGCAGAAAATTAGGTGATGTTTTTTACCTATCTTTATTAATTTAAAGTGATAGGAAAAGGTACCAAAAGTTGGAAACAAAAGTAATCATAAAGACTTGATCAGCTATAAAATACTTAATGCTGCAAAATGTCGATATCATAAAACTTAGAAGCACAAAACCAAACACAGAATTCAGGTGAAGAATTCATGATATACTCAACTAAGCCTTCCCGATCATTAATTACTGCTTTTTTCTGGACTGCTAAACTTTTCTTAATCATAAATCATTATATCTGCATTCAACATTTTTCTAATAATGTAGCTATCTGGTTAAATACATCAGCAACATCTTCTGTCTTCTGTCTGCTTTGATGTGGTTGATTTGGAAGGAACATAATACCCACATTTTTTTGAGGATGCTGAGAAATCTGCTGATTTTGTGAAGTCTTTGCTAGCTGGGACTTTGTTTGGGTGGTCTTGCATTTGGAGTTTTACACAATGTATTTCCGTTTTTTATTTCATGCAATCTGTTTTTGTTTTTGTTTGATTTGTTTGTATTTGTTCCTAGTACTCTGTTCATCATCGTGAACATGCTGTACCTTTTTTAATGAAAATATCGATTACCCAAAAAAAAATATATTGTCAAGGTTTTTCAATTTTTTTTTTTGTAGAAATTATATAAGAAGGTCTGGAAAGCAATTGCCAAAGCTTTCCTAGTGCACAGTAAAAGGCATACTATGTACATTAGGCATGAGTCGATTAGGGTTCCAATTTTTACTATTTGCCAAGATCCTAAACCCAGATTGGCATGATCTTCAGGCTTCTATGTTATAACTGGACTTTAGCTGCTCTGATTGACTCATTTCTAATTAAGAAGCTTTATGATATGGGAAATAAATGAAAAACTAGGATCAAACACACAACCATCATAACTGATAGTAAAGAATTAATTTCCCAGTTCTTATCAGGTTTGCCTGGGCCTATTAGTTTCTGGTATAAGCAATGCAGCTAACAGGAAAGCTCTTTTATTAATCCCCAAAAAAAGCATATTTACTATCAGACAGCTCTGCAAGCTGGATGGTTCAACTTTGAAGTTTCCACAGTTTCACCTTAATAAAAAAGTTGGGAAGTTTTGAAAACGTAAGTAAAAAAAAATATCAAAGTTTCAGAGGTAACGCAAGTTTAAAAAGTGGTTAAGAGAATCTGCAGATTGTAAGTCTGACACATAGTTTAGAAAAATGCCTATATGTTTCAGCTTGTATTGAATATTTATCAGCTGTTTTAATTGGCAGTTGATGTTTGCTATGAAATTTTTTTAGATCGTGGTTCTGACTCCTTTTTTATAAGACAAATTCTACACATTCAGATGATGTTGTATATATCTGCCATGTAATTTGAGGGTAGATTAACATCTTTTAGTATCCCAGTTTGCTAGGTAGTGCTGTTTTTATTTTTCTTCCTTTTAAATTAGATCATGCTTCCAATATATTTCAATTGCCCCTTTTCCATTATAATTTTCAAAAAACTTCTTCACTATACACATTTTATCAACATTGTTGTCTACCATTCTAGAAAGCAGAAGTTTCTCAAAAAAAAAAAAAAAATCTAGAAAGCAGAAGAATGGATTAGAAATGTACCTAACCAAGAGTGCTTTAAAATATTTTAGTGCATTCTTTGCACTTTGTGGGCATGCATACAAATGACTACAACTAAACATTTGGATGTTTAGTTCTACTATATTCCCATTATGACACTTTCTTGTTTAATTATCCACAGGAACCGCCAGATGCAGTTTCATATGAAAATATTTGCTAAGGCAGATGTCATTGTTTCACCAACAACAGGGTATCTTTTGCTGCTCTAATAAATTTTAAGCAACATCTTAATTCATTTTGAGCTAAAATTTTTCCATTTTAGGAAACATGACTGAAATAATATTTCAAAGAAAATTAAAGCCACTTTGTAGCTTACTTTTCCTCACTGTTCCTTCAGTAATACTATTATCTAATGCTTACTCTCCATGATCTATGTAACAGCGTAACCGCATACCCAATACAGGATGATGCTTCAGAAACTGGTGAACTGGACTACATAAATGGAGGTTTGAAACGCCTAATAAATTAGTTTTTAAAATTTCTGTTACAGCGAAGGACAAAATAGTGAAATGAAACTTGACAAGTTTGCTGCTATTTCAGCTGCCCTAGTTCGGTATTCGATAGCAGGAAATTTTCTAGGATTGCCTGCAGTGACTGTTCCAGTATGATCTTATCATCTTTTCCTGTCTTTTACTCTTTTTTTATGGAATGCTATTACTTCTTTGTTAACCTAAACTGCACTTGATAGGTTGGATATGACAAATTGGGTTTGCCAATTGGCCTTCAGTTTATTGGGCAGCCATGGTCCGAACCAACATTAATTCACATAGCATCTGCAATGCAGGTAAATTGTGAAACTCTTGATTTGTTTTTTAAGTACTGAATCACTCAATTGCTGAAAATATTCACATCTTAGTATTTTACTAAAGCTTCTTAGTAAGCGGCCAATTTCATGCATATTGTCTGTACATCTGGTTGTACAAATTGCATAGTCAGATACCGCTCTGTGATGTGTTTTTCCCAACATTTTCCTTGACATACTTCTATAATAGCATACGTGATAATGATTTGCTTTGTGAAGGAAAAACATGATAAAGTGAAACACTATCATAACTTTGCTGCACCAGTCTCCTAACAAATAAGGATAAATAAATTTTTAAAAAAATTTAAGTGAAGATTTCAGTTTAAAACATTTTAAACTGAGATCGTGACTTCAAGTCACAATTTCAATTTGTTTGAAACAGGGTGTGTGTAACAAACACTACCCCAAAAACTAACAATAAATCTAGAGGCACAAAAAAATTCCCAATTGCTAAGGTGGCAAGTTGTTATCTGTAGATATAAAAATGATATCAATAGTAAACCCAAATGGGTATCAATACTAACTTGTCAAACCAAATGGTTGTGTATGTAGCATTATCTGCAATGTATTTGTCATTTGATGACTAACATGTAAGGGATAATTTCAATGCAGGCCATCTGCAAGCCAGACTACAGAAAGCCAGAGGTTTTCTATAATCTGCTGAAAAAGGATTAGATGAACCAAGAACCTCCACAAAATTACAAATGATCTTAATTGGATAATAATTCATGCCATTGGTTTAATGCAATTTGTTTAAGTTAAAGCCACACAGTTATGCTATCGCTTTAATGCAATTTGTTTAAGTTAAAGCCATGTATGTAATAAACAAGTGTAACATTTCTTTAGAAAAAAAAATGGAATTTATTAAGCATAATCACTTTCCTATTCAAATTCTTAATCAAATTCATCTGTTTCACTTACATAATATATGGGCCAGAAAGGTTTGAAGTGGAATGTTGACTCTTTGGAGGAGTAACTCAAAACCACCATTCTTTAAGCTCTTATGGAGAAGGGAGATTTGTGGAAATCTGTGAGTATAAAACAGGAAACACAAGCATATGAAGAGTGTTAGAGAAGCAACAAATTTAGTTTAAACTGTGAACTATAAAGAGGTGTTTAAACAACCCACAGAAAAGATTGGTGAAGAATTTTGTTGTGTGTCTGGAATTGCGTTGTGTTCTACCGTTTGCTTACAGGAAACTGAGGTAGACAGTATTGACCCTCAGTTGGTCCGGAGTTTGTGGGGTTAGTCTTTTTATTGATTGATTGGGTTGGGTTGCCCTTTAATTCCGTTAATACAGGAAGGGCGGCTCTGTTTGAGAAATATTAGTAGACAAAAAAAAATAATAACTAGTTTATCTATAAATCCTATGGGTCCGCCTTGGGGAATATGCAGATTAGTGGTATGGAAGGCATCAATGTAGTAAGTTAGGCAACGCGTGAAAGAATAAAGGAAACTAACATCTCAAGTTTTTGAAACTCGAGATCTACATTAAAACTCAAGTCTCAAAGACTCGTTTTATGCTCGCTTTGCGCTCGCTGAGGTGGACAAAAATGTCACCCAGATCTCAAGTCTTAAAAACTCGTTTTGCGCAAAATAAAAATCAAGTCTTAAATACTCGATTTTCATTGGATCTTATCAAACGCATAGAATTCGAGTCTATAAGACTCGAGTTCCACTGGACAAAATATTAAAAACACAACACTCAGCCCGTATGTTACTATCACACTCATTTTAACTCTCACAGAGAAATCCAAAAACAGAGCATCCTCCTCTCAGCCTCACTAACTCTCAGTCTCACTAACTCTCACTCACCCATAACTCTCACACCACATTGCCTCTCACTCACACAAAACCACATTGTCTACTCTCACTGTTCTTCCCTCTCAGCAAATTCATATCTCAGGTAAGGGTTTGCATAATTTGATTGTCATTGTAGTTGGGTATGTTGCCTATGGGTGTGAGTTAAAGAGTTTGACCATTTATTTTGTAGATAGTTAACATAACTTAGTTAATTTACCAATATTGTAAATTATAGAACTTTGTTTTGTTAGTGTTAATTTTTTGAGTATTTATGTGCATAGATTTTGTTATCAAAATTATATTCATCACTTCTAAGCTTTTATTTTTATCATGATCTTACAAGTTTTTTTGACTTTATTTATCATTGGTTTGAGTATAAAATAGGTAGTGAATGAATGTAATGAATGGGTATGTAATCATGCTCCTACCCACCTAGTTCTTTCAGAACCCTTTTAGGCATTATAAGTCACCACACAATGGAGTAATAGAAAATTCCGTCTCTCCATCAACTAGGATTAGAAGGTTTACGTCTTGGCCTTTAGATATTAATAGGCAATGGGGCACTCTGTAATCTGGCTTGAATATGTTCAGCCTTAAGATCGCATTACTTTTTTCCCCCACTTTACGACTATGTGATTTAACTAACATAGTACTTGACTTGAATATGTTCACAATGTCTGATATTGTTATAATCATATACCACGGTGGTCCGCTTAAGAATGCCAATGCGAACAATGGATTGCCATTTGAGGGGTCGGGTATAAAGATCCATTATACCCAAATTGATCTTAGGTTGAAGACCCTTGACGAATTGAAGATGTTTGTCATGGAAGAGTTGTGTGAGAATCCTGATGTACACAACATACAAATTACTTATCGTATGCCAAATGAAATCCTGAAGCACCAGATTAATTACAAGTATATGGTGATAGAACCAGACAAACATGTAAAGATCATGTTTGACAAGTTGGAGAGTATAGATGAAGTAAGTAACATTGAGTTGTACATACAGTTGGAGCCACGTGCAGTATGACAAGAGGATATCCAACAAACAACCACAAGCTTACAGGTTACGATTCCGGATGCTCAATATGAGTATTCTACACATGTAGAGGATGATGATGTTCATGCCGATGGTGATGATGATGATGATGATGATGACGACGACGATGACGACTCTGTTGATGAGACTACTATCGTTAACAATGATGATGACGACTATATTGATGAGAATCTTGCCATTAACAGTGAAGATTTTGCCGATAAAGATGAGTATGAAGACATGATTGACAGAGGGGACTTTCGGGACTTTGAGAGGGACACTGATGACGATGAGACATTGGGCGGTAGTGAACCTGATGCAAACAATGTTATTAGTGTCCAAAACATTACGAACACAATCCCTGCCTACGCACCTCCTACGTTGTCATTCTCTGCAAATACTTGGGAAAATGTGGTTGATCCTTCACATATTGAGATGTCATTTGTGTCTACTTGGAGAGAGGGGATGAATTTGTTCAAAGGGTTGATATTGGAGGTCATCCGATATAGTTTTCTGTGATTTTTTGTAGTCCTTTTTGTGTCCTTCAGGGATCAATGATTTTCCCATGACAAATGCCAATCATATAAAGGTTTGTTTCCTGCTATTTAGCTGATTTTCATGTAATAATCTACCTATCTTGCAAATCGCTCTCTGCTACATGACATTCTAATTTCATACTGTAACATCTTAATTCTCTTACTCTACCCCAATAGCTATTCTTGAGGTCAAATTCCCTCTAAACAACCACAACAATTTCCACCATTAATCAAACCAATCCATCTAAGACCTTAACATAAATCTTGTCCCTCCTGCTCATATAGTCTCTATATATACTTGCATTTTGACAATTACTGTCAGTTTTTACTAGACACAAGTATTTGAGTAACCTTAATCCTTAGGACAACTTTCATGATGCAATGTCAAGCTCTCCCTGATTTTTGGAGTGGCTGCCTAATTGTACACAAATCCCTTTAATTCTCAATTTTTAAATTATTATAATTGCTTTCTCAATTAATATCTTATTACCAAGTAGTAAGCATTCGTTTTAGATTTCCCAAGCTTCTCAACTACTTTATGAGTAATGATTCACTCACTATTAAACTTGCTAACTTTTGCCATCAAAATAATCAAAACTAAAACACCAGTGGACATTTTGGAGTAGACGTGGACATTACATGAACTTGGTAATGTTAACAAAAACTTAAAATTTTATAGAGTGAGTGAATGAACTTGGTAATTTTATGAATCAAAACTAAAAGAACCAATACGTACCTATATATTTATTCATATACATGTTCATATAAAATTTTGACTCTTTGTTAATAAGTTATGCAGATTTTCCTAGCATGATGGAGCTTTTATTTCTATGGCCTTAGTTACAATTATAGTTCCTAATTCAGGACCGGTTGGTATTATCAACATTAATCAAATTCTTTGTCTTGTTAAGGAATTCTAGACATGATAGGAACTGCAAATTTGTTATAGTCTGGAGTGAATCAAAACTAATCTTCTTGGAGTGGTAATATAATTTTAGGATAAACAAATTCCCTACAAACTCAAAAGAAAGCATAATATTTTTCAAGTTTTGAGCATATTGCCCACCTAGTTAGTTCATGGGTAGCTCTATTCATCTCTCTAGGAACCCAATTGAAGGAGGGTGCTCTGCACTTGGTCACCGTGTTCCTGATACCATCAATAATTGCCTTAACCACCAACTAAGATATGGGTTTGGTATCATACTTACCTCCACATAGGTTTTACATCTCCTTGAATCAACATAAGCCATACTTTATTGGGAAATTTCACATACTAACTATGGTGAATATCCTCTTATTTCACATTTTTCTTATTCCTATATGGCCATCCAACAACACACATAGCAAGGAATACCCATTAAGGTTTTTATCACTAAAGAAAATTAAATTTTGAATTTTTCTTAAAAGCCCATAATCACAATCTTGATTCTTGATTCTTGAGTTTTTATCACTCCTTTATCCATTTATTCTCAATCCCACCAAAAAAAAAAAAAAAAAACAAATTTTGATTTCAATGACATCTGTGTCTACAAATATAAAGCAATTTTAAACAAAACCCAAATGGGCATGTATCAAAAGCAACAACAGCAACAATTCCTTCAGTCAAAATAAGTTCTAACATTTAGATTTCTAACAATATGTAACCCACCATGCAAAAAGCCCAAATCTATAACATAAATTCAGCAAAAGAGGAACGGAGAATTGTTACCTAGCAAGCAAGATGAAGAACGAAGACCATAAATAAACGGAAATTATTTAAAAATCAATTAAGTTTATTCTCAATATAATGACCAGAAAAGAATTTAAAGAGAGTCAGAGAGAATATTTTAAGCTCAAGCTAACACAACTGACCATTTGGACCATCCCTACACAAAGTTGTTTGAGATCCCCACTAAAAATATTTAATATAACAATCCAGATAAACAGACTGACAAGATAAAGATCATCACCAGGAAAGACAGAAACAGAAACTGTAACACCCCAACCTAATTGCATAATTAAATTCATGAGTTTATATGTTTGTTATTACCTTAATTATTTTAAGTGCATTAAAACTTTGCTATTGTGATATTATAGAAGACTTGCTCTTTTAATGTTGTAGAAAAGAAATTCTAGAAAGATAAGGATATATATATATATATATATATATACACACACACATATACATATATGCAAAGTTATATTGTCATTGGGCCTTTCTTGAAATATAAGTTTATATGGGGTGAAAAGTATAAATGCCAAAAAGTGGAAAAGAGTGGGAAAAAGTGGTCTTTGATTTTTCTCCTATGCTATACACGTACAAGCCCTCAAAGTCAATTCCTCATCTTTTCCTTTTTTGTACCAGAAGCTTCTTGCTTCATTTCTCTTGCTTTTTCTTTTCTTTCTCTCTTTGCTTTCACACGGCAAGAGCTCTCTCTCTCCCTCTCTCACCAAAACACTAAATCTCACTCTAAAGAAGGATTTAAGAGCCTAAAACTAAAGTTTCAGCTTCAAATTGTTGGGTAAGTAATTAAAACTTTATTTGATTTTAGAGTATTTTGGTAGTTTAATTGTTTTCCCTTCTTTGTTCTCAAATCTAATTTTAGGGGCTAAACTTGTGATTCTGTTTTTGTAAGTTGAAAATTTGATGGTGTTATGGTCTATTGGATGCTTAATAAGTCATTTTAATGTTTATTGTATTGGTATAAAAATACCCAAATGAATTGAAGACCATTTGCATTTAGTTGATGAATTTTGTATCAACTTGCACTGAAGCTGTCACTGTGACAGATTTGATGTTCACTAAAGAAAATTCTGTATTAAATCATTTGCTGTGAATTAGGATGCTAGGAGTAGTTTTTATGAATTCTAAGACACATATGGTTGTTATGGAAGTGGTCTCACTGCATTTGGAATAATACAAAAATAATGGTTGAATTTCTAAGTTGTATAAATTTCTGTCAGGACAGATTTGAGCATGTTTCCTTGTACGATTTTTCATAAATTATGTTTTTATTATTTGACTTTGAAATTTATACGGTATATATTAGACATACAGGGGAGTAGTTCTGTAAAATTTCATGACAATTGGATGTGTTTTGACAGCCCATTCGTATTTTAAAAATGGGGAATTCGCTACTGGAATGATCAGTAAACAGTGTAGGATAACTATGACTTTGTAGATTTAATTTTGAAGTTAGGGTAAAGGGTTTGAGCTATAATTCAATGTGCTTATCTTTTGGTATGTTTAGATCATATATGAATTTTTATGGCTTGGTTTCTCTATGTTTTGGTATGTTATGAGTTTGGTGATTGTACCTTGTTTTAGGGGAAACTCTATGTGATGGGAATTGAGATTTTACTAAGTTGAGAGTTAGGTTGTGTTTGAGGTATAAGTTTATATTTTAGGAAGAGTTGTTAGTAATAAGTTTTGGTCTTTCATTTAGGTGACAAGAACGAGAACACGGACACTTGAGCTCCTCTGGTACAAATCTCTCGCGTCTTCTGTTTTTAGGTAAGGGATTTTGTGACATGTGCGTTTGATAAGTATAAGGATTATTTAGAAAACTATAATGCATTAAAACCTTTTAATTAAAAATATTACATATAAGCATGATTCAAGTAAAGATTTATGTTCGTGACTTATTAAATCCAATATATATATGATATTTTAGCATATTGATGCTATTACTCATATCACGAACATAATGTTTAAAGAAAGAATTGGATATGCTACTGTTATTAAATAGTTATGTAAAAGTATAGTATCTGAAAAGTATAGTTTTTAGTTATTCCATTGTCATGATCTGAACTCAACCAGTAGGGGTTATAGTACTGGTATTTCCATGGAGATTCTGTTTGGCCATTATAAGTGGGACTGGCTCTGCTGTACCCGCCCTTGTTGGTGACCGCCAACTTGTGGAGGATGTCAACCTACCCCCATGGTTGAAAGTATGTATTATGATATGATTCCGGAATTACCTAGCATTGTGGGGAATGCTGGATGCCTGGCACTAAGTGCTGGAAGCCTCCCAAAGTTGTGACAGACTTACAATTGGACTAACTAATATGTATTATAAAAGAGCTATTAAGCTATTTGGAAGTTATAAGAAAAGTATGATGATAAGAAAAATATGTTGAATTATGTTTAAGTTCCTTATCATGTTCTTTTATTATTATTTGAAAGGAAAATGAAGTATTTTCATTTGAAAGTTCATAAGTTAATTTAAGAACAATATGAATAGTAATGAAGGCTATTTTATCAAAGCTGGCATGTCCATAAAATATTTGATTTACATGCATTCTTATCAAAGGCCCATGGAGCTTAAAAACCTTACTGGGCTTCGCAGCTCACCCTATTATATTTCAATGCACAAGTTCTTCTTGGAAGCAGCGAGAGTATTAGAGGTGGCAAGATTTTGTGATTCTCTTTTGTTTAGATTGTATAGTCTTTTTGTTGTATAGTAGTTTAGCTCTTTTGTTGTATAAGAGGAATCAAGATGTACTTGATTCTTTGAACACAGATGTAATTCTGAACTTTAATTTGGTTGAACCCCAGTGGTATGTCTTTGGGGTTAGGTTTGTAAATAAGAGTTTTTGCTAAAGGTTTAGCTATGTAATATTTGCATGAATACCTGAAGTTTCAGCCAAGTGGCAATCTTGCAAAGTTCAAATGAAATGAATTTTCAAGGTTCTCACATTTTTGTATATTATGGCTTCTATGAAAGAAAATAAGCAGGTGTACAGGAAACAATTCTTGATAAGCACCTTCTATTTAGGTTGGTTCGTGTTAGTATTAAGGTAAACTTGATATTAACATGCCGGGCATGCTCTAAATTCTGAGGTACAGGTTTGGGTCGTGACAGTTGTGGTATCAGAGCATAGGTTATGATTTTATAGACTTTTAGATAGATGTAAGTGTTGTAGATTAGAAAATGCATATCTCTTCGGAGACATTTGAATATTTGTTTTGTGAATTTTGTTGTACTTCATGTTTGTATAATTTCGTGCCTAATTTACTGCATATATATGTTATGCTTATTATAATGTTCATAATTATGAACATGTTTAAAAACAAAAATGGTATCCTAGCATGTATGATGTCGTTTCTTAATAGGATGCACGCTTCAGATATAAGCAATGTGTGCAACCAAGTGTTGGAGGAGATTGCCCAAAGGGCAGCTAATATCCATTCTCCAGCTGGAGTTAGTCAAGGTTCTACCCAAGAGGCTTTTCTAAAGCAAAGGCCTCCTTCTTTTAGTGGTACTACAAATCCATTAGAAGCAGAAAGTTGGGTTTTTAAGATGGAAAAGATTTTTAAATTCCTTGGATGCACGGATTCTCAGAAGGTGAATTATGCTGCGTACATGTTTGAAGGTCCTGCTGAAATATGGTGGAAGTCAGCAGAGAGACTTCTATTAGAAGGAAAAGGTGACAATGCCCAGATTAGTTGGGTAGAGTTTGTGAAGAAATTTTATGATCAATATTTTACAGAACGCTTCAAAGACAAACAATCTTCAGATTTTGATAGACTTGTTCAAGGGAGTATGGGGGTTGCTCAATATGAAGCAAAGTTTACAGAGTTGTCTCGTTTTGCTCCTCATCTTGTTTCTACTGAAGCTTTAAGGGTTAAGAAGTTTCGCAATGGGCTAGAATTCAAAATCAGACAACGTTTGACTACTTCTCGAGTTGAAGACTACAAGACTTTGGTTACACTTGCTGAAGCTGTAGAAGAAGACCTCCAAGAACGTACAAAAATCAAAGCTGCATTGGAACAAAATAAAGGTAAGACAGTGAAGTTTAACCAGCCTTGGAAAGGAAAACCATCTCATAATTCCTTCAAGAAGAATACCACTAAGTACCCGCCAAGAACTATAGAAAAATGTGCCCATTGTGGAAGGCCTCATTCTGGGGAATGTCGTGCTGCCAACAATACCTGTTTTCGTTGTGGGAAACCTGGTCATTTTATTAGGGATTGTCCAAATAACTCTAACAAAGGGAACTCCACTGTTGGAAGTGGACAAAAGAGGCCAATGGTCCAGGGAAGAGTTTTTGCCCTCACAGAACAAGATGCATCAGCAGCACCGGATGTGGTATCAGGTACTCTCGATATTTGCTCTAAAGCTGCTCATGTTTTATTTGATTCCGGCTCTTCACACTCTTTTATATCCCCTGCTTTTGCTGATACGTTACAAATGAGTCCTGAGTTGTTGGATTGTGAACTATGGGTGTCTACTCCTTCGGGTGTAATTTTGTGTGCTCAATGGGTGTACCGAAGTTGTGTTATTAATATTGCTGGTAGGGATTTAGTTGCAGATTTAATATTGTTAAATATGCATGATTTTGATGCCATTTTGGGTATGGACTGGTTGTCGACCCACCATGCAGTTGTTGAATGTTTTGAAAAACGTGTAATCTTTCATATACCTGGCCAATCTGAATTTTATTTTGAGGGAGATAGAAAGGTTAAACCTTTGAGTATAATTTCTGCTCTTCAAGCTAGGAATATGCTTAAAAAGGGGTGTAGTGGCTTTTTGGCATATATGATTAACTCTGAAGCTACTGATGAGAAGTTAGAAGATATTCCTATTGTTAAGGAATTTCTTGATGTTTTTCCAGAAGATTTACCTAGCCTACCTCCAGATAGAGAGATTGAATTCTCGATTGAACTTTTGCCTGGTACTGGTCCAATATCTAAGGCTCCTTATAGAATGGCCCCAACTGAACTTAGAGAGTTAAAATTGCAATTACAAGATCTGCTTGATAAGGGTTTTGTTAAGCCAAGTGTTTCGCCATGGGGTGCACCAGTTCTGTTTGTTAAAAAGAAGGATGGAAGTTTGAGACTTTGTATTGATTATCGGGAATTGAATAAGGTAACAGTGAAGAACAAGTATCCCCTTCCCCGAATAGATGATTTATTCGATCAATTACAAGGAGCATCAGTCTTCTCAAAAATTGATTTGCGTTCAGGTTATCATCAATTGAAGGTGAAGAAGGACGATATACTGAAAACTGCTTTTCGAACCTGATATGGTCATTATGAATTTTTGTGATGCCGTTTGGATTGACAAATGCAACAGCTGCTTTTATGGATTTAATGAATAGAGTATTTCAGCCTTACTTAGATCAGTTTATGGTGATATTCATTGATGACATCTTAATATACTCTAAGAGTCAGGAAGATCATGAGAAGCATTTGCGGATTGTATTGCAGACTTTAAGGGATAAGCAGCTTTATGCCAAACTAAAGAAGTGTGAATTCTGGTTGTCACAAATTTCTTTCTTAGGACATGTGATATCAAAGGATGGAATTTCAGTTGATCCAAAGAAGATTGAAGCTATAGTGAATTGGGAAAGACCAAAGACTGTCTCGGAGGTTCGTAGTTTCTTGGGCTTGGCTGGTTATTATCGGAGATTTATAGAAGGTTTCTCTAAGATTTCCGGGCCTCTAACCAATTTAACCAGGAAAGCAGTGAAGTTTGAATGGACTGATAAATGTGAGCACAGTTTTAAGGAGTTAAAACAAAGACTAGTTACAGCTCCAGTACTTACTTTACCGAAGTTTTGTAATATACAGTGATGCCTCTAAGAAAGGTTTGGGATGTGTTCTCATGCAGCAAGGGAAGGTCATAGCTTATGCCTCTAGACAGCTGAAACCATATGAACAGAATTATCCTACCCATGATTTGGAATTAGCAGCAGTGGTCTTTGCTCTTAAAATTTGGAGACACCATTTGTATGGTGAACCTTGTATGATATACACAGATCACAAGAGTCTCAAATATTTTTTTACGCAAAAAGAGTTGAATCTTAGACAAAGAAGATGGCTGGAGTTGATAAATGACTACGATTGCTCCATTGAGTATCATCCTGGCAAAGCAAATGTGGTGGCAGATGCTTTGAGTAGAAAGTCTTCAGGACAATTAGCTTGCATGCTAACTACTTAAAAAGAAATTTTGGCAGACTTACAACGGATGGGGATTGAGTTTATAATCAGTGGTTCAAGTACATGTTTTTCCACTCTAGTTGTGAAACCTACCTTATTAGAGAAAATTAAGGCCTCTCAATTTAATGATCCCGAATTAGCTAAGATCCGTGATAGAGCCTCTAATGGCAATATACCTGGTTTTCTCATTGGCAAGGATGGTGTTTTAATGCACTTAAAATAATTAAGGTAATAACAAACATATAAACTCATGAATTTAATTATGCAATTAGGTTGGGGTGTTACAGAAACACTCTAAAGCTACTAAGCAATTACACCTTCACATAGATTCATTCAATCTGCCCAGTCCAAACAGGCAAAATATAAAAATAAAAAACAAATGTAAATCCAGTAACCCTATTAGACCACATATAAACACCAGAAAAAAAACAGAACCAAAATGAATAAAAGAACATTCCCTTTTCAGCTCAAACCAAGACAAATAAGTCATTGGACCACCTCTATAATATATCTATTCAATACCCTTTGCTCTAAAACGCACCAATTAACAATCAAAATTAAATTATCCTATAAGTACAAAACAAAAATCAGAACCCAGAAAGAAAAAAAGAAAAAAGAAAAAGGCAAACACATTCGGCTCGAGTACCACATGCACCACACTTAATTTGATTCACTACCCATCACTCCGATCTCTCCAATAAACTAGTATCCAAACAAACCCAGCTCAAAAATCTTTAAAAAAAAAAAGTTGATAAACCCATTATTTAAAAAGCTCAAATTTTTATAAGAAAAACATACCTTCAAACTTGGAAAAATCTGAACTTCCGTTGGTATGGGCTGAAGCTGATTGGAAGGAAAGAGGAGAGCGTTTGAGGGTGAGGGTGATTTTTGTTGCACGCCGAGGGTTGAGGGTGACTGGTTTGGGTGTTTAAGTGAGAGTATTTCAACTTTGAGAAATTGTTTGAGAGATTGAGAGAGAGCGTTTGAGAGACTGAGAGTGTTTCAGGATTTTTGAGAAAGTGTGAGTGTTTGAGTGAGGCGTTTGTAAGGTATTGTGGTGGAATATTGTGCAAATTTTGAGTCTTATAAACTCGATTTTTACGTGGCTAAATTCTTTCACGTGGAAAATTTGTCCACGTAATAGTAGTGACAAACGCCACAACTCGAGTTTTAAAAGCTCGAGTTTTAATTAAATCTCGAGTTTTAAAAACTCAAGATGTTAGTTTTCCACATATTATCAAAACCGGCAAACTAACGAAATCATTAGCACAGTAACATTATTTGAAAAGAGTGTTCGGGTCCACTCCATTAAACCATCTATTTTGAAAAATATTTTATAATTTTGATAAGAATTTTTTCAAAAATTGTATACTATTTTACGCCTTAGAGGAGACATTAATAAAATCCAAATACCATATAACGAAGCCTTTACTATTTGTTAATCTCTCAAGGGTGTGCCAGCTCAGCTTTGAGCCTCCATAATTTTACACCTCATTTTAATTTTTAAAATTATTTAATTTGCTTAGTAAAAAGCACACAATCCAGGCCAAAATGGGCAATTAGCCATAGATACTGAAGAATATAGTTAGTAGGCATTGGTTTGAAGGTACATATAATAGTAACATCTCGACTCTTAGAGAGTCGATTTTGGGGCTATAAATCGAGTTTTTAATGCTCGATTTTTATGGTCTGATTCTGTCCGATGTGGCATTTTTTCCACGTGGCGACTATTTGAAAATTGAGTCTCTAAGACTCGATTTACAAGCCAAAAAAATTTTCCTCTACGTCCATCCATTCCCAGAGCAAAACCCACAACAACAACAACAACAACAACAACAAAAAAAAAAAAAAAAAAAAAAAAAAAAAAAAAAAAAACCCACCTAGGTCGCGACCTGGGTCGCACTGCCAGGTCACGACCCTGCCTGGTCGCGCTGCCTGGGCGCGCGACCTGCCTATTCGCGCTTCCTGGGCGCGCGACCCAGGTGGGCCTTTTTTTTTTTTTTTTTTTGGCGGTGGGTTTTGCTCTGAGAATGGATGGACTTAGAGAAAAACAAATTTGGCTTGTAAATCGAGTCTCTAAGACTCGATTTCCAAGTAGTCGCCACGTGGAAAAAATGTCACATCGGACAAAATCAGACCATAAAAATCGAGCATTAAAGACTCGATTTATAGCCCCAAAATCGACTCTCTAAGACTCGAGATGCTAGTAAAAAATATAGTTTGTAAACCTTAACTACTAACTATATTCTTCAGCATCTATGGCTAATTGCCCATTTTGGCCCACGATCCACCTTTGAAAACCCGACTACATGATTTCATGACTTTTAATGTTTCTGGAAAACCCTAAACCGAAAACCTAAGAACCACACGGTCACAGCATTTACCATACGATTTTGTTAATAGGTTATCATTCATCTGAACTACCCAAGTAGTCACCATAGCTTTTGTATGTTTCCAACCCATAATGTTGCTCCCAATAAAAGACCATTCTACTATTTGGTGTTGAGTTGCTAACACAACTATATAAGCGTTAGCTGAACAACACTGATCATCCAGAGTGAGTGTGAAGGTAAGTAATCCATGATATTGCCAATAACAGTGAAAGCTTCGTTGATTTCACCTTCTTGACCCAATTTTATGCTATGTCTATTCCCTGGTAATACTTTAAAAAAAAAAAAAAAAAAAGAGTCTATTCCCTGGTAATAATATGTTTGAGTAGCTTTTTACATACTAATGATGCAAAAAGAGAAAAAAAAAAAAAAAAAGAGGAGTAACTTTTATGTACTGTAGTCTGTAGTGTGCCTTCAAATATACGTTCAGGAATTGTGTTGTTTTGGTTCAAAGGCACCATAAAAGAAGTGGAATTTTACATCAAATTTGATCTAGAGATGAAGGAGAGTGGGAGAACCATGATTTTCAAAGTTCAAGTAGTTAGCTTGCAAAATATTGTGTCAAGGGAGATAGACCCTTTACATTCTGGAGTATTAATTAATAATAATTTCAAAGTCTAAAGGTCCACTTGGTACATATGTTTGTACACATGTTTTCAGTTTTTAAACAACCTTACACATATTTTTACACATTTTTCCACCTACATATATTTCCAAAAAGTATAAACGTTACCAAACGGCCCCTAGTACTCCTATCAAATGAATTCAGTCATTTCCAAGTTTTTTTTTTTTATAGGATTTAGTTTACAAGTTAAGTCTACAATTTGTAGTTGAATTTCATATTTGACTTTACATAATGTAGGTGGTTTATGTTACCATGATCCAAGGAGGGACGTTTATAATCATCCCAGACTCTTCTATAATAACTGGCTCTTTTCTTTCTCAAAAAAAAAAAAAAAAAACTGGCTCTTAGGGCCTCACACACGTGAAGAGAGTCCAACCTCATCACCATTAAAAGTGTTTGATAAAATGCCAAAAATAAATTTGAAATTTCTTCAATTATTTTTTTATACATGTTCTAATCTATGCATGTAATGAGTATGGGGTTTTTTCCCCTATTTTAAAAGCAATCTGTACATTTGGTGAACATATCTATGAATTTCTATAATTTTTTTGTTTTATGTTTCATGTTGTTATTGGCTCTTGAGATTGATGAAATAAAGAAACAAATGGTCCTTACAGCCTGTTCTTATTCCATCTGCCAAAGATGTCTCATGAATCCCGACTCTCTATCAGCAGCATTTGGTTCTGCATATGAGCTAAAAATAAATGAGAAATTTGCTTCTCAAAAGCCTCCAAGGAAAAAAAAAATGAAACAGGGAGCAGGGAGCAGGGTGTCAACATAAAAACAATATTTTCAATTGTTGAATGCCTATGAGATTAGGAAGGAATTTTACATACCTAAACAAGCTGAATGAAGCATGAAACAAGAGATTAATCAAAGTCCCGAGAAGTCAGCCTTTCAGAAATTTCTGGGATGTGTTTAATCTTGTGCAAATCCTCACCAGTTTCCCCCTGGCATCTTCGCAATAACATGGGACAATCATCAATCACCAGTCTACGTAAAGACTTAAGGCTACTCATTCCATGAGGCAGCAAAGCCAATTTGCGGCATTTAGAAATAACAAGCCTATTAAGAGATGTGAAACTGCTGATCCAATCTTCTAGAGCTACTAAATTTGGACAATTTAGGATCCGGAGCTTTTCAAGAGGCATAACATATTGCAGCCCATTCGGGAGAGACTTCATCTTTGGGATTCCCCAAATAGTGAGGGAACAGAGGTTTCTCAGTCCTTTCCATCGCTGGCCATCACCTTCATCGCTGGAAAGATCAAGCTCCTCGCAGTCCCTAATGTCCATAAACTTAAGGGAGGTAAGATACTGAATACCTTGTGATAAGAACATTAGTCTTGGGCACCCTGAAATGCTGAGACGCTCAAGAGAAGTGAGGTTTTGCAGCCATTCATCTTGCAAACACTCTAGCTCCTTAATGCCAGTTAAAGTCAAAGAATTTAATTTGGAAAGAGGGCCCAAGGAGGAAGAGGGCAGAGTAGAAGAATGAACTGACATAGCTACAGTTGTTGGGCCTTGCGATGCTGCCATATACCACATTGTCTGTTGCAAAAGTGTCAGCTTGGCATTACTCAGGACCAGCTGTTCATCAAGATGTGGATAGAAGGGAATGGAATTCAGCATTGGACAATACTGGATTTCTAATTTTGAAAGACAGGGAAATGAAGGCAGCAATAGATACTGTTGTTGATGATCTGTCAATGATGCTTGTGTTGTTCCAACAGCACTCTTATCATCACCAACTGGAACATCCTTCCACCAACCCTTCAGATTGGGACAATCCCAAAGTACAAGTTCCTTTAAGGATGGGAAGAATTTTATTGATACTGCTGAAGAAGAGAACTTGCCTTTTCCGCCACTGTCTGTTATGTACTCCAGGGCATGCAACCTTTGAAGTTTCAGACTCTTGAGAAAGGAGAGTTGATCTAATGGCGGTAGATGCTGGAATTTGAGACAATTGCAGAGAGTAAATTTAACAAGATATACGAGAGAAGATAGCCAACTTGGAAACTTCATACCCCCATAGCCTATCACCCACAATATTTTCAGATTTCGATGTGGCTGGAGGCCTTCCAATGACTTCTCGTCACTCTCCACATCAACATCAGCATCATCCTGTCGATACCATCTTAGAGTCAAGGCTCGAAGACGTTGCTTCTCCTTCAAATTTGCATTCTTAGTTTCTGTTGAAGCATCTGATAACTGTTCTAGATGTAAAATCTCAAGCCCTCTGCTCAAGTTGTTTAGCCTCTTCAGTTCACTTAGCTTGCCACTCTGTCTGAAGACAGACTGACTCCTTAATACAAATAAAGATAATGTCTGAAGAGAAGCCAATTGTCCCAGTCCACATGGCATTTGAGCCAATTTATCGCAGCCATCAATCTCAAGATGCCGAAGCCTGACTAAATTTTTAATGTCCTTTGGCAATTCCTCAAGCACATCACAATTTGAAAGTTTCAATGTTTGCAAATTCAGTAGGCTGGTTATGGAACTTGGAAGCTTTTTGATTCTATTCTTAGAGAGATCAAGATATCTTAAACGCTTCAACTTACAGACGCTACTTGGAACCACCTTGATCCCTAAATCATGTAAATCCAACACACGTAAACACTTGAATCGTGAAAAAATTGCTCTACAAGTGGACTTGCTGAACTTTTCTTCATTTGGAAACCATGATTGAATAGGCAATAGAAATGTCTGTATTCTCTTGGCTTTAAGCAAGGGTCTCACAAATTGCTGTGATGAATCCAAATTAAAATCCAATGACACGTGACGGACTCTATCATTTACATTGTCCCCATTTGGATTTGATGCACAGCTCACAACCCCTGCCACTAAAATTGCATGATCATGCAAGATTTTTGGCATTTTGCAACTTCTTACAATGCCCCATTCATCTTTTTCTACCTCTTGGAAAAAGGACCTCTGGAATAGATCCATAAAATACTCATAACCAACATCTTCTAGAGATTGATCTTTGTTTGATGAAATGAGAAACCCTTGCCCCATCCAAAGTTTAATCAGTTTTTGTACATCAATTTCATAATCTTTAGGAAATAATCTACAATAAGCAAAACATTGTTTCAAATGCGATGGGAGATGATCATAACTCAACTTAAGTATCGCAGAAATATCATTTTCTTGTTGTAAAATTTTTGGAAGTTCATCCTGCTGGAATTTCAACCAATCCCCTTCTAAATTTTTGAAGTATAACAGACTCCCTATAGTCCTTAGGGCAAGAGGAACACCAGCATATTTCTGTACAATCTCCTGCCCGATGGATTCAAGAGCTTGACTGGTTCGCTCTTCTCCTTCTCCAAATGCCATCTTCTTAAATAAAGCCAGTGAATCATTGTACGACAGAGGTTCTAAAACAAACATTGGAACTGTGAGCATAATGTCTGCAACCGCTTTACTTCGTGTTGTAGCTACAATCTTACTTCCCCTCGCGCCACACAATAACAATTTTTTCAAGCTGGACCATTTTTCATTATCTTCATTCCAAACATCATCCAGTACAAGTAAAAACCGCTTCCCATCAATCATTGCTCGAAGGCGTACCAACAATGAACTCAACCCAAGATTGTCCGGTCTCTCCCCGGCTGCTGAAGATTCCACAATCTCTTCAACAATGGTTTTCAAATCAAAGGAATCAGAGACACACACCCATAATCGTAGCTCGAAATGTTTCCTTACAGTCTCGTGATGGTATGCGAATTGAGCAAGTGCAGTCTTTCCTACACCTGCACTCCCAACTATTGAAATCACTGAGACATGCGCTTTGCCACTGATATTATCCATTCTCACTAGATCATCTACAATTGCACGCTTCTCCTTCTCTCTCCCAATAATCTCGACCTCGCGTGACGAAGAAGAAGAAGAAGAAGAAGACTGAGTCTCTCTTCTCTCCTTCTTCTCAGGACGCCGGTTATTGAACTGGAATTTGTCACCTTCGGACGCAATTTTCTCTATTCTCTTATTAACTGCCTTAAACTTTGGCAGCCTTTTTGAACCATATGCAAGCTTGGATAAGAAGATACGTACCTCTTTTAAGCTTCTACCTCGGTTCATCAGTTCTCGCCGCAGAGCCTCAGTGGAGAAATCATCCACCAAGTCATCGGCATCATCAAATGCATCTTTAAGCTTGGCAAGCCAGATTTTGACCTCGTAGCTCTGAGTGTACCTCTCCTCTGCATCCAAAAGTAGAGGTTGGATTCTGGAAACAGCCTGCTGGAGCCTCCCAAGTTCCTCTTCCACATTCATATACCCTCTAAACTGCTGGATGGCACCGGAGGTCAAGTTTGAAATGAGTGCTTCTACAACGCTGGAGACAACTGCCTCGGCCATTTCTCTTTCTCTTTCTCTTTCTCTGAAGACAGACTACTCCTCAACAGATGACAGATGTGCTAGTGTTTACTGTCTAGTCTACAGATATCACATATTTGAGTAGTAATATAATTCAAAGATGGTGGATTGTCCTCTGCTCAGCACTAGTTGAAAGGATAAAATAAAAATTTAAAAAAAAAAAAAAAAAAAAAATTGGGTTGGATTCCAGCATGCGTATAAAGTACGTATACCAGAAAGACTTAATTTATGGTAATTTAATACTTTTTTATTATTAAATTAAGACATTAATTATTTTTTATATTAATGAATTAATATCCGTCAATTACGTGGGCCACGTACGCGTATAAAGTTTGGATATAACTATTTTTTTATGAGAATTTTAATTTATAACATTTATTTTTTTATAATAGTTCGTTAGTAACATTAAGACATCAATCAATTTATGAAATTGCGGAATTATTGCCCCTTCAATCATGCAACAGCAAGAAACAAACTTTATGGAAAGCCGTGAGTGACTTTGCAGAGAGGAATACCTTATGTTGCATGTGGGGTCCACTCACTGTTCACATGTGATATGTGATAATTATTTTTTTTATGGACACAGCCACTCACTTAACCATAATGTCGGTGAGAGCATTAATTTTAAGCTAGTCAAACTAGTATCTTTCTTATTTTTGGTAAAAATATAACTAAATACCCATCATACCTCAGTCATCATATTCATAATTTAATACGTGCGTTCAACAAATTACATATGAACTAGTAAGGGTTTGACCTTGAGTGAGAAAATTTAAGATAAATTTTTTTAAAAAATAGTATCAAATTATGTATTTAAATTTAGAATAGGTATTAAATATATAACTATCTATTTAGTATGATAATTTCTTAAGAGAAGGTATTTAGTATCAAATGATACTATATCAGTGGTATCAAAATCTAATAAGTATGAGACCATTGTAAATTGCTTTAAAAAACCTTCTTATCTCTCTTTATGTGCGTGTTAAAAATACTTAGTATTCTAAGAAAAAAAAACTAATAAGTATGAGAAATGTCAGCAAAAAATAACTAACTCACTAACAATTGAAAGACATGTGTTAATGAGTAGTTATTTTTGCACACGTGTCTCTCGTTTATTAAATTTTGATATGGATGACGTGGTATTATTTGATACAAAATACTTTTTCACTTCTTAAAACCTATTTAATAAAAAAGTTATTGTTCACGCGCTTGGCACTATTCATGGATAATGAACAATGTCAAGTGCGCTCAACAAAAAAAAAAAAAAAGGGCGTGGGAAGCGCAAAACGCGCTTCCCAAACGCTCACTAAGTGTCCGTTTGACAAAAGATTATTTTTGTCAACTTATTTTACTATTCAGCTTATTTTTGCGACTATCTATGGGTCTCACTGTACTTTTTGATACTATTCATAGGTCCCACTATACTATTTCAGCTAGCTTTTTCCTTTATCTACAGTACTTTCAGCAAAAAAATTTTAATTTCAGTAAAATAAACAGATTCCAAACTAATCCTAAAATTTAATGAGGTATTTTAATTATTGCACAATGAAATATTCTAGGAATCATAAAAAAAATTTAGGGTTTAACTAAGAGAGTAATAGTAGGAACTATTACTTGTCTACAAAATATAAAGTTAGAAATTATTGAACTTTATAATTGGAGGGGATGAAACAACCCTAAACATAAAGGAGGAAAATACTTTTTTCCATAATTCTTTCTTGTTGGTAAAACTATGAGTTTTTTACTTTAAACAATGTGTTTAAAAAATAAAATAAAAAAGTTAGCCCAAGAAAGCTGTCCGTAAAACTATGAGTTTTGGCTCAACAAATTGGCTAAAAAAAATGTGGGAACACAATCAATGTCATGATATTTTCTCAATACATTTATTTTAGCTATGGTGGGCCCTAGTATGATATTTTTATAATTTTATTTTGGAGTAATGCTACATCCAAAACATTTTCATAACAAATCTTAAGTAATAAATTATTATTGGTTTTAAATGGGAAAACTACTTTAAACTATGCACTAAAAAAACAACAAACAAAAAATCGAAAAAAGAAAATTTTTCACGAAACAGTAAATTTTTGCTCACCAAATTTGTCTAAACCAAAATAGAAGTCTATGAACACAACAAATAATCATAATATTTTCACAATACCTTTTATTTTCAACCGTTGTAAGTTTTAGTTGATATATTATTATTTATTTTATAGAAATGCTATCTCTACAATATTTTCATAACAAATTCTAGTTGACAAGTTGTTGATTTTAAAATAAACTCACGAGTGATATCATTTTTTTATCCATCAATAGTAGTTTACTTATGATTTGTTTGTTTGAATAATGATGTTTTCTAGAAAATGAGTCATTTTCTAAAAAGCATTTTCTATAAAACTATCTCATTTTTCAATGTTTGGTAGCAACTTTAAATAAGTTGAAAAACAACCTCTTAACTTCCCTTATTTAGCTCGCTGTGAGATAAAGTTGTTTTCCAAAAAAATTTAATGGAAAACAATCTCTAAAAATAAGCCATACTTTTTATATTGACCAAAGATAGTTTTCCTTTGACTCATATATTTTTTATGCTACCAAACATTGAAAAATAAGGAAAACTATCTTTACACAAGGTTTTCTATTGAAACAAACGGAGCGTTAATGTAAAAATGTTGTTGGACTTAGCATTTTTTTTATTTGATCTATAAGAAACTGAAATCTCAAAAATTGTGAAAATATTGTGATAACAACAAATGTTACAACATTTTCACAAAAAATTTATTTTTATTTGTAGTTGGTCATAATCTCATATTTTATTATTTTATTTCGACCTATAAGAAATTAACAACTCAATAATTGTGAAATTTGTTATGTCAGTATAACAATATATATGCAAGCTCATAAATTTTTTTTTTTTTTTTTTAAAGAGCACAAATCGATAACTAGAAGAAAAAAAAATGAACAATACATATTGAACAAACCAAAAATATTGTAGCTTTTACACATTCACCCAATAAGTGTCACAATATTTTCACAAAACATTTATTTTCAGTTGTGATTGGTCACAATTTTATATTTTATCATTTTATTTCGACTTATAAGAAATTGAGACTTCAATAATTGTGAAAATATTGTAAAATTTATTGTGTCACTGTAACAATAAATATGTAGATTCATATAAATATTTAAAAGAAAAAAAATTACAAACAGAAGACTAAAAACAAAACAAAAAACGTTGTAGCTACAATGCAACTTTAACAAGCCAAGGTGGCACTGTTTGTGAAAGAAAAGAAAAAGAAGAAAAGAAAAAGAAAAAAAAAAAAAGTACAAACGGAAGACTGAAAAGAAAAAAAAAATGTTGTAGTTACAATGCCACTTGAACAAACCAAAGTGGCACTGTTTGCACATTAGCGCTTTTTATATATAGATATAGATATAGTAATTTGAGCACTGCACTGTCATCGCAATCCAAAATCCTCTTTACTTTGGAGGGTGTATTTTGCTCCAACATACTCTCCAAACATTTTTTTTTCCTTTCTAATGAATGGTCACTCTCTTAATTTGATCACTTATTGTTCATTAGTAAAAGAATTAACAGGAATAAAACACAACCTATTAAAATATTCAATTTTAACGCATCATTCACAACAGCTACAATCACAACAAAGGCCAAATCCTCTCTCTCTCTCAAAAATCTATAAAGTCAAGAACAATCAAAGTACAAACTCAAAAACACAATCTTAAAACTAATCAAATCATAACAACAAAAGCAAAAAAAGAAAGAAAGAAGCCGATCTGACCCATAACTAGGCAACGTTAGGAAGGAAGATGAGCAACGGTGCAGTGGAACGCGCAGGTGGTTTGGCACTGTGAACGCTGATTCTCCGCCAGCGTTCAACCGTGGAGCAATATCTCTCTCTGCCTCTTTGGCCTTTGCCGTTCTCTCTCTCTCTCTCCTCTCTCTCTCTCTCTGTTTGTCCTTTTTTTTTTTCTTTTTTGGATAAGAAGAAGCATCTTGTGTGTGGTCCAATTAAAAAGGGTTTAATTAGTGGTGTAGTTTTTGGGTTTAATTAGCCGAGTGTTTTGGGTAAATGTTTTTTTTTATATAGGAATTGAAAACTGTTTTGGGTAAATGTTAGGTGTGGGTTTAAATTTATTTTTTTTAAGCAACGGGTAATGATTATTTTTGTTTAATAAGCCAAGTGTTTAGCCCTTTTGGGTTTAATTGTTTGTTATAATGGGTTTATTTTTTTTTTTTAAAGTAACGTGTAATGGTAATTTTTGTTGATACATTAATGAATAAATTACGTAAAAAAAGGGATAGAGAGATAATATTTAAGAAAAAGAAGAAATGATATGTCCACAACATTTTCACAACATTTTCACAATAAATCTTAAGTGGCAGGTTGTTACTGGTTGTTATTGTTGAGGCAAAAAAGTAATCTTAGTGTTAGGTTCAAATTTGAAACAATAACAACTAACCACCTGTAATTTGTTATAAAAATATTGTGGATGTAGCATCTCTCAACATTTAAATGGGATAGAGGGAGATTAAAAACAGTACTCGTAGCCATATGCACGCCAATTTTAAGAGAAGATATTTTGTGCATAAGGCATATTTAACAATCCTTCCATCTAGGGATGGGTCTAATGGTAATGGGATCTACTCCCTTGTGACAAGGACATTACATAAGTGGTAAATAATCGATTGTGAGCGGTAAATAGTTAATTTTACATAGTCTCATCACTATTATTTTTCCACTGCTTACTGTCAACCACTTCAATATATTGTGAAATTGGATATGTCCTAGTTAGTGATAGAATAGTGTTGAAGAGGACAAAGGAGTTTATGGGGTGCTTTTTTGTATCTTGTAGGTGGAAGGGGTGGAAGGGGTGGAAGATGGTTTCGAATGGGTTGGTGTCGGGCAATGTGGACTTCAGTGAGTTTGTGGAAAAAGATAAAAAGCAATTTCATTTTTTTTATTTTTTTTTGCAAATAATTTAATTTTTAACTTTTTTTATATAAATAAGCTAGCTTTTAACTTTTGTCAACATAAAAGTTACCAAATATTTTTTTTAATAAATACTATGCACATAAGATACTGAAAATTGCAGAGTACCCAAACGAACGATTAATCTTTAGGAAAAAACTAGTCGTTAACCCATGATGCACTGAACAAATTTTACGTATTGAATTTTTGATAGCTATAAATGACTTTTTTTATAACCAAGAGTCTTGTAATTCAACTAACACTTAGTATTTCCAATAAAGACATTCGATGTTTAAATCACCACTCCCTCAATGTAATTATCCAATTAAGAATAAAATGCCTATTTATAAAAATAAATGAATATATACACGTAGGAAATGTTATGTTTCCGTTAGCTAGCAATCCCAATCAAAATTTCAAGAAAGATAATTTGGTAACAAAAAGGTGAATTCTCATGATTGGCTTCTATTCAACTCCTCTTGCAACTAGATAAATGTGATATGTGAACAAACCATATAAACAAGGACGGACTCAGAATTTCAAGCTAGAGGGGGCCGGAGTATAAGAAAAAAAAAAAACTCTAAATAGGCATCCATAGAGTATTAACAAGTTATAGATACACAAAATCTTTGTTAATTAATACATCAAGATACAATCACCTGTGGATTCCAATTAGCTCAACTGGTAAAGTCTCTGGTGGTTGTATATGAGATTTGAGGTTCAATTTCCGTCTACACCAAAAACTAATTGGTGTCTACACCATAGGTTAAAACTCTCTCAAGAAAAAAAAGATACAATCATCTACCAAAAAAAAAAAAACAAACAAAAAAATTGTATTTTATTTTTAACAACTTACTACAATCTTACCAGTTTACTGTAGTTGCAAAAAATTTAGCTTTAACTTCACCAATAACACATGGTTTTTTAGTTTTTTTGTGGTAAGCTAGTTTATTTTGCTAAAATACAATCACCATAGTGAATGTTTTTATTTTTTTTGTTAAGTTTTTGAGTTGGATAATTGCTAGTTTAAGGGAGCTTAAGGTTTTGAAATGGGCATTTACAAAACTGATAGATAGATACATATATATATATATATATATATATATATATATATATAGTAAAAAAAATTATAGGAGTTGCCTGAGCCCCCACCTGGGTCCATCCCTACATATAAACTTATAAAAGATGAACCATGTTTTTTTTTTCTTTAGAGATTTCAATATATGGTGTCTACTCCTGATGATAGCCCTTTTTCATAAGATCAACCATGCTAAGTCTACATGAGTTGGAAATAGCGACTTCTCAATTTAAATTGTGCATGTGTGTAAAGTTGGGTCTTGTGTGACATAGAGTGTGCCTAACAAGTTTTGGCCTTTCTTTTCTTTTTTCCTCTTTTTACTCATACTCGGCATACCTATAATAAACAAACATCAAAACTCGCCAATCATACAACATAATTCATATCACCCACCACAAATTAATGATTCAATTTCAGTGCATTAAACTTTGTGATGTAATAGGTATAAGTTCGCCTAAACTAATCACAAGTAGGAATATTGATAACAAACATTGGTTGCATTTGGATATGACGTTGGTGGAGTAGACATAAACATGGAATTCAGTGCAATTGTTGGAGATATATTCTAAAAACTGTTCAAATTAATTAACAAAAATGTAAATCAAATACAATGATATCGGTGCTATGAAATAAGTAGGTAGAGAATAGAAACTTATCAGTAGCCAAGGCACAGAACTAAATCTGCTGTTCTTAAAAAACGATTTTGCCCCCACTATTATGATATTTGGTGCAAATGGCTCGAGTGATCGCTCTTAGGATACAACGGCTACTCTATTAGTATGCACTGACATAAAGGGCTTCGAATTCGTCACAAGATGCCTAATCGGAATTTTCAAGTATTAGAGAGAGGGAAAGATATTAGATTTCGTTCTGTATTGATCTTTTTGGAACTAGTCTTATATAGAAGAGCTAACTTACATATAATTAGAAATTACCCACACTCACGCAATTGGCTGGCTCCATTTGAATTTGATCTGCATGGAAAAATCCCCAATTGCAGCCGTTAGTCTTAAGAAAGTTGAAAGTTGTGACTTTTTCCAAGAGTGAATAAGGAAAGAAAAGAATGATAGGGTTTAGGAGATTCTCCCAACAAAAGAGGGATTTAAGGGATTCATCCCTTCAATAATGTTGCTACCAAAATCACAGGTTTTAGGAAAGGAAAGAGACAATATTAGCGGATTTATTTATGCTCTCCTCGTAGTAGCTAACTCAATAAGTCATGGGATTAGGCTTAATCCAAACACAAAGTTGGGCTTCTAAAATAATGGGTTTGGGAAAGTTTTAAACATATCCAACAATTTTAGCCTGCATCATCTATTTATATCTTGAGAGAGCAATGACAAAGACACAAAAAAGTCCACATGGCTAGTTGTGAGTGGTGGATGTATGTACCCAACATTTTACCTCTACTACTTGTTGAACAAAAGAGGACAACACGTGCTAAAGAAAGCAAAATTTATTTCACAATATTGACACGTTAACAATATACTTTTACAAAGATACAAGTCAATGTGAATCGTATCGTGAATCGATTTTTAATCTTTCCGTATCGTATATCATATCATATTGTGTATCGTAAGATACACAAACACTTAATAAAATTTATAAAAAAATTTATAAATATACATATATAAATGGTATATTCATTATAAATTTTGAATATATTCAACTAATGACTAATTTATTCATCATTTATGTAATAATATTTAACAAGCTAACTAAATAAATCAAACTAGCATGTGAACATGACATACACATTCAAATTACTTAAATTCAAAAATAATAATATATTACAAATGACCCAGAAATAATAATTTATTTTCATCATATTCATCAAATTGCCTAATCAATGCCATCTAAGTCAACGCTATCATCATGTTTATAATTTTGCAAATTTATTTATTCATTAAAAAAAACTTCATCGTCATTCGTCATTAGCATTTACTATCTTTTCTTGTTCTTTTTATTTTAATCATTTTTGTTGGCATTCTAGTTTCTTGGACTTATAACAATAACGATAAAAAATAAAATAAATTTTAAAATATTAAAGTGAAAGGTAAGTGCGTACTGTGTAGTCCAATTGTAAGAGAGAGGGGGAAAAAACTTATGAATATGTTATTTTAGTAGGCTAAATTAAGTAAACTAATAATTTTGTGTTAAAAACAAGTCTAATAACTTGTTAGATTCAAATAAAAGTACAAATTTTAACAAAAAATCTCATTTTAAAGTATTTGTCTATGTATCGTACGATACGTACAATTTTACGATACGATACAATTCATACGATACGCACACTGTATCGTACGATTCATGAGCACTTATGATACACCAATACGATATGGAACTTCTTACACATAGTATGATATGTATTGTACGATATATATCACATATCGTACAATACTGATAACTACGCCTACACACACCTCACTTATAGACACCTACACACACTAGCTCTTATATAAGTGATTTATTAATGTGTGCCCTTAGAGCATATATTGACATTTTAAGAAATTTTTTATAGGAAATTGAAAAGGCTAACAAACTTTTTGTCAAATTTTTCAATTTCTCATAAAAACTTTCTTAAAATGGATCGTTAATGTGTGCCCTATGGACATGCATTAACTAGACCCTAATTGGCATTTGTAAACGTGTGCCTGAGGGCACACATTTATGCCAATGTTAGTGATGAACCTCTTGTGCATAGAAACTTCAAATGGGGTGATAAGGGGTTCTTCTTTGCTCAGGCAAGTGATTGCCAACAATCTATTGACATGGCCGGATTTAACGAAGCAAAATTACTAAGTTGTCCTCGATTATTTTTAATAAGACAAAAATGTTCTTTTTACAATTTCCATTCATTTTCTATTTCATCTCCCTCCAATACGTACTTTACCAATATTTACTTTTTCTTCTCCCTCGCTTCACCAATATCATAGAAAACACTAAAAGAAGAGTGCAATGTTCAAGAAAAAAAAATAAGAAGAAGAAGAAAGAAAGAAAGAAAGAAGAGTTCAATGAATGATCAAAGAATGTCTACAAGAATATAGTGTTCAAGAAATTATAAATAAGGTACATGTATTTATTTTGTTCTTAATTTATTTTTCAAATATATTGAAATATGATGTTAATATTTATTTATTATTTTTGTTAAATTATTGTAAAATTAATGGATGAGATTTTTATTGCAAGTGATATTCATCAATTAGTTCCAATTAGTTGTTTTGACTTAAATGAATTATCTTAGGAAGGTGTACTATTTTTTTTTTTAATTTATAGTTTATATTTCATTGATAATTGAATCTGATGTTGATTTTTTTTTTATCTTTGTTACAACATAGAACAAATGAATGATATTGTAATTGCAAGTGAGATTTGTCAAATTGTTTCAAGGCATTGTGTTGACTTAAATGAGCTTCCAAACGATGGATAAAATATTGACACTAGTAGGGAGGAAATAGTGGTTTGGAATGAATATCCAATAGAAGAAATAGGAGTTATTGAAGAAAATGAAGATACAAATTGAATAGAAAATGTGTTTCAACCTTTTGTTGATTAGTGTTTTCTTAGTGAAGAATAGGCTTTCATTTTCTATAAAAATTATACAAATCAATATGGTTTTACAATTCGAAAAAGTTGTTTGTCATAAAAAATGGAGATAATGTAAAACGTGATTTTTTTTCGTCACCGAGAAGGTAGACAGCAATTAAAAAGAGTGGATTCATCTAAGGAGAAATGAAATAAAATATCTTCAAGATGTGAATACAAAACTTATCTAAGAATCACATTGTGAAAGTCATTTTACATTTTCCCACGAGAATGACATGTGTAACGCCCCAAAATCATAGGCAATAAAAGTCTATTTAATCTGGAAAAAAAAATCCATAAAAATATTAAATAAAAGAAAACCAGCAATCTAAAATCTCATCACAAATGTCAGAGCTTTAATCCACCAAAAATAAAACATCCTCAAAATAATTTTCCAATACAATGTTTAATACCATAAAAATAATAATAAAACCTTCAATCCCACAAAATAATTCGTAACTCTTGACTTCTAGGAATCTCTACTCCAATAATCCCTTTAATGTATCTGTAAGGGGAAATAAAGGGGGGTGAGATAACTTAATAAGTAGAATTCACTAATATTGGTGCATGGGAACAACCTTTCAAAAAATAATTCTTACAATAAATTCATAACTTGTACCTCATCAATATTTTATCATCAAATATTTCATATAAAAAAAAAATATCTTTATATTGTGAGTCATCATAGTGTGTGTGTGTGTATCAATACCATCACAAACACAATTTCCTAGGCTTAGGTCATGGTCGACGTTTACGCTCCGTTGACAAAGTTGTGTTGTCCCCTTTTCTGGGACTGGAACCTCCTTTTCATCCCTTTTTCTTAAGGATGGCTCTTTTGGAACTTAAAGGTGCACTCCCTTACTAAGGAGCTTCCTTTTTGGATCCTCAATAGTATACTCCCTTACTAAGGAGCTATCAAATGTGCATTGTCCCCTTTTCTGGGACCATCCCTTGCTAAGGACTAGCTACAGTATAATTATCTCTTACTAAGAACTAATACAATGCTGAGCTTTTAATCACAACTTGCCATAGGTTTTCAAAACATATTCAAAATGCTCCCATAAATAATCCATTCAAGATTCTCAAAAATATAAGAATATATTCACACATACAAATTTAAATAAATTTAGGTTATCCCACAAGTTTTTCATAAAACGAATAATTAATGTGCACATCAAGCAATTATAAAATATCCATTTATATATAGGGAATAACAACATATTTCTTTGATATAAAATAGTTTAATTAATTGACACTATTTGGGAAAACCCTCAAAATTAGGAAACACCACTTACCTCTTATTTGCAAAAATAAAAGAAATCAACCTCCCTTGAATCACAACAAATCAATAGAATTAGAACCTAGCAACACCAAAGATAGATCCATCAATACACAATTCATACTTAAAAATATGTTTTCACGCTTAAACAGTCTTGTCCTAGACAATACTGATATATCCAAAAAATTTCATTTATTCACTTAACTATCCAATTCACTTTCAGCTTTAATCTAATTATTCTGTTCCACGTATTTTTACTATCCATTAATAGGCATGATTGTATTGCAACTCTATAAAACTCTAGCATTTCACTATTGGTCTAGCCATCATATATTCTACTATTCCATAGAAGCCACATGATATATATATATATGAGATAAGTTCAAGTTACACATTTTTTAAACTTATGAATTTAAGTAGATCCAATAGTAAAAAAAAAACCCTCATTAATGCTAATATTCTAATTGATCTCATTTATTATCTCTTATTTAATACATTTCATACCTATCTCTAAACCCATCTCCTCCATAATCACGTTTTTCGTTGCTCTCTCTTTCTCCTCCATTGCTTTTCTCCAACTCAATTCCATTGCCTTTCTCTTAATTCTAATCTCACCACCATACTCCTTTCCTCATCAACATGAACACTCCAAATCTTATCTTATGGAATAAAATTTTTCTTCATGTTCAGATTCATCTTTTTCCAAAAGATACTTTCCTTAAATACTTCAAAAAATTATGACTACACCCTTCAATCAGTCATTATTTCTTGATGGTGCATCTAGAAACACTCTTACCCAATCACTTGCTTTTAATTTCCAAGCAATAATGATTTAGTGTTTTCTTCTAGTCAGCATGACAATTTTATGCATTATGTTGAATATTTTTTTAGCAACTTTCATCAATCAGAATAAAAGAGTCAACATATACATATGTATGACAGTGTGAAGTTTAATAATTAGATTATAGATGATCAATTAAATCAGGCTAACAAAATTTTACTTAGTTTTTTCTTGGATTAACATATATATGCATGTTTGGAAAAAGATGAATCTAAACATGAAGAAAAATTTTATTTCATGAGACAAGATCTAGAGTGTTCATGTTGATGAGGCAAGAAGCCTGGTGGTGAGATTGGAATTAAGAGAAAGGCAATGGAAGTGAGTTAGAGAAAATCAATGGAGGAGAAAGAGAGAGCAAAAAAAAAAGTGATTGTGGAGGAGAGAGAGACGTAGACTTTTTTTTTGGGTTTAGAGATAGGTATGGAATGTATTGAATAAGAGATAATAAATGAGATCAATTAGAATATTAGCATTAATGGGGTCTTTTTTTTACCGTTTGATCTACTTAAATCCAATGGTTTAAAAAATGTGTAACTCTAAAGAGTTACATCAGGTGTAACTTGAACCCATCTATATATATATATGATCAACCTAATATTTATATCTATTAATCAAATAGTAGAAGCCACATTTTATAGTTTTGTCAAATCAATCCTAAAGCCTATGGAGGACCATACGGCTATATGTACTATTCTTACCTAAGCAATCTCAAAACCTTAAGACTTCTAATGGATGCTGGGAAGTGGGAATAAACATATGTATGACTTGGTGGACTTAATTGACACGGCAAGTATTGCCAAAGCTAGCAAACCAATTATATTTGGATGTTGTGATGCTTTTCGGCAAAAGGATTTAAAAACTTTAAATCTTCATAGCAAAAATATCATCATACATACATACATACATACATACATATATATATATATATATATATATATATATATATATATATATATTCAATCTAATATTGGAAGCCACCAAAACAGCCTTCAATTATTACTCTAGTAGCCTATTGATCCCTTGATACTGTAGGACTAGTTTTAGACAATAATAAAAGGTGATGGTTAATTGGTCAACAATTGAGGCTATATATGAATGCATATTAACTACAAGCACCCTTTTCCCTTTAGCATGGTGACAAAGTCCAAGCCTATTATTCTATTTGGTTCAATTTCAAAGTCTCCTGAATATTGACTATTCCTTATCTAATATAATACAATTATAGGAGCCCTTTTCTATTAGTATAACGATAGTCTAGGTTCATAACAATTGCTAGCTATTGACTATTCAAACTTCTTAAATCTAGAGCATGAAAAAATCGTACCTAGACTCCAACTCAACACCACATTAAAAAAAAGGCAAAGTTCAATAGTCAACTGAAGCAAAAGGAATCCCCATCAGTAAAATACACGTGTGACTAAAGAGGAAGAAGGCTAGGGTTTTATTTTATTTTATTTTTTAAAGGTGAACAAGGCTCAAATATTTACGTATACCACCTCACTTGGGCTTCATATTCCATAGTATATATCAATTTAGTCCATTTAATTGTAGGCCTCCTTTATAATTTACATATAATGATTAAATTGGTATCAAAACTATAGGGTGTTACAACATGTCACTAAGTTTGTTATAGATCACAATCATGAATTGTTGTCACCTTCGGAAGTGAGATTTCTTCCGGCCAATCGAATTATCACTAAAGAAGATAAAGATCACATTCTCTTATTGAAAAAGGGTGGACTTTCAACTACGCAAATAAAGCGTGTTATGGAGCTTGCGAAAAGTGTAAAGCATGGAGATCTTCCATTTTTTAAAAGAGATATCCATAACCTCTATTGGAAAATGAGAATGATGCATGCAATGAATGATTCTATAGGTCTCTTACAGTTGTGCAAAGTTGCTAAGGAAAAGAATTCTAAGTTTCAATATGCAAATACAACCAATGAAGAGAGTAGGTTGGAAGTTGGAACATATTTTTTGGTCGCCTACTCCTTGTTTTGATTGGGAGATTTGGTTGTTTTTTATACTACTTACAAAGTAAATACATATGGTATGCCTTTTGGTATTTTTGTTGGTATCAATTATCATGGAAAGACAATTCTCTTTGGTTGTGCACTTCTTCAAAATGAAACAACTAGTGGATTTCAATGGTTAATGACGGTACGTAAGTTATGTAATTATCTTGCATGTTTGCGCAATCATTTTTTTTATTTTATTTAATTAATTAGTAGTTTAATAGTATATATTGTTTGATATTTTTTCATGTGCTAATAACTTTGTATTTGATTAATATGCTTTTGCAAATTTAATGAAGAAGTCACCTAAAGTAATTTTAATGGACCAAGATCCAAGGATTACAGAGGCAATATCAAAAGAATTGCCATCCACAATAACATGCTTTTTGTATATGGCACATTGCTACTAAATTTAGTGGTTGGTTTACGGCAATTCTTCGTAGCCAGTATTCAAATTGACGCACGGATTTCTACAAGCTATACAAGTTAGAATCATGTGAAGAGTTTAAACATTAATGGTACGACATGCTCACTAACAAGCATGTAATTGGTTTATATCAAATCAAGCATTTTTTGTTATCATGTTACCTTTGTAGCTTTTTTTTTTGGAGAAATGACAACAACCAGAAGATCCGAAAGTATAAATGCATTTTGTAAGCATGTTGGCCATAACATCTCTACATATGAAGGAGAAGGAAAACTCAACCACCTCAAATGGTGCAAAGAAGATGAAAAATTGTACTTCAATAGATATGGGATTGAACAAAATATTTTATCTGAAATGTTAGGTCTTTTGCTTAAAAAAAAACCACCAATATGATGTTTGTCAACTTTTTATTCTTGTCAGTGTTATATTATCATTTTGACAATATTATGCCAATGAATATCATGCATTCTTAAATAATAATAATAATAATAATTTTAGCATAGAAATAATAGTGTTTCACTAAAATAGAAATGTATTTTTATAGGAAAAATATCTAACACCTCTAAGCCTCTACTAATCAATAAAGTATTTTTATTTCTTTCATTTTGGATTTTACTATTTTTACTATTTAAATAATATAAATATTGACTCCATGTAAAACCCTAAATCTATGGGGGGAAATATAGCGGGGCACCAACACAACCCCACCAAATCATGCGGGTTTGTCCCAACAAAAAGTTAGTGGACTAAGGGTGTGGCCTCTCACACACTGACTCTGATAAGGCTAGTGGTATTTGACAACAAAGAACATGCAATGACTCAAGCTTGTGCCATTACTTATACAAATAGAAATTGCGGACTCAAAAGGAATTGGTCATTGTTGCAAGAAACAATATTTTATTGTCGTGATACTTATTGACCTCATATTATCTTGAAATGTTGCAAGCGTAAAGGTTACAAATGGAAAATGCAATGCAAATGTGTATTTGTCAAAATTCACGCTCAATAAAAAATTGAAATCTAAAGATTTTATTAATGTGATTTTTTTTTTCTTAAATGAGTGATAAAAAGCAAAGAGTTAATTTATTTTCAAATAATTTTAAAGTTAGAATATTTTCATAAAGCAAAAAGAAAATTTGTTTAAAGCAAAATCCAAACAGACAATTAATATCAAAATAAAAAGGGGTAAATTGTAGATTACACCTCTAAAATTTGGGGGGTTTTGGATTTTACACCCTGACATTTCAAAATTTACCTCCTAAATTTTAGGGGTGTTTGGATTTTACACCCCGAAGTTTCTAAAGTTGGGGGTGTAAAATCTAAACACCCCTAAACTTCTAGGGGTTAAATCAAAATTCTGAAACTTCAAAGTGCAAAAAGTGAAACTAATTTTGATATCAAAATGGGCTAAAGTGCAAACTACACCCTTAATATTTGGGAGTCCTTGAATTTTATATCCTAAAGTTTTAGAATTTTGATTTTACCTCTTGAAGGTGTATATTGTTTGTATCAATAGCCCTTCAATTTATATTTTTTCATTAGGTGTCACATAATTAAGTTACACATGTTTAGTTTGTCCAATAAAATAATATCACGTGAGTACGTGATAGAATAAAAATGACGTGAATAATAGACACAATCGATACTTATAATAAATTTCACAATAAATTTAGTTTTTCACAAATACTTATTGATGATGCAAAGAATAATCAGTAGGCTGGATGCTTCGTACTTGAAGAGACCACTGGTTCTTTCGGCAGCCTGAACAAAGAAAGAAAAGCAATCAAAGGCGACCGGGGTGCCGGCCGAAAACCCTCCGTGGTAAAGTTAGTTTTCCTCTCCATCTTATGAGTTCCAACTTTTCTGGAGGTAAAAATCCACATACCTTGGGTTTGTCTGAAACTGCCTTTATATAGCGTACTCATTGGCGATTACAAAATTCGAATTTCTCTGACTTCAAGGAGAGATAGAACTCAAACGTATCTAGCAAACCGGTTGAAGTTATGCTTTTGTTTCGCAACGGATACCTGGCGGTTACCCGTGGGATAAGGGACTGTCATACCTATTTGGAGATTTTTCTAAGTGTAAAACACCCCGTCCTGGAGTATCTCAGTTGGGGGTGCTGTTGTCACGCGTAGGGCTGTATCGTCTAACAGGTGAACATCCTCAGGACGAGGATAGCGTTCTGGACGAGTGTATCACTGGTGTTGTTTACCTCGTCCAGATCTCCTCTTCCCAGAACGAGGTATTAGTAGGCAAACTCCCGAGGGTATTCTCAATGGTAGGTAGGTCATGGGACGACCTGTATGGACGACTTGGAGATAGGCTGGATTATTCCCTTATCAGTTGCCCCCATGTTCTAAGGTCGTCCAGAGTTCTTTTGTTTCTTGGGCTCGTTTGAGATATTATTCCACTGGTCCTCAAAGTCAGGGACGAGGTTGTGAGGCTCCAGATTATGTCACGTGTCATGCTCGCTTGGGTTAGCCGTTGTGTTGGTTGGGGTTCTCGAGGAGGTTGCCACGTGTACTCCTTGATTGGTCATTTCGCTCTGGGTTTTACTTTTCAACGCCTATAAATAGGGATTTCCTCCCCTACCCTCCCCATTTTTCCAATTCTCTCGTTTGACACTCTCTCGTCCATCGCCTCGTCTAGGAGTATTCCAGCGTCCTTTAGTTTCCCTCGTCTAGATCCAGGTATTTTCTCTACGCTCATTTTTAGGCTTCCTTCATTTTTAAAATGTCCGAAACTTTTCCTCATCTAGCAATAGTGTTGATAGGGAGATAGATGAATACCGCAACACAACTAGCTATAGTAGTTCTGGTAGTGGTAGCAGTAGTAGTGGTAACACAGAGAGTATGTTTCTGGGGTTCCTGGGGTTCCCTTAGAGGTTTTCAACGAAGAATATAGGACGAGGGTAGCATCTGGGTCTGGAGCTGGTACGTCTAGCGCGCCCTCGTCCACTAGAAGGGACGAGGTCGAAACTGTGTACAGTTGCGCTGTCGGGGTTCCAGCCAAGACGGACGAGAGAAAATTGCGTCCCTTAGGAGCTGGTACCAAATCCCGGACGAGCTAAATCCTAGATTAGCCGTCCGTAATGAGTGGTGTTGCCAACCTCATTTTGGCATTGGGTTTATGAAGCTTATCTTCTAGGTGGCCTCAGGCTGCCCCTCAATGCTTTTGCCAGGGAGTTACTCACTAGGTAGGTGTAGGTTATGTCAGTTGAACCCTAATGCAGGAGACTAATTGTCTCTATGCAAATTTTGTGGAGAGAGGTTTTCGAAGGGGACTGTCCTCTTACTGTGGACGAGTTCCTTTTTTGTTATAAACCCTCCGAAATTAGTCAGTCTCGTGGCTTTTATCAATTCACAGCCAGGAGGAAAAGACTGTAGGATAATAAAGTCATTGGTGACCTCGGATAGGAATTGGAAGACGGAGTTCTTCTTCGTCTCCGGTCTTTGGGCAGGACGCCCTGCTGATGTGGGTAGGGATCCATTTCCCATATACAGGAGAATTAGGGAACCTTCGTCCTGAAGGTATGCTCACCACTATTGTAGCTTCGCCTTTATTACATATCTTTCCAAGCTAATTTCTTCGTCCTTGTTGCAGGTGTTAAAAGGCCGTCGCTGAGCAAGTTCATTTAGGACGCGTCCAGAAAGCTCGTCTTCATCCAGAGAGGGACTTCCACTCCTTGGTCACTTTGCAGCGTCTTGCAACTTGGGGACTTGGCCCTGAACCCTCTCCTGAAGCCTTAGCCCACGAAATACAATTCGTCGACGTGAGTTATCGTCTTGCACTTCCTTCCTCTCTCTTTTCTTCTCTCCTCTTTTTTTTTTTTTTTTTTTTTACTTATTATTATGTTTATTTTAGGGATGGCTACAATGAAGGAAAACAAGGGGTAAAGGGGTCATGGACGAGCGTGGCAAGCAAGGCGCAGAGGCTAGGGGTCGTCCTTCTGGGCGATAAGAGGAGCCTGTCAAAGGCTATCAACCTTGAAAACCTCCCCAGCCGGAGAGCCAAGCACAGAAAGTCGTCCAAGGCTGGGGTCGTCTCTCCAGTTCCTCTTCCTCAACCTCCGTCCGTCCAAATCTTTGACGTGGAATCGTCCGAACCTGCTCCTACTCCTCCGTCTAAGACCGGCGTTCCTGCCTCGTCTCAACCTCCCCCTGACCTTGTGCCCAATCTTCTTGAGAATGAGGACTTGGCTTGGGAGAGGTTCCAGAAGGCAGTGTCTGACGAGGACGTGACTGCATGCTATAACATGTCCCTGAAGGATTTCGAGCACTCGGGTGTTCACGATCTTTTCAAGGTAACAAATACAACTTTGCTCTCGTCATTGGTTTTTATGCTAGTTTACTTCACTTGATACAAAATTCTTGTTCGTTCGTGTAGGCCATGTCTAAGTTCATAGCTGCGTCCAGGCAGGCCACTGAACTGGACAGGACGAGGCTGCTGTTGGAGAGGAGGATCACGGAGGTCAAAGACGAGTGCAAAGGCTGGGCTGAGACGGCTGCTGAGGCTAAAGATGCGTCCAAGGGTTTGCTGAACCTTGTCGAAGAATTAAAGGCTGACATAGTGGAAAAAGACTCTCGTCTTGACCACTTTCAGAAGAAGATCGACGAGCTAAGCAATTCCCTCGTGGGGGCTAAGGACGAAGCCGTGGAGGAATTTAGGGCTTCGAAGCAATTTACTGACCTTCTGGACGCCAACTATGCGGCTGGTTTCGAAGATTTTCGCATGGAGGCGAAGGAAAAGTTTCCAGAAGTTGATTTCAGCCCCATCGTCCTTCAACTGGGAGGCACTACCAGTTCTTTTCTCCAGACTAGCTCTGAAGATATCAATGTTGAGGACGATGCCTCCACCCGGCCTGCTCAAGACGACCCTGATGCCTGATGGCCTTCTCCGTTGAAAGATTTTATCATTATTTGTCCAAGTGTTTTGCTTCCTCTTCTTTTTTTTGTTTTTTTTGTTGTTTGTTTTTTTTTTTTTATGTATAACACATTTATCTCGTCCGGAGTACTTTTAAGGATTTCATAAACAATTGCCTTTCAAGGCTTATTTCTAAGGGTTTTGACGATGGTCGTCCACCCTTTAACGCTTAATGAATGTTTACTTTCGCTTATTATTGTTGTTTCAGGACGAGTTATGCATTTTGTGTTATTCCTTTGCCATTTAAGCAATGTTTGTGGGTTGGGCAATTGTTACACATTTCCCTCATGGACGACAACTTTAGGACGATGATGATTACCTTGCTAGCCCTTAGGCTATTATACTCGTATTTTTACAAGTTTGTAATCGTCTTAACCATATTCTCATCATTGGGTGTCAGGCGTTAAAGCCTACTTTCCTTCTTAGACGAGTGGGCTTTAACTAAGGAAATCTGGGACGGACATGCCTTAGCATTTTTTTTTTTTTTGTTTCGTCCTCGCTCTTTTCTAAGAGAAACTTGGACGAGCATGCCTTAGCATCTTTCCTTCGCTTTATCCTCGTTCTTTTTAAGGATAGTTTGGACGAGCGTGGCTCAGCATTTTTCTTTTGCTTTATCCTCATTATTTCCTGAGGAAAGCTTGGACGAGTTAGTCTTTGTCCAAAGATTTTACTTAGACTAAGGCTTTTTCCTCGTCCGTAGGTATTGTCAGGGAAACTGGAATTCAAATGCACAAGAAATCACACCATATTATTACATGAACATTGTTCACAAATTTGGCACGTGCTGACAAGCTAGTGCTTATTAAGATTACATAGCATCGTCTTTCACAAGCTAATGCCTTATTAAGTAGTGCAAAAGTTTAAGAACTAGTGCCACTTTTATTCATAACACACCATAACAGTAGTAAAAGCAAAAGTAGATATAAGCAAACATGCACACCACAACTGTAATTTGCCACTGACTTCTCTCGTCCCTGCTCGTCACTGGTAGTACCTTCGCAGATGTTCCACGTTCCAGGGATGTTCTAGCTTACGTCCATCCAGGGCTTCTAGGTAGTAGGACCCCTGCCTTTTGCAGTTGATTACCTGTAGGTCCTTCCCAATTTGGTCCTAGTTTTCCATGAGCTGGGTTCCTAGTCGCTAAGGAGACCCTTTTGAGGACAAAGTCCCCAACATTGAACCGCCTGGGTTTTACCATGGCGTCATGCGTCTGGCCATGAGATTTTTGTACCTTGCCATTCTTTGCTCCGCATCCATTCTTACCTCATCAATAAGATCGAGGTCAAGGCGCAGTTGTTCCTCGTTGTCTTTCTCCTGGTACTTCATCACTCGGTGACTTGCCATATGGACCTCTGCTGGTATAACAGCTTCGCTCCCATAGGCTAGTTTAAAAGGGGTCTCCCCTGTCGGAGTCCGTGCGGTGGTCCTATAGGCCCATAGCACACCTGGCAGCTCGTCTGGCCATATCCCTTTTGCCCCCTCAAGCCGAGTCTTGATGATTTTCAGCAGGGATCGGTTTGCCACTTCTGCTTGTCCATTTGCCTGTGGATGGGAGGGCGAAGAGTAGTGGTTCTTGACTCCAAAATGGTTGCAAAAATCCCTGAAAGGTGCGTTGTCGAACTGACGCCCGTTGTCAGATACCAATACCCTGGGTACTCCGAACCTGCATAGGATATTCTTCCATACAAAATTCTTCACGTTCTGCTGGTGATTGCTGCAAGAGGCTCGGCTTCTACCACTTGGTAAATAGTCTATTCCTACCACCAAAAACTTCATCTGTCGGATTCCTACAGGAAAGGACCCAGGATATCCAGCCCCCATTGTGCAAAGGGCCATGGGGCCGTCATTGGGGTCTGGTATTCCGACGGGCTGCCTAGGTACATTGCTGTAACGTTGATATTGGTCACATACCATGACATAGGCTTTAACGTCTGCCTGCATTGTTGGCCAATAGTAACCGGCACGGACGACCTTATGGACAAGGGACCTTGCCCCTGAATGATTTCACACGATCCTTCATGAACTTCCCTTAGAACATAATTTGACGTTGGAGCCAAACATCTTAAATAGGGTTGAGAAAAGCATCGTTTGTATAACACTTCATTAATGAGAACATACTTGGCCGACCTGACCCTTAGCTTCTTGCCTCGTCCTTGTCTTCTGGAAGCCTCCCATCCTTGAGGTAAATTATTATTGGACTCATCCAATTCTCTTCTCCTTCTATCTGCTGTATGTCAGGGATGTCTATGCTCGGCATGTACTGGACGTCGTCGAACGCGTCTATGACCCCTGCCGAGGCGGCTTTCGCCAAGGCGTCTGCTGCTACATTTTCCTCCCTGGGAAGTTGAATAAAACTTATGGTTGAAAATTTTCGGGCAAGGCGTTTCACTTTGTCAAGGTACTTCTTCATCCGATCCTCCTTGACGTCACACATCCCATTTACTTGGTTCATGACCAGCTGAGAATCTCCTCTGATTGTTAACGACTCGGCTCCTAAGGACTTGGCTAATTCCAACCCCTTGAGTAGAGCCTCATACTCAGCCTCGTTGTTGGTAGTTGGATATTGCAGGCGGGCAGCATATTCCAGCTTGTCACCTTCAGGGGACTTCAATACAATTCCAACCCCTCTTGCATGCAGTGTGGACGATCCATCTACATTTACCACCCACGTTGCATTTCCTTCGTCCGTGCTTAGGTCGTCCTGACTGGGGGTGAATTCTGCGATGAAATCTGTCAAAGCTTGCGCCTTTATTGTGTTCTCGGGAGGTACCTGACATCGAAATCGCTGAGCTCAACCGCCCACTGTATCAGCGCCAGCAGCTTCCAACCTGCTCATCGCCTTTTTGGGGGGGTGGTCTGTCAGGACGTTGATGACGTGTGCCTGAAAATAATGCCTCAGCTTCCTAGAAGCCGTGATCAATGCGAAGGCTAATTTCTCCATCATCGGGTATCGTCCTTCCGCTCCTCTCATCGCGTGGCTTGTATAATAGACCGGCTTCTGAACTCTCCCCTCTTCTCTGACCAATGCTGAGCTTAACTGCATGTGGGACTGCCAAATACAAGTACAACTCTTCCCCAGGTTCAGACGGACTCAATAATGGGGCCGTCATTAGATATGTCTTCAAGTCTTGGAAAGCCTTTTGACACTCATCCGTCCATTCGAAGCCTTCCTAAGGATTTTAAGAAGGGTAAACATTTGTCAGTAGCTTTCGATACAAACCTGTGAGGGCGGCGACTCGTCCTGTGAGGGACTGGACTTCCTGATATTTCTCGGCGGCTCCATGTTCAGTATCGCCTGGATTTTATCCGGATTCGCCTCAATTCCCCTGTGCGAGACCATAAACCCCAAGAAACTTACCGACGAAACTCCAAAAGCACACTTGCTCGGATTTAACTTCATGTGGTACCGTCGCAACGTATCAAAAGTCTCTTGAAGGTCGTCAAGATGTTTATCCTCGTCCTGGCTCTTCACCAGCATGTCGTCCACGTAAACTCCACATTTCGCCCGATTTGAGGACGGAACATATGGTTAACCAGTCTTTGGTAGGTTGCCCCCGTGTTCTTCAAACCAAAAGGCATAACTTGTAGCAATACAAACCTTGGCTCGTGACGAATGAGGTCTTCTCCTGATCTGCTTCATTCATCTGAATCTGGTATACCCGAGAAAGCGTCCATGAAGCTAAGTATCCTGTGACCTGCCGTTGAGTCCACTAACTGGTCAATGCGCGGCAATGGGTAGCTATCTTTGGGGCAAGCTTTGTTCAGGTCAGTGAAGTCCACGCACATCCGCCACTTGCCACTGGCCTTCTTAACCATGACTACGTTCGCCAACCAATCTGGGTAATGAACTTCTCGGATAAACTTCGCGGCGACCAACTTCTGCACCTCTTCCTTGATGGCATTGTCTCGCTCGGGAGCAAAAACTCTTCTCTTCTGGCGTACTGGCTTCGAATAGGGGCATACGCTCAGGCTGGGGTAATGACACTCGGATCAATGCTGGCATATCCTCATGGCTCCATGCAAAGACATCAAGGTCTCTTCAAAACCGAATTAAAACGCGCTTTGCCCCTCTTCCATGTTTGCCCCAACTCGAGTATACTTCTCGGGCTGCTCATCGTCCAAAAGGACGTCCTCCAATGCTTCAGTGGGTTCAGCCGCGACCCTTCTTCCGTCTATACTCATCGTCTGCATATGCTCGTCCATTCCCAGCATGGCTAAGTAACATTCTCTGGCAGCCAGCTGGTCTCCCTGTACCTGGCCTACTACATGTTCAGTCGGGAATTTGATGGACAGGTGGTAGGTAGAGGTTACTGCCTTCCAGCTGTTTAAAGTTGGCCTTCCAATAATCGCATTATATGACGACGCGCAATCAACAACAGGAAATTCACCTCCTTGGTTATCTGCTGCGGATATGTCCCAACGACCACTGGCAATGCGATGGTGCCCACAGGTTGCACCTTCATTCCTCCGAATCCTACCAACGGCGAGTTCACTGATCGAAGCCGATCTCGTCCTAGCTTCATTTGTTGGAATGCGGGGTAATAGAGAATGTCTGCAGAGCTACCATTGTCTATCAGAACCCTCCTGGTTGTATAGTCAGAGATGAGAAGAGTGATGACTATCGCGTCGTCATGTGGGTGGTGAATTCGTCCTGCCTCTTCGTCCGTGAAAGTGACAGCCTGTTGGTCTACCTCCCTCGTCTTGGTAGGTCGTCCAGACTGTTGGATGTTCTGCACCACCCTGAGGTACGTCTTCCTTGACTTGGACGACTGTGCTGTAGAGCTCCCCCCTATAATTACCCTGATTTCTCCCAGTGGGGGGCGCGACGATTCTTCCACCTTGGCCTTCATTTTCTCATCTCTCTGGTCTCGTCCAAGGAAGTTCCTCAACTTTCCTGTCTAATGAGATTTTCTATCTACTGTTTCAAGTCAAAAACTCGTCTGTATCATGCCATGGTCCCGGTGAAAACGACAGTACTTGCTCTATTACGCTTGTTGGGGTCTCCCTTCATTTTGTCCGGCCACTTCAAGGACGGATCATCCTTGATCTGCATAAGGACCTGCTCTAATGGCATAGCCAGGGGCGTGTATTGCTGATTCCTTGCAGAGGAACTGGCCTTCTTACCATCCTTATCCTTTCTCTCGTCTAGCGAACTTTCTTTGGACGAGGTCCCTGATCAGGATGGCGATGGTAGCCCGATTCCGAGCGCTCTGCGCGTTTTCTCTTCTTGGCTATGATGGCGTCTTCAGCATTCATAAAATTCTGGGCCGAATGGACGAGCTCGGCCATAGTCTGTGGTTCCTGCTCGTAGAGCTTATGAATGAACAAGTCCGAATTGACCCCGTTGTGGAAAGCGGCCAGCAGCAACTTGTCATCCATCTCATCCACCGTTAAGGCTTCTCTGTTAAACCGAGTGATGAAGACCGCAAACTCTCATTGTCCCCCTGCTCTATAGTCAGCAGGCTGGAGGAGGAACGCTTGTGACGCTGTCCTCCAATAAAGTTGTTGACAAACAGCTTACTCAGTTCTTCAAATGACCCCACTGAGTTTGGGGGGATCTTACTGAACCACACTCGCGCTGCCCCTTGAGCGTGGTGGGAAAGCTCTGCACATGATTTCGTCTGGAACCCCCTGCAGGTGCATGGTCGTCTTGAAAGTTGCAATGTGATCGCAAGGGTCGCGATTTCCATCGTATGAGTCCAGAGAGGGCATTTTGAATTTCGGGGGTAGAGGATGACTGTTGACGGAAGCTGTGAAAGGGGAGTTTGTCGGTGGACCATATCATCTACTGGGTTGTTCGCTTCATGTTTTCCTTCATTTCCTCCATTGCTTTCCTCATCTGGTCCATTTCCCTTCCAAGTGCGGTACCCTTCTTGAAGTGGTACCCCTTGTTTGGTCTTCGGACTCTACATTTTCCCCTCCTTCTTCCTGACTTGGGGCCTTCCCTCTGTTCGTCCTTGACGCTGTCTCCTGAGGTGATCTCCCTATTCAACTCCTGGTTTGACGTGTCAGTTCTGCCATAGCGGCGGCCATGGATTGTATGTGTTGAACAGACGGTGGCTGCACTACGGGCGCTGATCTGCGATCGCGAAGGGGATTACTGGAAGCATCCCTACTCTCCTGGTGGCCTGGGCTGGTAGCCTTGATCTTGTTCGAACCATTCAGCCTTTTGTCTGAGACAGAGTAACTTGCTTGACTCACTTCTTCCCACAGACGGCGCCAACTGATGATGCAAAGAATAATCAGTAGGCTGGATGCTTCGTACTTGAAGAGACCACTGGTTCTTTCGGCAGCCTGAACAAAGAAGAAAAGCAAATCAAAGGCGACCGGGGTTGCCGGCTGAAAACCCTCCGATGGTAAAGTTAGTTTCCTCTCCATCTTATGAGTTCCAACTTTTCTGAGTAAAAATTCCACATACTTGGGTTTGTCTGAAACTGCCTTTATATAGCGTACTCATTGGCGGTTACCAAAATTCGAATTTCTCCTGACTTCAAGGAGAGATAGAACTCAAACGTATCTAGCATAACCGTTTGGAAGTTATGCTGTTTCGCAACGGATACCTGGCGGTTACCCGTGGGTAAGGGACTGTCATACCTTATTTGGAGATTTTTCTAAGTGTAACACCCCCGTCCTGGAGTATCTCAGTTGGGGTGCTTTGTTACACGCGTAGGGCTATCTCGTCTAACAGGTGAACATCCTCAGGACGAGGATAGCGTTCTGGACGAGTGTATCACTGGTGTTGTTTACCTTGTCCAGATCTCCTCTTCCCAGAACGAGGTATTAGTAGGCAAACTCCCGAGGGTATTCTCAATGGTAGGTAGGTCATGGACGACCTGTATGGACGACTTGGAGATAGGCTGGATTATTCCCTTATCACTTATAATAAATTTCACAATAAATTTCATTATAGTTAAAATAATCAACTGTGATATAAACTAATAAACCCACCAATTTTACTGTATAAGAGGTTGTTTGGTGGTAGAGTGTTGTTTTCGGTTAACTTGTTTGAGTTGTGTAACTTGTGTTTCAACTTTGGAGGAGGAAGAGAAATGAGTGAAGGGTAGTTTGGTCTCTTTAAAAAAATATAAATGGTCAGATGCCTTTCTCTTATTCCCATAAGAGTCATCTCTATCCTATGTAAAAGCGAAAACAATATTAGAAAACTATTCCTAAATATGTATGGTTAATGTATGCCTTTGGGGATACATCAACCGAACACTTTTTAATTTGTAACCCATGACGGCCTCTAGAGTATTCTTCTTTTTGTCTCTATAGTTTCAGTTCTTCAATCTTTTGGTTCTAGCTTATTTATTTCTTGTCCAAATCAACTTCTAGAACAATACTAACAGTTTACCGCATAGTAAGTTGTAGCAAAAGTTTTGGAGTCCATTTAGTATGTGTGTTTAAACAATAGTTTTTAGTTTTTTGGAAATACGTGTGAGTAAAAAAGTATGTGAAAATGCATGTAATGTTGTTTGAAAACTAAAAACATCTATTTAAAATTATGTACCAAACAACCCCTTGAACTTTTTTTTTGTCCCTAGTATTTTCATTTTAAGATGACTAAAGGCAAGTGAAAGTACTAAACCAAAGCATGGTGCTTGGTGCATTATAATTTTTTTTTTTAATGATGCGGAACTCTCCATGGCAAACCTTTGGACCCACGCCTATTAAGCTAACCCTTGGGCACAAGCCACCTGCAGAGACCTGTGGTGAAATGAAACGAGGTAAGAGCACTCACAGCAGTGGTGCTATATTGGTATATTGATACTTTTTTGCTCCTCTAACACCAAAAAGCATGCTCTAACAGTGGAGCTAAATCTTTCTTCTTTTTTTTAGCTGATTGCTACAATGCACATCTATAAATAGATGTGCACTGTTCATGAGAGCTAAACAAAAATAATAATATTTTACTCCCAGCCTGACTAAAATAATAAAAATGGTGTCTCTCTCTCTCTCTCTCTCTCAGTCCCTCCCACCTCTCTATCTCAAACTCTCCGACCTACGCCTCCACCAGCCTCAACGTCACCGACCCAAGCCGACCCAAGCCCCCGCCAGCCTCAACGTCACCAACCCAAGCTGACCCAAGCCCCAAGTTGCCAATCCATTGCTTTGGTTTTCCGCCGATCAGACCCACGCCTCCGCCCAGTCCTCCATCTCAACACTCACCCGACGCCGATCAAACCCTTGCTTTGGTTTTCTGCCGATCAGACCCATCCGCCTCAGACCCACATCTCTTCCACCAATCAAACCCACGCCGACACTGTCCTTACCAAAGCCCAACTCTGTGATTGGTGATTTTTTATTTTGTTTGTGATTGGTGATTTTGTTTGGTCTGGGTTGAGGAAAAAGATTAAAGATTTCGGTTGGTTTTTTTTTTTTCCCTGCTGTGGAATGGTGGTGGTGGTGGTGGTTGTGGCTGTGGTTATGGCTGATGGTAGAGGTGGTTGTGGTTGGTGTTGTGAATATTTTTTTGGTAGTAGGATATATTATTTTATTCTAGTAGATATATTATTTTATTATGATGTTTATATTATTTTATTGTGTTGAAAGCTAAAATAGATCCACTGCTGTAGCATGTTTTGTAAAGTAAGTAGATAAAATAGATAAAGTAACTTTTTGTGGAGCTAGATTGCTAAAATTTTAGCTCACTGCTGCGGATGCTCTAAAGCAAGAGTTAGATATCCTAACAATGAGTTTGAAAGTGTGAGTAAAAGATACAAGGGGAAGCAAAGGTGGGAAAGAAAATGGCTATTTATTTCCCTTGATTTGATGTTTTGATGATCTAGGGGGATGTAACCTATAACACCATTTACATTGACAATTATACCTCTCATTATTTTATTTTATTTTGGATAATTTAATATTTATAATGGGAAGATAGATTTAAACTTTAAACAAATGTTATTAAAAGTGCGCTTAAAGCTCAAAGCCCAATTGTATAAGCACTTCGTTCGGCCAATCCAAGGCTCAATTAGTGGAAAGCACTATAGACACTTTTTGGTGCTTTTTGGAAACGTACAAAGCATGACTAGACATACTTTTTAAATTTTATTGGTAAGATACGAATCATTAAAATTAATTGTTCGATCTTGAAGAAAATGACATAAACCGTTGATTTATTATACAAACAATGTTCTTAAGGTGTTGTATTACACAAAATAAAAAGTATTTAAATGTCAAAATATACAAATAATGTTAATTTACAATTTTTGTGCTTTTTAGTCTTTAACTTTTAGATATATATTGATTGAATCAGATCATTTGATCATAAGTCATAACTATTACTATTAAGTATTTTTATAATACACAAAAGAGTTATATAAAATGTTATATTTAAACTTTCTATGATTTAAAATTTTACTATATTAAAATTTTAAGAAAATTGAAATAACTTATGTCAAATTGAAACTTACAAACATTATACAATTGCACTTATATGGTGGGTAAAATATATAAATCAAATTTATATATTTTAAACTTATATGATATGAATATTTCTATTAGAGTTTATTGGATATTATATTTGAAAAATGTATATTTAGTGCTTGCGCTTTTATATTTTGTGCTTAAGATCTAAGAGGCTTGTGTTCTTAGCAATATGGTTTCACAAAAAAAAAAAAAAAAAAAAAACTATTTTATCTATTTTACTTTTTCACTTTACAATGCACTCAACGTCAATAGATCTATATTTTTAGCTATTTAATTAAAATAATATAAGAAAAATTAATAAAAAGTAGTGCGAATACAACAAAAAGAGATTTCTTTTTATTAAAAAGCAATGTGAACACAAAAATTAAATTATTTTATTTATTTTTTAAATATGAGCTACAGTTCATAGCCAAAAGTAGTTGTGCACTATAGCTGTGAAGTCAAAAAATATGGCTTTGGTTCAATCAATGTAGCTACATTTTGGTATTTGATAGTGCTAAAAATAGCAATATAACTGTTTAGCACCACCTATACTAGTACTCTAAATGTGTTTGACACTTTTACCAACATTGCCTTTAACCTCACCCTTGACCCAAGATGTGTCAATTCAGCTTGACAATTATATCCCATTTTTGTTAAAGAAAAAAGTTAACCGATACCTTAAGGATAGTAGCTAAGAAATATTTTTAGAAACTTTTTATAAGGAAAAAAAAAAAAAAAAAAAAACAGCTAACTTTTTTGACAAATTTTTATATCTTTCATAAAAGTGGTATTAATTTTTAAAAAAAAATGATCTATTAACAAATGTTCTAAGGATACCCGTTAACTAGACCCTTTATTAAATTTAAAGCATTAAGATTGGAGAAAAAAAAAAAAAAAAAGAAGAAGATCCCAAGTCATTAAACACCGGTATCCCTTACTAGAAACCCAGAAAATCCCTAACAATTCTGAAACACTACCTCATATTCCACTTTTTTTTTGTATACCATTAAAGGGAGATAACTAGACCCTTATTAAATTTAAAGCAATAAGAGTGAGTGAAAAAAAAAAAAAAAAAAAAAAAAAAAAAAAAAAAAAAAAAGAAGAAGAAGAAGAAAAGAAGATCCCAAGTCATTAAACACCGTATCCCTTACTAGAAACCCAGAAAATCCTAAACAATTCCGAAACACTACCTCATATCCAATTTTTTTTTTATACCATTAAAGGGAGATAACTAGACCCTTTATTAAATTTAAAGCAATAAGAGTGAAAAAAAAAAAAAAAAAAAAAAAAAAAAAAAAAAAAAAAAGAAGAAGAAGAAAAGAAGATCCCAAGTCATTAAACACCGGTATCCCTTACTAGAAACCTAGAAAATCCCTAACAATTCTGAAACACTACCTCATATTCCAATTTTTTTTTTATACCATTAAAGGGAGATAAACAGAGTTATACAAACCACAAAAGAGCGGAGTTATGCCAAGATTAGCGTACAGGCATTCTGGTTGCCATATAAGCTACAGACAAAACCTACTCTACAACAACTTTAGGAACTAATTAAGTAAACTTTGGAAGTTAATCCATCCAGCTGTAAATGATTTGTGTCTGCCAACAAAGTCCTTTCTTGCCAGTTTGGAACTTTCTTCTTGTTCAAATTTGGATTAGTCTCCTGTAGGTACTCAGAATCAAAATGCATTGGAAACCATAGTGTTTTGCCTTGAGAGTTGCCTCCACCATAGCTTACAGTGTGGCACCCCATAAACTGTTTTTGCTGTGCTAATAGCTGTTCCCCAAAACAAGATATCTCCCTGCACATTCTTTGCCTCAAAATCATACGCACTCCTCCAAGCCTTTTACCTAATATTCCAATAACATTAACACGGGAAACCATTATAATTTAATTATAATACCATCATTATTGACGGTCACAGCAACAACATATTGAGCAACACCCAAAAAAAAAAAAGTGAGGAAGACGAAATAGAGAGGATAATAGCCGGTGCAACATCAAATCAAAACCGAATATAAATAATTTTTATAAAAAAAAAAAAATTAGAGAAGAAATGCATAGAAACTACCCAAAAAACATATAGCTATGATTATGAAGAAGAAATATATTATTTCAACACTCTTAAAATTCATACATTTCGGGGCTTTTTGGATTTGCTGTTTCCATAACTCATAACTCAAAAATGGTAGGACCCATGGCTAAGAAGTCTGTTTGGATTTTGTTTCCAGTTTTTTTTCTATCACTCAATTCTCTGATTTTTCAGTGATGAGTTATGGAAACTAAAAACACATTTTAGGTGTTTTCAATTTTCAAAACTCTGTTTTCAATAGCATTTCTATAATTAAAACTATATACTGAGTCTCACGGTCAGAGTCAGCCGCAACTTTTAACCCTCTTTTTTTTTTTTTTTTTCTTCACTGGGTTCGGTGAGTTTGGTTTCTTCACCTTCTTTTTTTTCTTTTTCCTTTCACACCAGGGAACTTCTTCTTCTTCTTCTTCTTTTCTTTTCCCTTTCACGTTGGGTCTTGGTCTTCTTCATTAAGTTTTTTTTTTCTTCTTCTTTCACTGGGTTCGGGTTTCTGGGTTTTTTTTTTTTTTCTTCTTTCACTGGGTTCAGGTTTCTAAGTTTTTTTTTTCTCCTTCTTTCACTGAGTTCGGTGAGTTTGGGCTTCTGGGTTTTTTTTTTTTTTCACTGGGTTTAGTGAGTTTGGGTACTGGGGGTTGAAGGAAAAAAGAAAAAGCTGCACCAAGTTACAGTTATGGGGCCCACAAACAGTTGAAAATTTTGAGTGATGACAAATTAAGTGATGGTGCCAAACAGACTTCGTGTAGGGAGTTTGGGTATTTTAAGTAATAAGTGACGAAAATTAAGTGAGAAGTGATGAATGAGGAAAAAAAATCCAAACAGGGCCTTAATATCCACACTTTTATTAATGTCGACATGATGTGAAATGTTGGATTAGATGTGAACAATCATTGATTGTCTCCAAAAAAAATTGGGTTTGAAAAAAAAAGTTTTATGTTTTGAATTGGAGTTTGAGTAATGCATACCTATAGAGCTTATATTAATCATTTATTTTTTAAAAAAAATTTATATAAAAAATTAAAATACTGTCAAAAAAATAAATCACTTTTTTTACTTTTTCATAAAAATTTCTTAAAATAATTTACTAACATATGTCCTAAGGGCATATGTTAGTAAAACCCTTGAATTGATACAAGCCAAAATACATTGAAATGAGCCAGTTAGATATCCTTCTCAAAAAAAAAAAAAAAAAAAAAAAAAAAAAAAGAGCCATATAGATATGTGAAAAGATAAATCATATATCTCTATCTATAGTCTACTAGCTTACTTCTCCAGTTTTTTTTTTTAATTAATATTAAAAAAAATACTTCTTCATTTTGTTTGTTTTAAATTAAGCTATAATTCTTAAGATTTCACTTATAAAAATATTAACTTTTTTATTATTAGATTTATTGTTTTATTTTTTAAAAAACTCTTTGAATACGCGCATAATCTTCAACTACTATGCACATGCTTAGTGTGTGTTTGGCATAAATTATTTTTGTCAACTTATTTTCGCTACTTTTCATGGGTCCTATTGCACTTTTTGGTATTATTTATAAGTTCTACTATACTATTTCAGCTAAATTTTACCTCATGCTCTATTTGTTTCGATGGAAAATATTGTGTAAAGATAGTTTTCCATATTTTCCAGTATTTGATAGCATTTTAATAAATAAGTCAAAGGAAAACTATCTTTAGTCAACATAAAAAGTATAACTTATTTTAAAACATTGTTATTTGTTTTCCACTAAATTTTTTTAGAAAATAACTTTATCCCACAACAAGCTAAATAAGGAAAGTTATGAAATTGTTTTTCAACTTATTTAAGATTGCTACCAAACATAGGAAAATGAGATAGTTTTATGAAAAACTTTTTTTGAAAAATGACTCATTTTCTAGAAAACATTATTACTGAAACAAATAGAGCATTAATCTACAATATTTTCAACAAAAATTTTTCAATTTCAACAAAATAAGTAGATCCTAAACAGGCTCTCAATGTGGTCCATTTGTTGCTTTTATTTTTTCTTTTTCTTTTTTCCAATTACCCAATCACATAAATGTTATTAGATAATTATAACTTTTTTTGTATACAAGATAGAAATCCTACTCTAACTTAATCTAAGTATGTGTGTGTGAAACTCCCTCTTGGAGACTTGAACCTCGACTCTTACCCCCCACACCCCACAAACACTTAATACTTGTGGAATGACCCTTGCATTAAGGGTTTGCCCCACAATTTGGGCCATGCCCTTGTTGATGTTGATGGGTTGGTTGCTTCGGGTACTCTTCTTCAATAAATTTATCCTTATTTACAACAATAACAAAAACAAAACAAAACAAAAACAATTAAGGTTATATTTAGTAACCGTTTTTGTTTTCTATTTTGAAAAACTTGTTTTTGGAAATATTAAGAAAAAACAATTTTCCTGTATTTTGAAATCAAAAGCGTGTTTGGTTAGTTGAAATTAAAAATGAAATAGTTTTTTGAAGAAAAAAATAGAAAATACTAAAATATGTTGTTATTAAGATTTGTACTCTAATGCTAACGCATTAAATGAGACAGATTTATTAAATTAAATGCGTGTTTTCATTGACTTTTGAAAATTAAAAACTGAAAGCAATATTTTGCATGTTTTCAGTTTCCTTCACAAATTGAGTTTTGAAAACGATTTTTTTTTTTTTTTTTGTCTATTTTGGTTTGCCAAACAAGTTTTTTAGTCTCAATAATAAAAAATTGTTTTTGAAAATAGAAAATAAGGAGAAAAAACAGTTACCAAACATACCCTTAGTAATTACATCATAGGTGCATGGATAATAATTCAAATATATATATATATCATAATTATTAAATTTTATGTTTAAATAAAAATTAGAAGAAAAAAAAACATTTAGAATAAAATATCGATAAATGGACTTGTTACTTAAAAAACATCCTTTCATACATTTGGCTGCTTTTTACAATGGCCAACTAGGGTTATGTGATCTTATTTGTGCTTTTTCTTTCCCCGGAAGTAGAATGGGTGATCGAGACCATCTTTTCTATGAGTATTTCTCTACCAAAAGAATATGTACGAATTTCATTCTCAAAAAAAAAAAAAAAAAAAAAAAAAACGAAATTCATTGGATAGTTCATGCACTAAAAGAAAAGGAATAGAATCACTTTATACAATTGCGTGGTCTCCTACAATATATCATATACATTATAACAAAAATTGTAACAGTTCTCGATGAGCAACTTAAATATAAAGGCCTCATTCAAGCAATCAAATATGATGTTAATTTTAGACTTACAAATCGTAAAAAAATTGTCAAAAACTCAATTTCATATTGGGGGGTCTATCCTTGCATACAACATATGAGATGTATCTTTATTTTTATAATTTTGGTTTGGTCTAATATTATGATTGGAGTAGGGTATGGTATTGCATTGCGGCCCATGCTAATCTGTGGTTTTTTAATGTTTTTAGCAGTTTGTTTCAGAGGGATAATTATTAACAATTCATCCCAAATATTACGTACATATAAATTTGATTAACCACAGAGCCTCAACTGGGGTGGTGGCGCAGTTGGCTAGCGCGTAGGTCTCATAGCTTCTGAGCGATCCTGAGGTCGAGAGTTCGAGCCTCTCTCACCCCAAGACTCATTTTTGGCCTATTTGTTTTTTTTTTTCATGCACAAGCATTGAATCTACAGTATTGGTATATACTATATAATTGTGGGTTGATCTCACCATTAAAAGCTAAAACTCAGATGCAACTTTTTTAGCTAAAGTCAAGTACAAGACATCAATTATAAAAAAAGCATTCAATAAATTGAAATAATTTGAAGAAAAATTGTGGGTTGATCTCACCATTAAAAGCTAAAACTCAGATGCAACTGTTTTAGCTAAAGTCAAGTACAAGACATCAATTATAAAAAAGCATTCAATAAATTGAACTAATTTGAGGAAAATATTAGGTGGTAGACTGCTAGTCAAATATATATTACATAATTCACATCTGTGTACCAATTATAATTACAACTGAGCTGAAGTCAAGTACAAGACATCAATTATAAAAAAGCATTCAATAAATTGAATTAATTTGAGGAAAATATCAGGTGGTAGACTGCTAGTCAAATATATATTACATAATTCACATCTGTCTACCAATTACAATTACAACTGAGGGATTTGCATGCACATTTGTAACCATATCCAAGTCAAATTGAAATGGAACAGCCACCAAAATCACACTCTGCAAGTTTGCTTACTACATGACCCCAACCACTAGAGCAATTCGTTATATTACAATACCTCGGGCATTTTTCTGGGATTGCTCGGGCATTTTTCTGGGATTATATTACAATCCTAGAACGAGGTATATACAAAAAAATTCATTATATTTTTCACAATAGTTAAATTAGCAAAAAAAATTTGTTGGTTCTCGTCTAGACCCACCACAAACATAACTTTTTTACTAACTATTAACAATCTGCCACATCAACATTTGTCAAATTTTGTGTCTAGCTTTTCTCAAAATGCCCAAGACCATCACAATTCATTATACTAATAATCCCCATAATTGTAATGACAACCCCTTCTAATACATAAATCCTGGAAAATACCTCGTTCTTTTTTTCTCTGTTTGAAAAATATAAAATCATTCAACTGCCATCCTTGCCAGTCACAAATTTTGGATACGTGTAGCTCAAATATGCCACTCATTAATCATGTAGAACACTCCCCGTTCTTAACATCAATGCTTTTGAAGATGCTAATTATTTGAAACCAAGAGCAGAAATGCAGTTAAAACTTAAAAAGCAATTAGAAATTCTAATTTCGAACTTGACGTATCACTATAACTTCTTTGAACAATTTCTGTTCTCCAAGATGCACCTTGTATGTAAATACAACTGCTGATTCGCAAGCATCGAATCTACAGTATTGGTAGTAAGAACAAATAAAGCAACTTTACAATGAAAAATTAAAGCCTACTAATTTTCTATCAATTTCTCTTGTTTATCATTCTCACAGATTTTCATTCCGAGTCACACTCTTATTTCTAGGGAAAAACTTCCCAAAACCATTTCGGGTTTTCTCAGAGGCATTGGATGGGTTTAGTGATAATGATGACTCGCTTTCATTACTGTTCTTTGAAAGACTTGAACCATCACTGACTATTTTCATAGATTCAGAATCTCTTTTGGGCAAATTCAGGTTGCTAATTTGCAATTTCAATGGTTCTCTACTAATTTTAGGCCCTTGCATTCCCTCACTAGTGAGTTCCAAAGGCTTTTCAGAGTCAATCAGGAAGTCTTCCAGTGTTGCAAGAGACTTCAACTGCTGGCCAAGGGATGCAATTGTTTTCTGACACTCTGCAAATTTACTCGCAGCCGCTGCAAGTTCCTTTTCCTGTCATAAAAATCAAGACATCAAACCAGTATATTGAGGAAAGCAGTTGGTATTTTTTTTAAAAAAGCACTTGTATGCTCAATTGGAAATCTATAAGATGCAGATTTGTCAGGCCTCTGATTTCTTTTTTTCTTATTGGTACGTACCCAATGGGTCTTGAACCCAGGGACCTCACATCTCTTATAGTCCCAATTCAGTTTAGAAGTTAAAGGGGGTCTTTCAACACATGACTTCTAAAAACTGCTAAATTAGCTTTCAAATTTACTTTCTATCTGTGAAGGCATATTTGCTTTCATTTGGTTGGGAATGTATCTCCAAATTACTTAAATCAAGTATCTTCCAGAGAAGGGTAGGACTCTATTTGGGAATGAAGATATTGAACTTGAAACTAATTGGCAGAATGGCAGTTCTGCAAGCAGCATCATGCAAAGACTAGTTAACTAAAATGGGCAGCACACAAACAGCCACAGCAGATGGTAATAATTCAAATCACGTACCTACTGCATGGTAGCTTTTAGATGTACTTTTACAACTTAAAAGAATAATTGCTTTTATTTGGTTAGGGAGTAGGGACCATCTCGAAACTGCTAACAGGAAATACCTAAATCTTACTTTGTGGTCAAGTAGCTTAACAGAAAAATTGAAAGACAGTTTCAGAAGTTGAAAATTGAACTTGAGGCTAATTGGTAGTTCCATGCGGCCTAATTAATGAAAATGGGTTATCGCATCATCTGCCTACCAGACATAAACAAGTAATAATATATCTCTTAAGTATTACATAATTTGCATTGTAGCACATGCTTAAGGAAGACTTTCTGACAGAGACCACTGCATATGCTTCTTTTTCTTGTAAATACTTGAAATGGGGTCATAACAGCTGTATGAAATCAGCAGTCACTACCAATCATGCACTAATAATAAGGCATTCATGGACTTTAAACAGCCAATGTGTCGTTAACATTTAACAATACCAGTACTGTTTCCTAATAGGAACATGATTTTCTGCATTTTAAATATATTAAAATTGCAAAACGAATTTGATGAGTTTTCAATATATATATATATATAATATATATATATATATATATATATATATATATATTCCTGTATACTAAATAAGAACAGATATTATTTATCTGTCTTACCAAACTAACCTGCTTTATCTTCAATTCACCATTAGGTTTGTCAAACGCAGGAGCTCAGCTTCACGGTGGAGCTCGGCTTCTCTTTTCATTCTTAAAAGTTCATCCTCCAATTTCTGATACTTGACCACATTTTCTGCTGAAGAAGCATGCTCCTTCTCGACCTCTTCTTCTAATGAACCAACTTTCAAAAGCAAGGTTTTGACCTCAGCTTCAACAACTCTGAGTTGTGACTCTGCCATTTCCCATTTTGTTTGGGTAACCTTTACTTCTTGATCTGCCGCCAGCTTTAATTCGTTCACTAGTTCTAACTGAGTCTGCAGTTCTACCAACCTTACCTCTGCTTCCTTAAGCTGACTCCTTGATGTCTCCAGCTGCTTTTGGCATTCAGTAAAAACTATCTGTAATTCCACTTTTTCGGCCTCCAAGCTCTCTAACTTTTCCTCCAGTTCAGCGGTCCTGTTAATCATGGCTTCAAGTTCTGCTTTCATAGGGCTTTCAGCAGCATTGGCTTGATACAAAGCAGGCCCTTTTTCAAGGGAACGGCTCCCACTTTTTGTGTCTGGCAAAGCTGCAAGCCTTTCCATTTCAAGGAAATCATCCATGAGATTGATTTCTACTGAAGAGACCATAAGGCTCCTTCCAAGAGCCTTCTCATTCTTATGCTGATCAAGTTCTGTGATTAGAGAAGATGCCCATGAGTCAGAACGGCTTGATTCACAACAACTAGGTTCCAAGCGACTCATTTTGCGCATATCAGATTCAACCGCAAGTAGCCTTTCCCCACTGTCCGACTGGCTATCTGTGAAAGATTCCACACAAACTGAGGAGACAGTAAAGGACTTGCGATCATTAGCAGGGAAAGCTCTACGAGCTGTAGCTTTTAGCCTACGGCACTCAGCTTCAAGCTTAGCCACCTTCTTGATGCTTTCTAGATGTTGTTTGCTGGCTGTTTCAGCAGCCTGTGTGCTCAAGTCCCTCTCCATAATCCTGATTTCTATCTCCTCAGCTCGAGAAAGGAGATCAAGTTTGAGGGCTGAGTTTTCTTTCTCTACAGCCTCAAGCTTTGGGCGGAGATCAGAATCAATTGAAGCAGCAACTTCAGCTTTAGCAGCCTGAAGTTGAGCCTGAAGCTCAGAAAGCTGCCGGTCAAGCTCAGACTTTGTAGATTCCCATTCATGAGTTTTCTTCGCAACAACTTCGGTGATCTTATTATCTTGATCTTCTCTGGATTGTCTAAGTTGCCTCACACATTCTTTCAATGCTCCATCAAGATGACCAACACGATCTTCAAGAGCTGAGTTCTTCTTGTGGCAGCCTCAAGTTGTTGCTTTAAAGCTAATACTTCATTTTCAGACTTCTCCCAGCCTAGCATTGGAAAGGCAATCAAGGAAACCAGTTTATTACACACATATGGCGGCCACTAAAGGAAATTTAAAATCAACAAGTAATAGCCCCTAAAAAGAGGAGCTCACCAAACAAAAAGTGTTCTCATAATCATTAAACTTTAAATATACCTATTTAAGATTGGTGAATATCATTCCTAACTTATTAAAAAAAAAAAAAAAAAAAGACTCCCTAAACTTTGTGTTCCAGGAAGTTTTAATATCAATTCCTGATTAATAATTCATGCGAATACTTGATAAATATGATTTAAGGGGGAAAATGTAACAAAAATATATTCTTTTGAAATAAACATCATAACATGATGCCTTGATTATAACCTCACACGTCACTCCTCCCTCAATATTGTTTAATAATATTTCTCCCTGAAATTTGTTCTTGGTCTTTCAGAAATGGTGTGACCCTAAATTTACCTTTTCACAACACAAGTTTAGATTTATTTGATGTAACAAAAATAATGTTGCAACCTAATTTCCCATAGGAGTTCTACATCTTTTCTTTTTTTTGGGGCCACCATTGTTTAAGAGAAATTTCATGAATAAAAACAGTTGAAGAAAGAATACCTGAGACAGCTTCTTCGGCAACTTTGGCATGCTGCTTTACCAAGTCTTCTTTGGCACTAATGTTCAGAAGAGCAGCAGATAGTTTCTCCGTTAAGGTCTTCACACTATCATTAGCTTCTTCATCAACAATTGCAACTTTAGATGTGACCTCTGGTGATTGAGTACTTTGAGCTGGATATGCCTTTCACAACGTAGTAAATAAAATAAGATTTTGTTCTACCACATCATTCAAAGGGCAAAACCAATCTGAAACTTACAAGAGACCAAAATCATGCAACATTTCTAGATCACAACATTCATCCTTTAAAGGAATTATAATTGAGTCAAGGAAGCACACAACACCACAAATTTCATACAAAGCTCATCTAGACAACTCACACTGCAAGGAATCACATGTATATTTAAAATTTCAAATGATAACTATTATCAGAGAATAAAATATATTCAGAACATGACTATTATCAGAGAATAAAATGTATTCAGGACATGCTTGATTCAGAACACTTTCTAACTAGTGGTGAGAACAAGAAAACCTATCTACAGCTAAAGTTCCCATATTGTTTTAACAACTCATTTCCTTTGTTTTCTTCAAAGGAACCCAAGGCTTAAGTTGATAATATCTGCATCTTTTATTAGTACATTCCACCCATAGCTTATGTCACCTCCGAATCTGATAAGGTGAGAATTGCAGAATAATTTATTCTCACGAGACCATGAAAACAAAGTGATCAATATAGCCCTTGTTCCTTGAAAAGTTCATTGCCAAACTGATTTGTGACTTCTTGATATTCAAGTTTGCAGCTTCACAGTGAACTAACTCCAACAGCTAAAGATGAAATTTCTGAACTCTATTCAATGTTCTCTATTTTCCATATCAACAATTGTTACCGATGACCCTTTCTTTCATTGTTTTATCAGTTCAACTTGTCTAATTTCACAGAAAAGTGAATGTTTGAAGTAAATTCAAATTGAGGGACAAAGGTTGATTCAAAGTATTGAAAGAAATGAAATTATGAGTGAAGATAATATGAATAAAACAACAAGAATCAAAGTAAAACAGGCAATGAGAATGATGAACTAAGAATTAAACATATGGAAAAATTGACCAAGAAGATAGAAAGAACACTGAAAGTAAAAAAGAAAGCCAATGAGGGAAAATTAATATTTGTAAAGAGAAATAACTATGAAGAGAAGTTTATATGTGCTAGGGAAGGGAAGAGGAACTCCACAAACAAAAAGCATCCCAAAGATGTGGACTAAAAAGTTGAATTATCTCGTCTATCTGAATAATCATTAAAAGATTTGTTAGGTTTTCCCCTGGTTATGAGGAATATTCCGTAATAATCTTATACGAAGTGATAAAATAAAAGTTATGGGACAAGGTATCCTGAGTTTTTGATATTGTTTGCATCTTTGGGTCTATAAAAATTCCTATTCTAAGGTATCACACTTGAAAGTTGAAAGAGGAAAGGTAACAGGTTGATAGTTCTGTTGCAGGAAAACATGCCAAGCTTCATGTGGAAATGGCTATTAACAACTTTAGTTTTTGGTATTTCAACTGAACAATTTTGTTTAGAGTTTAGTCAACACTGATATAGTTTAACAGTCAATACTTTAGATTAATTGGCCAGTTAACTGAATATTATGAGAGTCAATCACATAGAATGTAATCAATCAGAGAGCAAATTCATTGCAGACTCACTGTTGTATAACTCAACCCCTGCCCCTCCCAGCAGGTGATTACAGTTTTTTCTTGTCTTAATTTATACATCAACTAGTATAAAACCATGCTTTAAGCTTCCACATCAACACACTCACATAACTATTTTCATGGACACTCTGGACGAACTCAAGAGTCAAGACATACACTTTTAGAATTGCCACCTTTTGCTTCTGTGATCACATTGGTCTAGATAGTTTTTGTCATTGCAAAGCGTATTTGATACATGAAGGAAAAAATGTCCCATGACACCAACTTTCCAGAGTCATAATAAGTAAACAAAAGAGGAAAAGGAAAGGAGAAGAAAGAAGTTGTCTCTGATTATAATGGCATGAATATTTCAACAAAATGAGTTAAGACATTTGAACTACATTTAATATAATTCCTTTTTTGTACAGAAACAAATAGTCGTTAACAAAGGGGATAAAAAAGAATGAATTGGACAAGAAATGATCATTATCTATGCAAATCCCAGTTTTTCATACAATTCAACAACCCAATTCATCAAATGGATTCCTTCACACCACAAATCCCAAAACCACCTACCTGCTCATCAGAAAATCTTTCAGAATGAGAAGATAATGATCCCGAACTCTCGGTCTCACCAGGGCTCTTCTCTGAAGATTTTCTTCGCCATAGCCAGCTCCGCCGGTCCATTTCGAATCCCAGCAAAGCTTCACCTCAGTAGCCTCTCACATAGACTTTCATCTACAACTTCATAAATAAAAAACCAGCAACCATAAGTGCTACATTGAGAAACAACCACCACATAAAAGCAACACCAGAGCTAACAAACTTTGAACCTTCACTGCTTGAAATTTAAAATGAAAATCTTACAATTAAAACCAGGGAACAAGCACATCATCCACAACTATAAAAACCCTGTCATGGGTTTGTGTTGTATGGGAAATTCTGAGCTTCCAAACGTTTGTAAGCAACCAAAAGAAGCAATAAGATATAACCAACTGTTTAACCCAAAAGAGGTTGGATATGCTGGTAATTACCAGCTTTACTTACAATTCACTCCACAGTCCAATCTACCCTGAACAATATTAGAAAAAAAACTTATAAACCTTTTTACACCAACCCAGAAGAAAGGGAAAGGCCATGTAGTCTGAAATAGACAGGGAAAAGCAATAAAAACAATTTATTTGAACTGTATAACTAATTACAATTTATTTACTTCAAGCACAATATTCGAACAAACTGTTTATCATTACCTACCAAATTCCCCAAATTTTACGCCATACGATATGTGTATGTGTCTGTGTCTGTGTGTGAGAGAGACAGACAGACAAAAAACCAAAAAAAAAAAAAAAAAAGTTGGGAGAGGACCACAAAGGAGTGTGAAATAGACAATACCCACATTTCAAAATATCTTGAAGAAAACTAAGAAAGAGCCAAAGACCCACTTCGAATACAACTCAATACATATCACATGATGAAAACCAACATGAAAAGAAGAATACCCATTTCGAGATAGCTGAAAATGTTGAATCCCATCAAAGCCAAACCGCAATAACTAAAGGCCTCTCTGGAAGCTGAATGAAAATGAGAGAACACACACAAGCTTTGACAATGTGCAGAGAGAGATCTGATGGGGAATGTCAGAAGAAAATGTATAGTATTATTGTGTAGGGATTGATGAAGTAGACAGACACATGGAGAATATTGAAATACTGTACTTCGTATTTGTTTTTAACTCTTTTTTTTTTTTTTTTAAGTTTACTTTTGTTTCTGTGTTGAAAAATCAAAATAATTAAGAAAAAATAAAAAAGTTGGACCATGTGAGAACATGTAGTTAGGAGGAATGGTATTAAAAAAGTCTAGACCTACGTTTTTAACTTTGTTTTTTTAATGTTGCTGAGCTTTAGCTTAGAGGTACCTACTTTTTCAAATGCAGATTGCATTATTCCCGCCCTTGAATATGGGACTTGTCACTTCTCCGCAACTGTTCTTGATCTTCATGTTTTGCCTGTGCTTTGTTTTTTTGAGATAAAAGGTAGAATACCTGTGCTTTGGTAGAAAACAAAAACCATAAATAAAAACATAACAAAAAGTTATTTTTATAACTTTAATGAAAAACAATAATTTCCTAAGTACTCATTTTAGAAAAGAAAATGGAGTTTTTTTCCTCCAAAAAAAAAAAAATGGTGAAATGGAGTATCTTTTAAGAGAAGGTGATATGACTCTGGCTTTTTTTTTTGGAGATCTATGACACCGGCAATTATTAGTAATTAATCAGTCCTTTTATCAATTATTTCTCTCTTTTTTTTTTTTTTGCTTGGTCAGTTATTTCTCTAGAATATACCTTTCTGAGTCCAGTTTACAAACTTATAGCAAATATGTGTAATGTTATTGTTTGGGGACTTAAAAATAAACAAATTGGTTTTGATACTCACAATTAAGGCTCTTTTATAAAAATAAAAAATAAAATAAATTATAAGGTCCCTTATACAATAACAACAAACTTGACAAGTAAATTAAAAATCAGTTTTAGGCTTTTAGCTCTAAAAAATTAATGTTTTCTCTTGTACTTCATGACTTGTTTAGAATTGGCTTGCTTCTAAAGCTCCACTACAATTAATGAAAGTTTTGCCCAAGTTGTTCAATTGGGTTTTTCCTTTTGAAGGCACAATCTTCTTGAAGCATTTGGCTCTTTTCTGTACATATCACAACTTGATACCTTAGTATGTTGTGAAATTAGGTGTATAATTAAGTTCTCCATCATAAATAATAATTGTTCAAGTGAGATTGAGATTAAGTGAAGAAACCTTTAGGGGGGGGGGGGGGAGGCTCTAAAAGCTAACAAAAATTGTGGTACCCTTGATTTTTTGAGATATTAATTGTGTGTTAAATCCTACATTGGGCATAGACTAGGCTCAACCTACCATCATCCAAATTCAAACCAAAATCTATCCAATCCAAGCTATCATTTGGTAAACTGATAGTTGTTGATTGACAATAATCAATATTATTGGTTCGAATGGCAAGTTCTTCAAGCAAACACCCGATTTTGATCGTCACAAGCTATCGTTGTCCTCCACCCCTTTACTCTTCTCCATTCAAATTTTTGTCAATCTGTGAAGAACATCACTAGATTCAATGAAGATCTACTAATTTTGATGAGATCTCCACCAAATTTGGTGAGATTTTTATCAGATCTAGCGAGATCATCACTAATCTAGTGAAATCTCATCAAAATTCAACGAAGATTTAAGATTTGACACAAAACTACCACCATTGAAGGAGATATTAGATTTGACCAATCTGACAGTTCCAAATTGGTTTTTTTTTTCTTTGTGTGTCAATTAACAACCCATATTCTATTAGTCTGCAACGAGTGCATGGGTCTAAAACCTGATCCAATCAAGTCAAGCACAAGTTTAAGGGGAATCCAACTAGACTCAACCCGTGGACACCACTATACTAGGTTAATTCAAGGTTTTTCAACAATTATAAGAAGTCTTAATTGTGACTAGACTAGTATTTTTGGGAAATAGTATAGATATGACTAATAATGCTTTCATGAAATGCCAAAACAAAACAACTCTAAATTTTAAAGATCAAATTGTACTTTAATTTTTTTTTCAAGTATAATAATATCAAACCTTTTGGCGTTGGATTTATGATCGACAATATACAAGTTTCAGGTGGAAACTGAGATTAAGTACCCATTTGAAAGGTTTTTATTTTCTTCTTTTTGAGAGTGATTAAACCTCTTTTTTTTCCCTTTTTTCTAAGAGTTATTAAACCATTTTTTTCCTAAGAGTGACTAATCCTTTTTTTTTTCTTTTTTTGGGGGGGCTCTAATAGGCTTTTGGAGTATTTGGTGAGGAAGAAATCAGCTCCTTTAATAATTTTTTTTTAAAAATGTTTGTAATGAAACTGGTGATGAGGGTCACATTTTGAAAAGGTGGACTTTCCTTTCACAAGAAAAGGCTCCAAATAGGCTTAAAAATTAAAATTATATAATTTTGAATGATAAAACTATATCATTTTGAACTTAAGTGGCATTTAACACTTATGTCTTTAACAAACAAAGATGAAATGACAAAATTAAAAATAGACCAAACGTTAGAGATGAAAATTCTAAATTCTAAACACAAAAGAGTAAAACCAAAAGATCCCAAACTTAAATAGTGTAATTTTCAATTTAGTAAAGAGATTCTAAGAAAACATGGAAAAGCCACAAATGAGATTTCAAATATTACCTTTCACATAGTCTAGAATGAAGGAAAGGTTCAACCAATTTGTAGTATACACAAGTTAAAAGGATTATTGGCCAACCACGAATCACGGGTCTCAAATTTCCTTACTTTGATGAAGAAGATCCAATCTGATCTATTTTTCACATTCAATTTGACTAATGATAAAGTATTGGATGAGTTTATGAAGGCACTTTGTACACATTTGGCCCTACCATGTATGAAGCTTTTGACAATAGTCACAATACGAAGTGCAAGACGGTACTATTGACCAAATAATTTTTGATTAGTTGCTTTGAGAATGGACTAAAGGTCCATTCATTGTATTCAAGCGTGAATTTTTTAGAGTTCATGTTTCCACCACCTATATGATGGCCGCTATTGATTTGGGCGAGGCTTATAAAAGAACATCAATTCTCATCTCTTTGGCAAAGCAAGGTTGGTATCCAGCACCAATCAAATTATTAACAGCTAACAAAAGGGTCAAGGATTGTACTATAATCTATAATTGTCATGAGAAATTTGGTCTTGCCTATCGATGTAAAATGTGACAATTATTTTTTGATAAATAAGATAATATTTCAAACTTATGATATCTATTTTATAATAATTATTTTTTATTATCAAGTTAAAATATCAAATAATTTTTGAATTAAGCACAGTTGAATTTCAAATATCTTGTTTTTTCTCATAGATGCTATTAGTTGGCTAAATGATAAGCAAAATGAAGAGGTTGAGGTTTTTTTTGACAAGAAAAGGATTGAGATGTTTGACAAAAATGTTGGACAGTCCACCAGCAAGTCATAGGATCCTAATCCTAGCAATCACACTCCACTGCCAAATATATGGTGCATCACAGACTTACTTACCATGCAATATATTCAACGTTACATCAATTACTTGTCCTTACTGGAATTTGCCCTATATATTAGTAAGAAAATAAATAATGGGATTAGCATATGATATAACCTTGATAATCTTTCCCTCTCTCTCATATTTGATTGAGCAAAATGATATCCAGGTAAAGAAATATGTAAATGCTGTACATACTATTTGTCGGTTGAGTTGATGTAGACATCTCAGATTTTCTAAGGAAACTTGACGTGTGAAAGTCTTTTATAGGCTTTCTATTTAACAAACATTCTCAAAAACCCCTTCTCTTTTTCGTATTTTTAGACATAGCTAGTTGTAGAGTTTAGCTTCATTAATTTAATATAAGCTCCATATTTTCTCTCATGGATGTGACATTAGGAGTGACATCCAACCAACAAATGATTTTATTGGGATGTGAGGATAGCTGTTATTTTTTTTAGGCACCCAAAACAAGTTTTGGCTAAAATACAATTTAGTCCTTCAAAATTTATAAAAGTTCTTTAAAAAAAATTTAGTTACTAAGATTTCAATTATCATTTACGATTATAAATGTTTACCTCCAAACCAATTTAGAAGAAACTTTTCCAACCAACCACATGGCAGTTGAAAAGACCATCTAAGTGTACTTTTAATTTATGACTTTTTCAATTGGTCATATAATTTATTTAAATAATACACATAGTTTTATGAATCATCACATAGTCGGTCGGGGAAGATTTGTCCATCCCAAAAATCTTAATTACTGGTAAGATATAATTACTGCTAGCCTCCACCTTCATATTCATCCGAAAAGTGTTGTAGCCAATTCAGCATTACGATCCACTTTGTTCATTTAGCATTGTTTTGGCGTTCATTTGGGTAAAAGTAAAATGTTTTTTTTTTGTTTTTTGTCTCAGTTTTTTTTTTTTTTTGGCAAATAATCTAACTTTTAAGTTTTAACCTTTTTGAAAATTAACTAGCTTTTAACTTTTTATCACACTTTTAACATAACAATTACAAAAAACTATATATTTGTTTTACAAACATGATGCAAATAAGCTATCAAAAGTTGTGAAGTACCTAAACAAACTCTTGTTATTGCTTAACCCCAAAAGAGATAGAGAAAATAGAGAGAATGATGATAAAGGGGAGAGTTATTGCTTAACCCCAAGCGCACTTGAGTTTTGGTACTCATGATGCTTTTTGCACAATTTTTTTTTCAATGTGCTTAGCCATTTAGTAGCGGCTCCAGGACGTTCCTCAAGAAGCATGAATTACACAATCTAATAAAAAGAAAATTTTATATATTGACAACAATAACAACAACAATAATAAAAAAAAACATGCAAATACATAAAGTTTTACAACATATAGCTTGTAGAGTTCAATTGTGGTTGTTGTTAGTGTTGCTCAACAGGGATGGACAACGATGGCTAGGGAGAGTAAGTGAGTTTCTTATTTTCTTTTAGCCTTTAGGTTTGATTTAGTTTTAGTTTAAATTGTTTAATGACTTGTGGATCCGCGAGGCACTAAGACAGTGAGGATTTTTTTTTTTTTTTAATATTTGTTGAATTAAAAACGTAATCGTGTTGGTGTTGGAGTATTGATAGCCTTAGTCTGAGATGAGATTGATCTTGTACTAGGTTTTTCTATTGGCATTTGTTTTGGGCTTTGTTAGTGGTTTTATTATTATTATTTTTCCAAATTTTCATTCAAGTTTTTTTTTTGGGGGTTTTTTCCATGATTTAATAAACCAGTACAATAAAAGAACCGAAAAAGGGACTGGTTACTAGTTTTTTTCGTCGGATCGAGATCCGACCAATAGTCAAACCGGTGATGTCATAAATAATATAATTAATAAAATTTTAAATTATATAAATAAAAATATAATAAGTTTATTACTAATAATATGATAGCAAAATGTAAAAACATAATATTTAGTGACACTTTTTGTGTAAATTTAATCAAATTTTCATAGAATAGACAATCACATGTTTAATTATAATCATAAAAATTAAAATTTTATTTTATATATATATATAATGAATTAATTGATTTTATATAAAAAAATTAAGTAACTTTTTAAGTTTATTCACTTAATTAACTAAAACTACTATTTTTTCTAATCAAAATTATCGGAAAAAGAAAAAAAAAGTAGTTGTACAATAAAAAAAACTAAATTTACGTGACTTTGACAAATTAGTTGTATAATATATATTATAATGTTTTTGAGGAAAAATATTCGTATAATGACAATGTGTCAGGTAAAGTAAAAACTAAAAGTAAAGTCGTAATATAGGCTTAAAAGAATATAAAAGCATGTGGTTCTTTTTGCTTGAAGGACCCTAATATATTATTAAGTTGCTCAAATTATGGACCAAAATTTAATTTTATTGGCATAAAAAAATTCCGGGGTGTTCCCAAATTTTTTTTAAAGGTAGATAAATATAAAATTTTAAATTATTATGTATAGATTTTTTTTTTTTTCAGGTCAATGTGGTCCTGGGACCACTCTGGCCATAAGGTGGCACCACCCCTATAGCCATTGACTAAGTTTAATTTAGTTTTTAAAATTTTTTTAGGGATAATTACAATAAACACACTTGTGGAATGACCCGTTTTCACTTTGCCGACCCATGATTCAAAACTTTACACTTTACCCACCTAAACTTCAATCCATTACCTATTTGTTACCCACTTCACCCTCAGACGTTAGAAAAACACATTTTATTAAAAATCAAAACATAACACAGATTAAATACACGAACTATTGAATCTTTTCCTCACAAACACAAGAACACAACATTTGTAAATATAATTCAAAATTTTCAGTTGCACACATCCAAAACCAATTAAATCCTCCGAATCCATACCAAAAATCCCTCTCATTTTTCAAACCCAAACTGTAATAAAAAAAAAGATTTAGAAGCCAATCATAGATTAAACAGAAAATAGAAACAAACCAAAGAGACAAACAGCACCATTGTTCATCCTGCCAATGGTGGTGGTCGAGTGCTTCGACCTAAAGTTTGATGGTGGCTTGTATGATGGCTTGGCTGTCGTGGCGGTGGCTCGTAGTGGTGCTAACAGCGGCCATGGAGGTCAACCACCACTAGCAAGCCAAAATCAAATAAAACCCATATCCAAAAGGCAAAACAAAAAAAACAAAAAACGAAACCCACAAAGTGTTGCCACCCACTCCACCACCACCACTATTAGAACCCACAACTCAGCACCACCATCACCTCGCCCACAATCCACAACCCATAACCTCACCATAATCAGATCATTATCAAACCCACAAAAAAAAAAAAAAAAAAAAAAAACCCATGAAGCAAAGATAGTGATCAATTCGAGATCAAGCTCCATTCTCTCTAAACCACTGCTGGCCCTCTTCCTAGATCTGCTCCAAACTGTCGAGAAGGAGGCTGAGACCAAGACAGATGCGAGAACGAAGGAAATCAGATGAACCCACAACCAAAACCACAAAAAAAAAAAAAAAAAAAAAAATGAAACCCATGAAGCAAGAACGAAGGAAAATGAAACCCATCATTGCGGTGGCTAATGTCCTCCTTAACTCCACCATCGAGAGAGAGAAAGAGAGACTAATATGGAAATTCTAGGCATATGTTTGTTTTGAACCACAGGTAAATATTAGTTCACACTTTACCTGTGGTTAGGTTTGATTTTTCTGGGCATATTAGTTAACACTTGACTTGTATCATTTACTCGCTTTGCCGTTAACTAAATATTTGTTTAAATTTTTTTTTTTATGAAATATTTGTTTAAACTTAACACTTTACCTATGGTTAGGTTTGATTTTTCTGGGCATATGTTCTCATAGAAATTTTTAAGCAATCAAAAACCCTAACTTTTTTACTTTTGTTATGTTTGTTTTTCCCTAAAAATATGTTTTTCTAACGGCAAAGGGACGGGTGAGTAACAGATCCCTAACAGAAGTTACCTCAGGTGGGCAAAGTGTAAAGTTTTGAACTACGGGTAGGCAAAGTGAAAATGGGTCATACCACAGGTGGGTTTACTGTAATTATTCATTTTTTTATTTAAATTATATTTTATTAGTTTATTAGTGTTAAAAACTCTTCTTCTTCTTTTCAGTAGTTAATGGACTTTGTGGGACAAAAGGACCTACATTGACAACAAGCCTAAACTTCAAGGATTAAAATGAGAAAGTTTAAAGTACGAAAATGACAATTCAACATATTGATGTATTTGTTTTTTTATCAAAGTTTTTGTTTCTCTATCTTCTGCCCAGATCATCCCACCGAGGCGAGCCTTGCGTCCAAAAAGTTTTTGTTTCTCTAACCGTAAGCATAAATTTGAGAGTATAAAAAATTAAAAATTAAAAAAATACATTGGGCCTATACCATTCTTTAGTTTTGGTTTTGGCTTTTTTGGGCCTACATTGACAACAAGCCTAAACTTCAAGGATTAAAATGAGAAAGTTTAAAGTACGAAAATGACAATTCAACATATTGATGTATTTGTTTTTTTATCAAAGTTTTTGTTTCTCTATCTTCCGCCCAGATCAGCCCACCGAGGCGAGCCTTGCGTCCAAAAAGTTTTTGTTTCTCTAACCGTAAGCATAAATTTGAGAGTATAAAAAATTAAAAATTAAAAAAATACATTGGGCCTATACCATTCTTTAGTTTTGGTTTTGGCTTTTTTGGTGTGATGATCACTTCACAAGTATAAATGCTTGTAAGGTGTGTAGTAGGAACTGAGGTTCAAGTCTCCAAGAGGGAGATTTACATATATATATATATATACACACTTAGATTATAATTTCTATCTTGTATAAAAATAAAAATAAAAATTTAAAAGTTTGGGAGATATGGGTGTGTACATTATTGCTTGGGCATGGGCTTTCTTAAAAGTACATTGCCACCTCATAAGCTGAACCTAATTGAGGTTCAGCAAAGGGTGGGTTTCTTTTTTAAGTGATGTCCTCAGGATTGAGGCAAGTCTGTTTGCTATATTATAATCTTCTTTTTTGGGAATAAAGTTTTTAGTTCATCAAAGAAAAAAAAAGAAAAAAGAAAAGAGAATCGATGAAGGGCTTCTTTTTTTCAATTGTGCCGGAGGACCTTATTAAATATTTTATTTTTATTTTAGAACAGGGATGAACCCAAAAGGGAGCCCAAGGGGGCTTGGTCCCCTAGCCCAAAGAAAAAAGAAATTGCTTTACTTGTTATATTTTTCATTTTTGTAGTTGGGTTCTCCTTTTCCAAAATTTTAGGCTCGTCCTCTCTATTAAGCTTTACCCAATTAGCAACTATCCAACTCAAAAACTTAACAAAAACAATAAAGCATTCACAATGGTGATTGTACTTTAAAAAAAAAAAACTATTTTACCACAAAAAAATATTTTTTATTGGAAAAGTTAATTGTTTTACTACTACAGTAAATTGTTATAAATACTTGTTAACTATAGCAAGTTGTTAAAAATAAAAAGGATAAATTAATTTACATCCCTAAACTTTAAGGTTACTTGGACAACCCAAAGTTTCAAAACTTTGATTTTACACTCTAATGTTTGGTTCCGTTAGCAATTCACTTCTCACAGTTAATTTATACTATTAAATGACACATGTGCATGCTAAAGGGTTTTATTTTTGCCAAATCAACCCCAAATTACGTTGTTTCAATGAAAAATAAAAGCTTACCTGACACCAGCCGAACGGTACAATTTCCCTAGCTAAAATAAAAAACTCCAATCCTAAACTACACCATTTCAGTCAAATTCTAAAATCTCAAATCACTCGTATCATCTCATTAGCTACTCCCAAATCGCAGAGTAGGTCTTATCATGACAACCCATCCACCACTACAAGATAAATACTCAACACCAAGCTAACAAAATAAGAGAATCTCTAGAGCAGATTCATCATTCGACTACAAGTTTGTGGTGCTAGATACCCTTCATTTTTTTTTTCTTGGGACTTTCCGGTTTGATATACACAGCATGAAGCTTTGAAAGCAAAGGTCAAATAGGACTATATATAGGCGGCAATTCTGTTTAATGATTAGCAGAGAAGTGATTTCATTATCACTTCTTCTTTTTTTGGGTTTGTTCTAAACTTATTAACGACTAATTTTTCAAATTTGGGAGGACTACCTCTAAAATCTTCACGGTATGTCATCTTAGACAATGATGTTTTCAACTACTTTTTGGTTTATATGAACTTATGGATGGTATTGAGCCTGTTGGTGTAACAAATGTGTATTTGATAACGACCTCTCAACATCATTCAATCTAAATTAATGCCTTGAAAATTCAAAGAGCAATGACTCAAGAATCAAGATCCCTATCCCTAAATTGGCTAATCTGGGTTTAGTGTTTGAAACCAGAGTGTCCTCTTGTGTTATCCAAAGGATTTTCATTGCCACTATTGCATAGAGCGTGAACTCATCTTTAGTGATTCTTTTTGCGAGTAACTCAAGGTGAGACTTGCTATGCGATTTGGGAGTAGCTGATGGGATGATAAGAGTGATTTGGGATTTTAGAATATGACTAAAACGATGTAGTTTAGGATTGAAGTTTTGTATTCTAGCTTGGGCAAAACTGTATCGTTTGGATGGTGCAGGTAAGTTTTTATTTTTTATTAAAAAGATGTAGTTTTGGAGGCTGATTTGGCAAAAATAAAACACGTCAACTTGCACATATGTCACTTAACAGCCTTGGGGGGTAAATTGTTAATGGAACCCAATTTCAGGGTGTAAAATGAAAGTTCTGAAACTTTGGGGTATAGAGTCCAAGCAACCCAAACTTCAGGGATATAATTTGTAATTTACCCAAAATAAATAAAATACATTATTTTATTTAGATTTCCTCTCTTCCTTTAATTAAAAAACTCAAATTCTCTATCTTCCATTATTATTTTAATGAGTTGTTTGTATTATTTTAAATGAAGTGGTAAAAAAATAAAACATTTGATGTTGAATGTATTGTAAAGTGAAATAGTAAAATAGATAAAGTAGTTTTCTGAGGTGCTAAAGCTTTTTAACACCACTACTAGGAAGTAAGAATGTTTTAATTTTTTTTTTTAAGTCCTAGCAAGTCTAGTATTAAAAAATAATATTATTTTGTGTTTTTTTGTCTTTATTAGTAGTTGATTGCATCTTAATATATCAAGATACAATGATTTTGTATATTCATAATTTGTCAATACTACATAAATGCCTATTTGAAAATAAATTTTTTTAATTATTTTTTTCTTATTCTCCGCCCCCTCTATCTTGAGATTCTAAATCCTTCCTTGTTTTCAAAATTCCCCTATTGAATATTGAGGGTTCATTTGGTATATGTATTTAAAAATTAAAAATTATTGTTTGAAAATATTTATAAAAATAAGAACGGGTGAAAAAGTGTATAAAAATATGTGAAATATTATTTAAAAACTGAAAATTGTTATTTGAAAACAACCACCAAACACCCCCTGAGCATCCAAGAAAGTTTATCCCTTCTTCTTCTTTTGAATTTCTCTAAGGACAGTAAATGTAAATTTTTTTTTTTTCATTTTTAAGTATAACTTTTTTTGAAAAAAAAAAAAAAAAACTTTATGTTGTAAAAGATGGGATGTCTAAACATGACTGTCCTTGGACGGTGTCAAGAAAGCCCCAACATTGCATGGACAATCATCCCACTAGTCCGCGGATGGACCATCATAACAAGGCCCATGTTCTTAGTATGGTAACTATGGAGAATCCTTAGGCGCCCTCTTTAGGCGCCCAATTTGCCATGATTGAGTTGAGGGTATATGGGCTGAACTGTTGGAAATTAACCTTTGCGTACTTCCCATATAAATCCATCTTCCTCACCAAGCTATGGTAAGGCTGATTTCAATACTCAGTAAAATTTATACTCTTAGGGCATTATCTAATTGGTGTCGACAACATATTGGTGTTCTCAGTTGGAGTTTTGTTCCTGATTATCCTCCCCTCACATCTTGTAATCTCAAGAAGTTGTAAAAAAAGTGGTGTCCATAACAAAGTTGTATTCTATTTTTATTTATTTATATAATCTTTTCTATTATTTTTCTATTTGCCATGTTCAATTTGGACTTAATCCAAAACTTGATGTTTATTGCTAGCACGTAAGCTTGGATTCTATCAATCTATTTATTAATAACATCATTAATGAAATAATTTTATTATATAAAAAATTACAAATACGGTATATATATATATATATTTTTTTAAAATTATTTATTCAATATATGAATCCAAAATACTCTAAAACAATCCACTTTTTCTATAGTTAAGCATAGTAAATGCACATTAGGGCATGTTTGGTAGACTGTAATAGGTGTTCTAATGTAATAATTATTCCTATGGTTTAGTTATTCTTTATTTTGGTTATATTTTTATTACATGGAGTAATCATTCCTTATGAATAGCTATTTTTCAAAATAAGGAATAATTATTCATCTTTAAAAGGTTATATTAGTTATTCCTTAATAAGTGCAATAATTTCAAAACTTAATATATTTACAAATAAACAAACTTTCCATATACATCTAACAATTATAAAAATAAAAAATCATAAAAAAATAATACATATCTCTCTTAAATTTAAAAATAACAATTTTTAAGGAAATATAATTGTATGAGTAAGATATTTCCTAAAATAAATGTTAAGTTTTATTATAATGTTATAACTCACAGCCAAACTAATGAATACGTTTAGTTATTACATTATAATACACTTTATTACTAGTAATAAAGATTACAATTTCTGTCGTAATCATCATTCAACATACCAAATGTACCCTAAAAATTACAAATAAAATATTTCAAAGGTGATTGAACGCCAAATTTTATGTCAATTATATTTATTATTTTATTCATAGATTGATGTTATATATCAAATTTTAAAATGCAAATAACTTAAAATTTCAATATCTTATATATAAGATAGTTTATATATGATCATTTTGATATTTTATAAACATAGTATAAAACACTAGCCTCATCGCATGTGTTTAGCACATGCTTTTATGTAGTTATTTATATTTTTTTTTGGTTTAGTATCATAATGTTTAAAAATGAAATACAGTTAGTGTCCAAATTTTTAGGATCTTTCTCTATGTAAATTTTTTTCTCAATTAGTGACTAATGTGAATGCAAGCAACTATTTAAAATTTAAAATTAAAATAAAAAGTGGTAATTTAGAATGGAGAAGATATAGGAAAAAACATAAAACTTTGGAACTTTTTAAAAAAATAGTAAATTACTCTTTTAACTTATTCGTGTTTTTTAATTTAGAATTACTTAACTAAAAGAAGGGTATTTTAGAGAGTTTGAGAATTTTTGTGAGGATATTTTAGTACACAAAATGATGAAACTCAAATGGGGAATTTTTTTTTTTTAAAGGAAAAATAGGGAATCTTGTTATTAGCAATATAGATAATACAACAATAAGTGTATTTTTTTTAAAAAAAAAACTCATCTAATAATTATAAAAAAATAGATGTATTAGTACTTTATGTTTTAGAATATAAAAATCTATTCTAAACACACACACCAAATTCTAAGTCCATATAATAATTTTTTCTATTTTACTCATTGTGGGGGGTCCAAGGACCGAAGAAGGTTGGAATATAAAATATCTCGTATGGTCCCATCCATAGAAGTGTATTCGCCCCGAGGACTTCACCAACTCGAGAATGGAAGGGGATGCGAGATAGCGTTTCATGAAAACTAGATAGAAGAGAGTGGACCAAAGGGTGGTAGAGATGGTGGGAGGAAGCTTCTTGGAAAAGTATACCTTCCCCTTCCACATCGAATGCCCTGCAACAATAGGGATGACAATGGGGTGAGGTGGGACCGAAGAATGGGGTCTTTGTCCCCGCACTGCATGGTTTTGTCTTGTCCCATCCCCACCCTATCTTACATAAAGGGAAAAACTTTCTCACCCCATCCCCACACCTTAGGGCCCATAAAGCCCTACCCCTAGGGCTGTACACGGTGAAGTGCAGCCAGTTTTTGTGCCCATTTCTGCATCACACCGGAATTTTCAGTTTCCTTAAAGCTGCTGCCGCGCCTGAGGAACGGTTCTCCAGTAACCTTGTAGCGGTTCCAGTCGGCGTGATGGTCAGTGTCCACCCGTTTATCACACACATAGAGAGGAAGAAATATCTAAATTCTAAAACCAAAATTAAACCCAGAAAACTCAAGGATTCAAACCACAAACAAAACTTAGATCAAGTCTAAATATCAAAAGATTCAAAACCCATCACAAACCCAACTATTAAAACCCATTACAAACGACTTGCTTGAGTCTGATTGAGCTGAGTGATAGAGTGAATGGAGTTTTAGAGACTGAGAGCAAAAGTCTAAAAAAGAGAGAAAGAGACAAGTTAGAGTGTTAGACAACTGGGTACGGTGTGCGGCTGAGAGAAAACAAGGAAAAAAAAATATAATACAATGACTTAAAATTGCAGAAGTCTAAAGAGTGAAAATGAGAAATGAGACTAAAGAATAGAAATGACTAATGAGAGTAGATGAGTAGAAATAACTCAAGAGAAAAGACTTGTGTGGCTGAGATCAAAAGGGGGAAAAAATTTGCATAGTAACTGACTCAAACAGTGACAAGCATTGTTTTTTTTTTTTTTTTTCCTAGTGTTTTTGTTTTCAAAAAATGCAAGTGGAAAGAGAATGACTAACCATGCGGCATTTTTCTTTTAATATATATATTTTTTCAAAAAACTCAAGTGCCATAACTGTAACCCACTAACCCATACGACCATATATCATTTCTTTAATATATTTTTTTTCAAAAAATGCAACTGGGAGACACAGACTTTGACAAGTCCACTCAAACTCTTCCTCTGACACACGTTATGAACTGAGAAAAGTCGCTCACAGCCTCACACACATTAACTTCCTTTTAATTTAAAATTTCTTTTTGATAAGGCCCTATACATGGATGAATGTTAGGCCTCTTCTTCTTCACTTCTTTCTTATACATATTAATATATATAACATGCTCAGGTTGGTTCGGTCTTTGTCGGTGTGCACATCTCGGGGCTGATGGCCGCACCGGTCCGACGTTGGCACTGAAAATCTACCACCAACCACCATGTCGGAAACCTTCGGCGAAGTTCTGAGCGGGGCGGGGTAGTGCGGTCAGACCGGTTTTGTCGGTGTCGATATATCCTTGAACAGGCCTACCCGCCCCATCTCGTAAAACTCTACTTTTTGTTAATTTGCCCTGCAATTAGTACCTTTGTTTTAATAAAACCTATTTCATTAATAAAAATATACTTGAAATTAAAACTAAATTTATTCCATAAAAATCAAATAAATTTTTAGAAAAAATTGAATAATATAACCAAGCGTTTAACAAGACAATCACAAAAAAAAAAAAAAAAAAAATCTCATAGTATAACACATAACATAATAAAGGGAAAGAATCACATTGGGTAGAATAAAATAAGCTAATATTAATATGTTATTTAAATAGTAGGGTTTTAGGGTATGAAAAATTTATTATTATAACCCTTAGAAACGCGGGGAGGGCGGGGCGGGGTGGGTCTAAAAAGTCTAAACTTATCCCCGCTCTACCTCGTGATGCGAGGCTAAAATCTTGCCTCATCTCAACCCTATCACCTTTGCGGGGCGGGGAAAACTCGCGCGGGGTAAAGCGGGGAGGGGCGGGGCAAAATTGTCATCCCTATGCAACAATCTTATCAACTAAATTAATGAGGAAATGACATCTGAACATTGATTTCACAGTTAGCAGCCCCTTCTACTACATTCAAGAAACTCTTATGGGACAAGTATCCTAAGAGTAGCCATGAGGCATACACGTAAAGGGTTAGGATGTAAGAAGGAAAGATATACAAAGGAGGGGAGTCTCACAAATAAGGGATTAGAGGTTTTTCCCAAAAAAGCAAGAGAAAGAGAAAGACAAATAGTGTGAATTTTGTGTAAGGACTAGATTGTTCATGTACAAGAACTCAATCTTTGGACTAACCCGAGGAGAGAATTATTCTTAATAACAACTTGAATCACTTCCTTCTATTACTTTGTACTCTTCGACCATAAACTTTTGAATAGTTTTGGATACACCTGAACTATCTTCTCACTCTTTCTAGAAACACTATTGTTTGGGCTTGGTTTGAAAGACAATGTATCACTGTTCTTAGTTGGCTTTGGGCCTTCATTTTCCTAGTACTTACAATTATAAATGTTAAAATTTTGAAATACAAATAATTTGAAATTTAAAAGTGTTTATATATAAGATTTATTTATTATAATTATTTTAATACTTTAAAAACATGGTATGAATGAGACAGTCTAATCCAACAATTAATTTATGAAAAAAACTCATCAAGTACAAAACATAGTGCTAGAACATTACAAGTGGTTTTAAATGGTGTTTTCTTTGATATGGAAAAAGCCATGCCATATGTTTTTGTTTCCAATTAGGTCTTGTCAATTCTTCTAACAAAAAAAAACAGAAGGTCTTGTCAATTGAAAAATAATTCCAAGAGCTCTCTTTTTTTAATGCAAAAAAGACAAAAAGTGTCCATTAAATAAAATTAACAACAATATTTATATAATTAAAATTTTGAGTTTTCTATTTCTTTAAAATAAAATAAAAAAGTTCAAGCTTGAGCCATGCCCAAACCCTGGCCTCTCTATTTTTTATGGTCTTTGGTTGTGAATTTTGAGAAAGTAAAAAAGCTTAGCTGTAACACGTAAAAGAAATGAGCAGTCAAATCGCACTTAAAGAAATGGTACGAAAAAATTTATTTATATATACACCGCTAAGATAGTGAAAGAGTTGATATTTATTTATTGCGTCTATAACCAAATAATAGGAAAAAAAAAGAATATGTAACGAAACAAGAACTAAAAAAGAGTGACGTGGTTGGCTTTAGACCTACCCCACAGACAATGTCAAGAAGAAAATTTGACCAAATATTACAAAAGTCGCATTAAAAAGTAAAAACATTCTTACAAAACTCATACCTAACATCCCAAAAAAAAAAAAAACTCATTCCTCAGGTACACTCAAAGCTCTTAAAAAAAAGTTTCTTCAAAAAGAAAAAAGCTCTTAAAAAAAAAAAAAAATACATAGAGACAGTTTGGTATGGTTGTTTAAGTAACATTTTTCAAATTTAAACAATATTACAGGTATTTTTTCACATTTTTTTATTTATACATATTTTAAAAAATATAAACAACATTATTAAAACAATGTTAACAAACAGCCCATATATTCTCTAAACAATTGCCTCCGCTTGAACTCTTGCTCCCTTTCTGAAAAAGAAAGCCGAATATATGTACTAGTTTGCAATCGGGTTAGGCTTGCCGCATTGCCAATCCATGAAAAGGAATAAATTCCTTGAGGTGATAACTTAAGAGCCTTTCCTTGGTAGTTGACTAGTTGGTAGGATTAGAATTTCTATGGGCTATTATATTGTGTGGCCTAGGATATGTGCACTTGGCCCCCCTCATATTTAAGCCACTAGTCAAGTAATCTATGTGCAGTTTTACTCCTTTGTAAAAAGTTGTCAAGAAAATGCTTTCTAACATATTATATTATTTGTTTCATTGTAAAATTTAATTAAATCTTAAAATGTTTCCGTTGATTGAAAAGTTATTTGTAAAGATTTGTAAAACATTTTATCCCAAAATTGTTAGTTAAACATTTTACAAAACTCACTCACATTCAACCCTCCCCCTTCTCTCTCGCACAAACTGCCACCATCTCTTCCCTTTTCTCTTGCAAAGACACATTTGAAACAAAATTAAAATATTCAAGATTAAATTAACACATGTGAAACATTAAAAACCCCATTTTGACACATAGGTCAAATGTTAGGGATAATGAACAAATAAAAGAGGTTGAAAAAAATCTAAATAAATTATTAAAAAGTGATAAAAAGTATAATTTTAAATAAGATAAAATAACATATATGAATATAGATAAATAATCCGATTCAACCGTTGAGAATTCATGAGCCACTCAATAATAGTGTTAAGACAAAAGCTTTTGTTGTTGTTATATTTATTACTTTACCTAATAAGGCATAAGAAATGGACAAATTAATACAAAAATACTAGTAAGGCATAAGAAATGAACAAATCCAACCATTGATTCTAAGCCATCTTTTGATAATAAATTAACAATTCGAAAACCATTTCTTACCTATTCTTGATAAACCAACATTTATGTATAAAGATAGGTACCTCTGTTTATAGTACAACAATATAATTACCATTATTCAACAAAAACATGAAATTATCGCCCACAATATTTGTAATTATAATCAGTACTCTCTTTTAGTTTTAGAAACCATTTTCCCTCCAAGGATTAGCTTGCAGAATCGAATAGTCATGGCCACCCTCGAAACCAACACGACGACCAGGTGAGGCTCGGCTCATAATTTTTTTTATTTATAAAAAAAACATCGTATGTAACAACCGTAAAAACTGTATCTTTTTATCTTTGTGGTACTTTTTGTTTTTGGTAGATACTAAAAAGCAGGACTGTTTTGTTTGTGTGGTAGTTACAATAATGGGTAAAGGTATCCTCTGAAAGACAAGACAAAAGTTTTGGAACATTCTTAAAAAATTCAAAAAAGAAAAAGAAAAAGAAAAAAAAAACTGATTTGATTTTTGTGAACGCTTTCAATTCAAACTTTGAACATTTTAGAGTAGAGGGAGAGAGAGAGAGAGAGAAGGGTTAGAGAGGCAAGAGGCAATAGCGAAGCCGAAACCCTAACCCTCTCTCTCTCTTGATTGAGGAAGAAGAAGAAGAAGAAGAAGAAGATGAGTGGACAAGTGGGTCCTACAACTGGTCCAAGAAGGAACAGTGTGACCCAGAAACAACGTGGTCCTTCCACCGTCAAGAGATCCTCTGCTTCCGACAATAATGGATATGGGCATGCTCCCAAACCCTCTTCTCCTCCGCTTCCTCAATCGTCCGTAACTTCCCAATAATATTACGTTTGTTTTCAACAAAATTTTGTGTGTTTTGTTTTTTTTTTGTTGTTGTTGTATATTTCTATATGTACGTGTGTGTGGGTGTATTTTGATGTTGTTTTGGATTGATATGTGTGTAGTGCTACTGCCGTGGAAAGGACGGTGAAGAAGCTGAGATTGTCGAAAGCTCTCACGATTCCTGAAGGAACCACAGTCTCCGATGCCTGCCGGAGGATGGCGGCTCGTCGAGTCGACGCCGTGCTCTTAACGGATGCCAACGCCTTGCTTTCTGGAATCCTTACTGATAAGGTTTCCCAATCATTTCTTGTCCTGTTTTATCCATTCTTTTTGTTAGAATTAGAGTTAAACGTTTAAATTTACTGTTTTGTAATGACTTAAGCTTTTGGAACAAGGCAGTAGAACCGGGTTAAAATCCCACATGTAGTACTAGTGCCCCACTTATTAAGGTTGAGTCTGGACACACTTGTAGTAATTAAATTCACTATTTCTTAGCAACTTGAGCTTTTGGGATTACTAAGAATTTATTGCATTTATTAAGTGATTTTAGTGTGTTTATTTATTTATTAGGAATAGTTAGCGGATGCCCTACTAAAGGAATTTGTCTAGGAAATAAGAAACTTTGTATGAGTGGGGTATAAAAACTTTCTTATAATGTTCTATTAACAAATGCCCTAAGGGCACCCCGTTAACTGAATCCTTATTAATTTAAGTTTGGTTGCATGTATTGGTGATCAGGACATTGCCATTAGAGTTATAGCAGAGGGTTTGAGACCGGAGCAAACTATAGTATCGAAAATCATGACCCGTAATCCTATATTTGTTACTTCGGATTCGCTTGCTATTGAAGCTCTTCAGAAGATGATCCAAGGTATATCTATATATACATATCTCTACTTCTTTTTCTGTTTGTTATGCTTAGTTTTGGGGGCTTAGTCAACTTGGATTTTTGTTGTACTATATGCCTTCAAATTGACACAATGATACATGGGGTTGACTGAATCTTATAAGAAAGGAAGTTCTTACATATGTTTGTAATGATTGGATAATAGACTGAAAAGCAGGAATATAGTATAGAATGAGCTGGAGAGTAAAAGAAACTGTTTCAAGTCCTGTTTTTACGTGAATTCATGATGTATAAGAAATTATTTTTTTGATCGTTTTTCTTAGCATCCTGATATCTCTGTTGGTCACCACATGATCTCATATGATCTTTCTTCTGTGAATAAAATCTCAGCTAAGATAGTTGGACCTTGGCTGTACTGTTCTTCCAGGTTGTGTGTGCAGCTATATAACAAATCTATGGATGTTCTCTCCTCCTTTCTCTTTTGGTGCTAGCTCAGTGGACTTTCTTTATATAAAAATTTAAACTTTTTTTATATTTGATTTTTTCTATGTTAGGTGTGAACACATTGTCTGGAGTTTTTTTGGAACACTAAAATGTTTGTTTATTTTAGTTAATGCAACATTTGTTTGGACTGTTCCATCACATTGATGTATTTATAACCATGATCTCATTTTATTTTTTATACTGTCACTTGATTGTTAATGCGTTTTGATGGTAACACAATGCAAATTTTCCTTGCACTGTTTCTCATCTTGTTTTTTTTTACCATCTTATTTTCTTTGTATATGTACTATTTTCTTCTATTTGTAATCTCAGTTTTGGTTAACAGGAAAATTCAGACACCTACCAGTTGTAGAAAATGGTGAAGTAATTGCCTTGCTAGATATTACAAAGTGCCTTTATGACGCTATATCTAGATGGAGAAGGCTGCCGAACAGGGTAGTGCAATTGCTGCTGCAGTTGAAGGGGTGGAGCGCCAGTGGGGAAGCAATTTTTCTGGTTAGTGGGAAAATTTATATGTACTAGTAGCTAATATACCATTTATAATACACTTATGCATGTTCTAGTAGCTGAAATAGCATTTATAATACACACGCATTCCTGTATTAATCACTTGCAACTGTTATTGTTGTTTTAAGTTATAAATAACGTTTAAGCTTAATTTTTATGCTTTGTTTGTTTTGGTCGAAGTGTTTTTCACATTTTTCTGTGTTTGGTATGGTAGAAAACTCTGGTCAATGGTAGTTTGGTCAATAGAAAACAACGGGTTTTGGATGGAAAACATTTCCACTTTTTTAGGATTGAAACTGCCAGAGTTCAAGCATTTTCTGTTTTGGTGTGTTGATCTATTTCTTATGGTTATGCGTGTGTGTGTGTGTGTATATATAATGTTTTTGAACTAGTAAATGTGTATTCAAAACAATAAAAATTAGGTTGATTTTCTAGTCTATGTAATGTTCATGTTTTTATTGAAAGTTTGGTTCATATAATTATTTTTTATGGTCACAATCAAATATAGAAAAATTACCAAAAAACTCATTTCATAAAAATACACGGTTTGATGTGTTTGCTTTTTTTTTTTGGGGGGGGGGGGGGGTTGTTGTTTGGAATGGAAGTTCTTATGCTTTTTAATATTTAATTTTATTAGCACGAGTGTACTCTTACCTTTTTGCAAAAGATTGTATAAGCACTTGGCTTGCAAATTTAGGTACTTAATGGTTATACCTGTTTTATAGAATTTGTGTTTGACATTTTTGACATGTAAAGGGGCCATAGTCTGCTGCAATGGTTAAGTCTTGGGCTGTCAAGTGCCAGTGTGCAAGTTCAAGTCTTGAGAGGCCTCTTCATGCAAAAGATGTGAAGGATTGGGCCGCACCCAAGCCACCCCTCATAGGAGCCCACTTTGGGATAAGCTTGGAGTAAACCTTTCTATGTTTGGACATGAAACCGAAACGTTATACTTGATGTTCACATTTGCTTAGGTCATGACCAAATAACTTGCAAGATTAGTTGAGATTTTTGCTACTAGTAATGGGCATAAAACACTCATTGGGATTCTATTACCTAAAAAACATAAGTTTTAAAGCAAATTTCTATGTGGATTTATTGGTAATTGAGACTGGAATAGGACAAATTTGAATGGAAATCACCTGATACATTCACTTTCTAGAAATTTTCACTTTTAATTTTCCATACTTGGTGTAAACCTCATGCAACTAGTCAACTAAATCACAAAGGATAGGATAGTGAACCCTAATCCTTTTTCCAATAATTATTTTTCTTTCCCTTTTGGGGGCTACCATTAAGAATCTCTTCCCCGAAAAATATGTATGGGGGCATAATCCCTGAAAAATCTCTATTGAGTTCACTACTTGAATAAACTATATACATTTGGTTTGAGCCGGTCTTTGGTCTAAAGATAAATTTGGGCAAGTCAAAGTTGGTTCCTGCTGGTTTGGTGCATAATTTTGACTTATTGTTGAATGTCCTTGGCTGTAAACAAGGCACTCTTCCAATGAAATATCTGGGTCTTCCTTTGGGAGCTAAATTCAAATATAAAACAATATGAAACCCAATTTTGGAGAAAGATAGAACAAAGATTAGCAGGATGGAAATGTTTGTACTTATCCAAGGGAGGTAGAGTAACTTTAGTTAAAAGCCCTCTATCTAATCTACCCACTTATTTTCTATCTTTATTTACTATACCTGTTGTTGTGGCTAATTGAATTGAGAAACTTCAGTGGAATTTCTTATGGAGTGGCATTGGTGATGAACCAAAATTGCATTTGGTTAAATGTGCGTCTCTTTGTACTCCCATTTCTTCGAGTGGCTTGGGGACAAGGAAGGTAAGACTTTTTTAATGAAGCTTTGCTTGGGAAGTGGCTATGGAGATTTGGGATGGAGAAGGATGCCCTTTGGAGGCAAATGATAGAGGTGAAATATGGCTGTGGATGGGGTGGCTGGTGTACTAGGTTTGTTAATGGTCCATATGGTGTTGGCTTGTGGAAATATATTAGTCGGGGATGGCCTTCTCTTTCTCGCCACATTCTATATGATATTGGGGATGGGTCTAGGGTGAAATTTTGGCAAGATCGTTGGTGTGGTGAGACACCTCTAGTAGTCTGCTATCCTGAATTATTTAGATTTTCTCGAGATAAAGAGGCTAGTGTGACTAAGCTTATGAAGTTTGCTAATGGAGTTCTCTTTTGGGATGTAAGTTTCTTTAGGGGTGTGCATGCTTGGGAATTAGAGGCACTATTGGGTTTAATGGATGCTATATATGGTGCTTTAGTGAAGGGAATTGGCGAGGATAAGATGTGTTGGAAACCTGATAAAGAGAAGGGTTTCGTGGTTAAGGATTATTATAGTCTTTTAGTGGGCTCCAATGACTATTGTTTTCCTTGAAAAAGTATTTGGAAACAAAGATTCTTTCTCAAGTAGCTTTTTTTGTTTGAACTACTACTTTAGGGAAATGCTTAATGATTGACAATTTACAAAAAATGAAGGTTTGGATATTGAATTGGTGCTACATGTGCAAGTGTAATAGTGAATCGGTTGATCATCTTTTTCTTCATTGTTCGTTTGCCATGGATCTGTGGTCTATGGTGTTTGGTTTGTTTGGAGTAAGTTGGGTTATGCCGTAATTTGTAGTGTGGCTTCTAGCATGTTGGCAAGACAGATTTGGTTATCTTCAAAATGGGTATATATGGTTGATTGTTCCTCATTGCTTATTGTGGTGTCCTTGGAGGGAGAGAAATAGTAAGTGTTTTGAAGATAATGAGAGATCCATACTAGACCTAAAACTATTTTTCTTTAGAACTTTAATGAATTGGTTGGTTGCTTTGCGAAACTGATCATTTTTTTCTTTTCTTGATTTCCTAGATTCTTGTAATTTTTATTCTTGAATGTTTAACCCCTTGTACACTCCCTATGTACTAGGGTGTTCCTTTTTTGATATCAATAAACTTCTTACTTATCAAAAAAAAAAAAAAAATTATATGTATCATGGATGGTTGGATGAATACTTTTGATTTTCTGGATAATATTAATATCACCATATGAAATTGTCCTCGACAGTATTCCTTATTTGATTAGGGATTTGTCTGATCAAGGTTAGTTATACAACCAATTATAGTCCTAATCCCCCTTAATGCCTTTCATTAGATTTGTGGTCTGAAATACTTTTCCAAAGATATGTCACATTCAGTTTTCTTAATCGCAAAAGTTGGTCCCAGCACATGCCTGTACAACACACACTTATCCAATCAAATCCATTCAATTTCGGGTATTACAATCTGCCCCACTTAAATTTCTAACGTTTTTGTCAAGCCCCACATTGTGCTGCAGTGGCCTCAAGCTACATGGTGTTACTAGGTTGGCTTTGATGCCATTTGTCACAATTCAAGAAAACCACTAACCACATAAGCGCTATACCCCCAAAGGATTAAGATACAATTTTGGCTCCTTGTAATCGCTTGCATAAACTGTTGCTGTCTTTTCTTTGGCGACCTTTCTAAAATTGGCCTGCATTCAGGTGATGAGTGTTACTTTAATCATGTAAAGATAGAGAAGTCTTCATTATCAGAATCCAATGACTTTGGCCAAAGTGCAGCCCTTTAATGTTTAGAAGACTCCAACTTTTCTTATCAGAACTACTGCAGTATATTCTTTTTTTCGGTTACTACAAATCATTCCTGTCACAGAAATTTAACTTTTCTGTTTATCATCTGTTTCAGGTCCACTTGCATTTATAGAGACATTGAGGGATCGGATGTTCAAGCCTTCCTTGTCAACTATCATTGGAGAAAATGCGAAGTACCTTATTAAACTTTACTTGCTTATGAGTCTGTTCACCAAGGAATAGAGTTTATATTGTGATCTTGTGGCATTACCAAATTTTGTAGCTTTATATGTTTTCAGGGTTCCAATTGTTTCACTATCAGATCCTGTATATGTTGCTGCAAAAAAGATGCGGGAGTTGCGGGTAAATTCGGTTGTCATTATGATGGGGAACAAGATTCAGGGGATACTTACGTATTACTCTTTCCTTAGTAGAATTTATCTTTTGTGGCATATCTTCTGTATTTTGGGGGCATTAGATGTCTCTAGTTCTATCTGAAAATAAAATATACATAATTATATATGATTGCTTCACTAAAAAAAAGCACATATGGTATGTCTGTGTTTACAATCAGGAGTTGTGATGTCCAACTACTTGTGTTTATGTTGAAACAGATCACTCACGCCTGTTTCCTCGCATTATAGCTTTTGGGTGAAATTTAATGTGTCTTTGAATATCAGTTAGTGTTTGCTTATGGTTTTGTGATACCACTGTATTACAGTTCGAAAGATATCCTTATGCGAGTGGTTGCACAAAATCTCTCTCCTGAATTGACTCTGGTGGAAAAGGTTCAGTGAAAATCCTATAATTTATTGCTTCTTATTTTTTCAATGTGCAATTAGCACATTTTTTTTAAAAGCTTCTGACATTAGTGTGATCTCACTGCTGATGTTGTTGTGATTGGTGTCTTTCGTTTGCTCTCCTCTTTTTCTAATATAAATCACAAGGTAATGACACCAAATCCGGAATGTGCAACTTTAGAGACAACAATTCTTGATGCTCTGCATATAATGCATGATGGGAAGTTTTTACATCTTCCGTTTTAGACAAAGGTGAGCATTGGCTTTTGTTTTTTGGTTAATTGTTTTGGCTCTGAGGGGTGGGGGAAGGAGAGATTTAATTTATTGACCTCCGCCTTATGATGGTGTTATCCCTTGGGGTTTAGGAGCATTTATCCCAGATCTTAAACCAAGTATAGCAAATTTATTATTGACAAGTATTTTATTATTAGAATATTGATACATCTGTTGTGCAGATGGAGGTGTCGCGTCTTGTGTTGATGTTCTACAGATAAGCCAAGCGGCAATCTCCATGGTAAAGTTTTGAATTCCTGATGCTACAGTTGCATGCTTAGAATATCTATTTTCCAGAATAAAATGAAGCGTTTTAAGTTTCTCACTCTTTAAATATTGATTATATAAAATGCAAAGGTATAGTCTAGTTCAATGTAATATTATCTTAAAAGTATCGTCTGACCTAAGGTTTGGCCCCTATAATTGTAGCAAAATTTCAATTGGGTCCTTAAGAGTTCTCATTGAGTAATTAAGTCCTTTAACTTGGTCAAGTTTGTCGTTTTTATCAAATGGTTGGTGTCTTAGTGAATATTGAAGGAACATATTGATGAGGCTTTACCCCTACAAAATTGAATTCCTTCAATTGAATTGGTAAGTTATGTCAGCATCAGCAAAGGAGTAATTGCCCCAAATCAAACTCACTAAGTTCTTCAGGCCTGAAAAGAATAGCCATGAACATGAAAGTGCAGGAAGCCATGACATTAGGAACTTAATTTGTGTTTTTGTATCCTTTTCATTTAATTATATTTAAAGTATGATAAAATTGTAATACTAATCTGTTTTATGACTTTATTAGGTTGATGGTAGCTCTGGAGCTGTTAATGATGTGGCAAGCACCATGATGCAAAAGTTCTGGGACTCAGCACTTGCATTAGAGCCACCTGATGATTATGATACTCATAGGTATTCCTTTTGCTCCCTTGGCTATGCTGTTATTTTGGTTATCTGTTATCTGGCTGGTTACTAATCCTGCTGGATGTTGTTTACAGTGAAGTGTCTGGATTTATGGCTTCTGATGGGACAGAGCAAGGGAAGCTTGGTAGCTATCCATCTCTTGGTCTTGGAAATTCATTTGCCTTCAAATTTGAGGATCTAAAGGGTCGTTTACATCGAGTGAATTGTGGTAAGTGGTCAAGGACAGGATCTTTGCAATTTCATGAGATCTGAATTCCCTTTTGTACTTTGATGCTTTTTTCATCCTATTACAATTGTCTTCTTTGAAAAACAAAAAACGCATGTAAATGATAGCACTTAGTGCTTTGACAATTCAAACGATTTGTATGTTGCAAAATTATATATGTTATTAGTTGTTTGATGAGAAGGGCAGAAATTCCAAAGCATAAGAAGAAATGGGAAGTATGAATTTTAAACTTCTTTTATATGGGACAGACAATGGCAAAGAAGACACATTATGTGGGATGGAGGGAGTATATTCTAATACTAAAAGTGTAAGAGGAGTATATTCTAATACTAAAAGTGTAAGCATCTTACAGAATGATTTCTAAAAGTATTTGAAGAGGTAAGAATGCAAGATGTCCCACTATTAGCTAGGGTTGAATTGAGAAAAAGATTTTGATGAACTTGAAAAAATATGTTTTCTAATCTTGCATGTGTGTGTGTGTGTGTGCATGTATTCCAAAAGATAAGTTCTTTTCATCTCTCTCTCTCATGTTTTGTTCCCCTTATCTGATAATAATAGGTCATTTTTCCTTTATATATCCCAAAATATTTGCCTATCAACAAAAATCTAAAGATTACTTTTGTTTCACTTTTGATGATATCCTTTTTCTTTGAACTAATCTTGTTCCATTTTAAAATTTAAAATTCTAATTTTGGGATATAAATATCGGATAAGTACATGGATTATGGAATGATTTTAGTCCTTTGTTCCTTAAATTTTGCATGTTTTCAAAATTGACGCTTTTATTGGGATAGTAGAAATATGAAGTAGTTGGGATTTTTATTTATTTATTTTTGCTTTGTGGGGGAGGGGTTGGTGGTGAGGAAATATAGCAAGAGGATGAGGATGTTCATGGGGAGAGTGTGGTTGTATGAGGGTGTTCTTCATGGTAGCATGAACTGATGGTAGTGGTAGTTGGGTGTTTTGGACCAATGGAGTTGACACAATGGTACATTTGGTTGTTGAGGAATGCAATAGGATGGAATCAACACAGAGGTGTGAAATTGGTTGTTGAGAATGTGCACAATAGGTTTGGTGGTGAAGTTGGCGATGGCAGAGATATTATCTGTAGAGATGCTTGTGTTGTTTATATATATATATATATATATATATATATAATATATATATATATATATCTGATGCCATATAAAGGTTGCATAGTGACAGTTCTGGTGGTTATGTTGGAATTTGGGGCTAGGAAAATGCATATTGGTGGTGCAAAAGGGAGGGGGGGTAGGGTAAAAGCTGCATTTTTCACTATAAGCAAAAAGCTTTGTTAAGATTTTGATTTCTCTTTTAGTCTTTTGAACACCAGGAGTATGTTGGAAATGCTACGATACTGTACCCAAAAATAACATGTTGGTTTTGCTTCTGGTTTTTCTTCAGCCGCTGAAAATTTGGATGAGTTGGTATCTGCTGTAATGCAAAGGGTTGGTGCTGGTATTGACACAGATCATCCTCAGCTTTTGGTGAGCTTCCAAAGTTATTTTGTTTTGCTCTGCTTTTCTTTATGTTGTAGGAATTTTTAATTTGTGAAGTCATTAATTTATGTATTTTTGTTTTTCTTAGTATGAAGACGATGATGGTGATAGAGTTCTACTTGCAACCGATAGTGATCTTGTTGCTGCTATCAGCCATGCTAGATCAGTTGGACAGAAGGTGATGGTTTTGGCTTGTGTTGACTTTGCTGTCTGGATCTGTTTTTTTATTTTATTTTTTAAAATTTTTTATTATTATTTTATTCTGGATAATTCGATAGTTACAATGGGGGAGGGGGGATTCGAATAATGGACTGCTCTGATGGGAACACTAGGAAGTGCCAATTGAACTAATTAGGCTCTTGGTGACTTTGCTCTTTGGAACTGATCCTTTTGCCTTTGAATTTGTGGACTTCTCTAAGGAAAATGAACTGACTTCTATCAAGTATCAATGCTTGATGCCTCTTTTTTTTGCTTGATTCATTTTTTATCCTTGAGTTTCCACTGGGCATTTCAGTGTTTGCAGGTATTCTCTTTATTATAAGAATTCTTTTGTTGAGACCACCTTTGTTTAACATGCATTAGTTGCTGGAGTTACTGATATTTTATAGTAAGATTTCTTTTTAAAGAGGCTAGGATTTTATTAAGACATCAATATGGTTAGGGGTGTCCACACCCGACCCACACCCGCTGGACTGACCAATATTTTTTTTTAATCATAATTTTTTGGCAAGCAGTTCTTTATTAGTGTTGTATCTTTTAGATTTTGACCAATTTTTCTGTCTCAGGTTTTGAGGTTGCATCTGGACTCTTCTGATTCAAGCGAGTTGACAAAACCAGAGTCAGGTAGTTCTACCATGATGAGAAATGGTGGGATGACTCTTCACTTCGGAATTTTGGCAGGTGCAGTCGTTTTAACAAGCATCGGTCTTTTGGTCTACTTAAAGCGCTCTAAGATCTGAGGTTCTGCTGATTTTATAGAATCAAACATATTAGGATCATGAGGTTTACTGAGGGCTTTATTCCAGCATCTGATAATTGTTGAAAAAATAATTCAGCCCAAATCATACGGAGAACACTGCAAATGTGATTAGTAAAGCAGGTCATGTTATGCGTGTTCTATTGTAAAATTGTGAAACAGATGCATATTTTTTTGTGCAAGAGGAAATTATTAAGAACTATACCCATTCTCATGTCCAGTAATTTTGCTTCATACTTCAATGCCTTAACACCTTTGGGATGAAATAATGTCTCATATAGATGATATTGTTCACTGTTTCAATTTGGACTCAAGTTATACGAAGTGTAACTATTAACAAAACTACTTAATGATTCTTTTACTAGAGATGCATTTTGATATTTTGATAAACTCACCTGTGAGTTATATTTTCTATGTCTGCAAAAAATTATAAGATAACTTAAGATTAATATATATATATATATATGTAAAAAGTTTAAATTTATGTTTTTTTGGGCATTGGTATTATACACAATCATGCTAGATTTTTTAAAATGTTAATCTAAAAAAAAAAAAATCGTTGTGTTGTGTAATATTAATAATATTAATAAAAAGTTATATCATGTGTATTTTGATCATCATTGATTTTTTTTTTTTTTTTGTTTGCCGAATGATCGTGATTGAAGCTTATATTGATTCTATTTACCACTTCTATAGTGGTTGGTTTGTTATAATGAACTATATAATGCGTATACTTCAAAGTTTCCACTTTCAAAAGCAAACTTTCTCTTTTATCTTTTTTAGTAGACTCAATTTCAAAAGCTAAACTAGCAAAATACTTTTTACTCTTTACCACTTTTTAGGAACTCATAGACACATTAATTTTAATGGTTCAAAACTTCAAATTCCATTTTCATTCTTTGAATTTGGAGCTCATTCTTTTCTTTTCTTTTTTTTTTTCCTTTCATTTGGTTGTTTTGTCATTTGGTTGATTTGTCATAAACGAACTTTGAGTAGAAGATAGATAAAACGATGTCATTATCATCTTTTAATTTAATTAATTAATTTATTTTTATGGGACTTTTAATTTTATTTGATAATTTGATTATTAGAATAGAATTTAAACCTTAGTTTTTTAATAAAAAAAGATTATAATTTTTTTAACCAAAAAGTTTAGCTACATTTTTTGTAGCTTTAGGTTACAACCTTAATCAATATATTTTTATTGGAGGTAAATTTTAACAAATTCACAATTAAATTACATCTTCTTATATCTTCCATGCATGTAAAATTTCTAAAAAATTAAGATCAAGAGATATGTCATAAATAAATAATTTAAATTGCAAGTTTTTATATTATAAAATTATGCATAAAATATAAGCTTATAGATTATATAGTAAATAATATCTGATTGACACAAAATTTGACATGTATATTAAGAGCATAAAGAATGTGCAATTTAATAGTTAGATTTTTAAATATGTAGTAATATTTATTTTATTGCGTAAGGTTGTAACTTTAAGTTTCAACTAATTTTGTAACTAAACTTTATCCCTTTAAAAAAAATTGAAAGACAAATCAAATTTGGGTGAATTTTAAATACAAACACTATATTTTAGACTTATTTTATATAATTTTGACATATAATTAAAATTGTTAAACAATATCAAAATTATTTTGAAATATCAAGATTATTCAATCTAACATTACCGATGATCAAGATTTCAAGAATTTGTAGTTAAAGCTTCCTTTGTTTCATTGTAAAATATTTTATATAAAAAAATCTTACATGTAAAATATTTTTAGATGTTTGGTGTGAATGTAAAATTTTTTAAGCATAAATCACCAAAATTAGTGGCTGAGCCACCGGTGCTTAAGGTCTAGGGACTAGATCAATTGCTCCAACGACTGAATTGTTGGCACTAACTATTAGCCATCAGATGAGGGGGAAAGACTGAAGAGTCATTGAGCGCCGTTACGAGGGCAGTTAAAACATTTTACAACAAATTTTACGGTCAATTAAAAATATTTTCAAGTTTGACCAAATTTTACAACAAAATAACTAGAGTAAAATGCAGAAAAAAGAAAAAAAAAAAAAGAGTTTGATGGCAGCGATGGGGCTAGTGGCCAAGAAGGCACTACGTGTAGGTGTAAGGATTTGACGTGAAGTATCCATGGTTTGAGGTCATACAGAGCTGCTGTTCGAATGGGCAGAATAGATAGAGATAATCACAGCGACGTGGCAGGCAGCTTGGGCATATGGATACGGTAATGGTAGTGCGTATTTGATGTCGTTTTTACCGTGCCTGTCCACTCAATCAATCTACCAACAAAAACAAATGAGCTTCGTCCACACAGCAGTGGGAGTCATAATCAAACTGAAATTAAATACAAAGCTTGATGACAAAAATACAAAATTAAATTGTAGGAAATAGATAGAGACAGAGTAGAGTAGTAGGGCTTATCTATCAAAATATGCTGATTTTCTTTATTCCCAGTCTCTTTCTGCTTACAAGAGTCTGCCACGACGACATTATGAAGGTGATGGCTAAAAAGCGCCAGGCCAGCAAAACTAGAAAAATGACTTCTTCTTGAGGCAAGTTGTAGCCAGAAAGAATTAACTAAGCTATTACATAGATAAGATAGAGTTTCAATTTAGAATGTTCAAGTTTTGGTCCGCTATAGGACAATTGTTTTTTCTCATCATGTTAAGTGCTTGGAATTAGTTTAAAAAGTCAATTTTATTTATTTATTATTTATCTTATTTTTACTACTATTTAAGAATTATATTACACTTTTTAGGTCTCACTAAATATGGTAAAATGAGTCAAAATTTTCTAACCCGACCCGAACCGAATTTTTTTAATCCAAAGCAAAAACGGGTTGACCCGTGACCCGATTAATGTTTTTTGCCAGTTAACCCACCTAACTTGCGACTTGACCTAAACCCAAACAAATTTTTAAATTTTTTTTTGGGGTAAAAAATTGTAATAAAATTAAGACAATATTGATTTAATTGTTTGTTATGAGTTTTAAAGAAACAATTGAGACATTTACATCATTGCATGCAAATTAATTGAAAGATGAATAGTTAAGCATTCTGTAATGAGTAAAGATTTTTAAATATCAAATAGCAAAGTACATGCCAACATAATCTGATTATAGTAGTGATGAGACTGACAAAATAAACGACAGACGAGCCTAAACAAGTGCCCACATCACCGACGAGAATATCAAGGATCAATCAATGCCGCCAATAATGCCCGGGTAGTTACAAAATCAGTTGCACAGACCGTTGGGGGCATATTAAAGCCCCATTACTCAGCTAGAAGCGTTACTAGGAAGAACATTAACACTACAATATCAACCACAATAGCTAGAATCCAGACCAACTTATATAAAGCCCACACATTGCCAACACAAGGTACAAATACAATTACAAGATATACTAAATTATTCTTATATGTTATTATAAACTCGCTTGTACTGACTTTGGCATCGGAGGCGTTGTGGCAGACACCACACCGGTGACCGTTTTAGGGAATTGCTACTTCCACCGCTATGCAAGCAAACACCCGGTTCCATTTGGATGAACTCATTACAATTGACGAACCTTTACTTCATTAGGTAGAGTTTAAAATATAGATTTAAAATTGTAGACATGTGTGAGAAACATTCACAAGTGTGAAACTAGTGATGTCAAAGTGTCAAATTAGCATAAATTATGAATGCCTAGACTTATTTTTTAACAATTTATGTCCAAAATAAACAGTTTTTCAAAATAAATTATGATATTTCCTAGAGTATGTTGCTTAACAATGATATGATATTCATAAAAATGACCCTATATAAATAAGTAAACAATCAAATTTTAATGTATATCTCAAATTGAAATAGAGTGCCAACCACAATTGATAATAGATTATAAAATTAATTTTTTATATGTTTTTATTCTTTGTCAAATGAGTTATCCAATAAGTTATTTGTAATTTTTTTTAAAAATATGTTGGGATGTTGATATTGTGTAGAAATAAAACTTGTGTATTTGTTTTACTTATCTTTATGTTATTTAGTTTTAGATAGCAATGTTAGGATTTGTATAATTTTAAAATTATTAAATAAGTATTAATAAGTTTAACTGAGTCCATTCTTCATATAAGTGGTGAATTCAAAGTAATGAATTTTACATCAAGTAATTTGTTGCATGACTTTCCAAATGGCAATTACATGTTGTTTTCTTTATATATATAAAAAACAATCCTATTTGATTTGAACCCATTTTTAACCCGCAACCCGATCGACCTGACCCAACTCGTCTGTTTTGCTATGTCTAAGTCTCATTGTACTATTTCAACTACCTTTTAGTTTTATTTATAATACTTTTAACAAAAAATATTTGGTTCCAGTTAAATAAGTTGTTCCCAAACAGACACTGAGATTGAGTTTTTGTGTAGGCAAAGTTCAAACTTCAAATTTGTTAAACAATGGTAAGATACTTTATTTGTTGAGCTAATTAAAACCCACATCTAAACTATTAAGTACTAACTCTAGGATTATCCGTAAAATTATTTAGTGCATCAGTTGTACTAAGTGCACCATAATTTTACAAAAAGATGAATATTATATTTCCGTCCCACATATAGATCCATTATTTATGTAAGAGGAGAATGTAATCCATCACTAGTAACTAATAACTTGAATATTAAATTGCTAAGAATTTTGTAATTTAATTATGTTTTGCTAGTATTTCAATAGTGATGTTTAAGGTTTTAATTCTTTCTCTTAGGCTCTAACTATAAAATCATAAAATAAAAAAAGGATGTCAAAATCATTGTCATTAAATTGATGTATTAAAATATACTAATTAATTTCTCACCACAAAAAAAGAAAAAGAAAGGAAGAAAGATTTATATATATATATATATATCCAAAGCCTTTGAGCTTCCACAAATTTCCACGTCATCACTGTTTTCTTTTTCTTTTAGATTCTTTTTATTTTAGGTTTTGTATCTTATATATTTATTATTTCTCTTCAACTTGTAATAATCTTATTAAGTGTTATTGTGGGGGGTAAGATTTATAAAATAAACAAATGGGTCGTGGGCTTGATCGATTGGTATCAGTTTGTCGTTGGGCTCCTAAGCCCATGGGTCAGCCTACATTACAGACATCCGAGGAACCGTCCGAGGATGAATGTCTCCTCGGATGGGCTCGACGAACACCCTGAGATTCGTCAAGAAGATTAAAGGCAGAGTTTTGGAAGAACTATTAGGTAAGAGGGGGATCCAAGTACCCTCTGGAGGCAACGGTGTGATAGAAATATCTGAGAAAAAGGCTGCTACCTCCACATTAAAGACCCTGCACCTACCTCCCTGACCGCATTAATGGGAAAATGACCACTGAACAGTAGAATTGAACTTTCCTGTTACTATTTAAAGACTTCAAGAAGGTGGTGGAAGGGGGGCATATCGAAGGAGAAGATTTGTGTGACACGTGGATGTAAGAGGGAAGAAGAAGAATATTTAAGAAGAGAAGGGAGAAAGAAGGGGGGATCGATGAGTGAGCGGAAAAAAAGAACTAAGAACTAAGAACTGTAATTTTTGGCATAAGAGATAAGCAATTTACAAATCGTCCTCGGCTCACGTTCGAGGAGGTTCTTTTGTCATAGTTGTTTATTATTTGCAAGGATTGTGGCATTCTAGCCTGCTTATCAAGTTTTCAATACCTTAAACTAGATTTCAAATCCACACTCTACAAATTTTATTGTTTAAGGCTCATTGGGCCTGAGCCCACGTCTATCTTTGGGTCCAGGTGCAATTGTGCACTTACAATTGGCGCCGTCTGTGGGGATCTAGTGTGGAAGGAACTGGGACACCATGGTAGGCTTAGGCTTACACCATGCAGAATCGGAGGGATCGCAACCTGAGGATCTTTTCAAATGTCTTGAACACCGGAAGGATCGAGAGGGAAGCGTTCACACTGTATATCCTGACGCGAGTCATACCCATGGTGGGGGCAGTGCCATCCATGAAGACGAGGCTAAGGCCATGCAGAGGGAGATAGACCACCTCAAAAGAAGCTGCGCCGCGTAAGGTGAAGGCGTGCTTCACCCCATCTAGTCCTTCTTCTGGGGGATCCCCGGGATGTAGTTACAGTTCAAGGTCATGGTCTCCTCCCAGCAAAACTTCCTCTTGTGAAGAGCGTGACCTACTAGGTCGCGGGCATAGGAAGCTCCCCTCCAGGGGCTTGGGGAACGACGCCATGAGCCGGGCGCTACACCAACTCTCTAAATCTCCATTCTTGCGAAGGATCGAGAAGGGGAGGCTCCCCAGGCGGTTCACCCAGCCCACCTTCACCGTTTATAATGGCTGGACTGACCTGGTGGAGCATGTGAGCCACTTTAATAAGAGAATGGCGGTGCATTCTCACAATGAGACCTTGATTTGCAAAGTCTTCCCTTCCAGTTTGGGGCCTGTAGCTATGAGATGGTTCAACGGCCTAAAGTCGGGGTCTGTCGGCTCATTTGGGAAACTTACTAGAGCATTCGCGTCACGCTTCATCACATGCAATAGAGTTCCTCGGCCGTTGGATTCACTTTTATCTATAGCCATGAGGGAGGTTTAGACGTTGAAAGCATACTCTGATAGGTATTGGGAGATGTTCAATGGATAGATGGAGATTTTGACGAGGTGGCGATTAATACTTTTAAAGTGGGCCTTCCCACTGACTATGATTTGAGGAAATCCTTGACCAAAGAGCCCGTACGGAGTGTACGTCGCCTCATGGACCGTATTGATGAGTACAATAGGGTGGAAAAAGACCAACAACAGGGTAAGGGTAAGGTGAAGGTTATCCCGCAGGAGAAAAGGGATTTCAAGTCGGACAGATATCACAACAATAAGCCGAGGAGAGATTACTCCGGGCAGCATGGCTCGGCAATTCCTCAGGCTGTTAATATTGTATTCCAAGAGCTAGGACACCAGCTGCTGGAGAAAGTTCGTAAGGAACCCTACTTTAGATGGCCTAGTAAGATGGCGGGGGACTCTGCGAAGCGGAATCAGAATCTCTTTTGTCAGTACCACCAGGACGTGGGTCATACCACCGAGAATTTCGAACCCTCTAGAACCACTTGGAGCAGCTCGTGAGCGAGGGAAGTTGAAGCAATATCTATACCAACCTAACGGGCAAGGCAGTCAGTCTGGCTCGAATAATCAGAAGAACAATTCATCTCGACCCTCCTTGGGAACGATAAATGTTATCTTCGCTGCACCGGGTAGGACTGGTTCGTGTCCCACCAGAGTGATGACAGTTTCACACTCCTAAGCCGAGGAGTTGGGATTTTCAGATGAGGACAAAGCTGGTACCATTCAACCCCATGATGACGCCTTGGTAGTCACTTTGAGGATAGGAAATTACGACGTCAAGAGGGTAATGATTGACCAGGGGCAGATATTATGTACCCTGACTTATTTAAGGGGCTAAAGTTGAAATTGGAGGATCTCACTCCTTACGATTTGCCGTTAATAAGTTTTGAAGGGAAGACCATTATACCAAAGGGACAGATTCGGTTTGCAATCTGGCTCAGAAATGGTTGAGGTGGATTTTATCGTAGTCGATGTATATTCCCCATACACTGCCATTCTTGCTAGGCCTTGACTGCACGCTTTGGGTGCCGTCTCCTCCACCTTGCATGTTATAGTAAAATTCCCTTCGGGGGAATACATCGAAGAAATTTTGGGCAGCCAATCAGTGGCCAGGCAATACATATAGGCTGCAGTACTACATCAGGCCAAAGTGGAGTCCTCGACCTCGGCTGTGGACTTATAGCAATTAACGACTTTGGATGCGTCCGAAGCGCGGTGACAGCAGAGGAAGCCACATGCGAAGACTTGGAGAAGTTTCTAGTAGCAGATGATCCTGAAAGGTTCTTTCAAGTTGGCGTACGTTTATCGTACCAGGAGAAGATGGAGTTGTTGGAGTTTTGAAGGACAACATTGATGTTTTTGCTTGGGACCCCTATGAGGCTCCGGGGGTAGACCCAAGCTTCATTTGTCACCATTTGAACGTCAACCCTGCTATTGTTCCTAAAGGCAATCACCTCGGCGTTCCTCCAAAGAGCACTCCGAGGCTGTTAAAGAGGAAGTGCTCAAGCTCAAGAGGACTGGGGCTATAAAGGAAATTTTCTACCCAGAGTGGTTGGCGCATACGGTCGTGGTGAAAAAGAAGAATGGAAAGTGGAGAGTATGTGTGGACTTTACAGATTTAAACAAAGTCTGCCCAAAAGACTCGTTCCCTATGCCATGCATCAATTAGCTTGTGGATGCCACAGTTGGACATCCTTGGATGAGGTTTTTGGATGCCTTCCAGAGTTATTATCAAATTCCATTGGTGGCGGAGGATCAGGAGAAAACTGCTTTTATTACTCCAACAGGAAACTATCATTACAAGGTTATGCCGTTTGGATTGAAGAATGCTGGGGCTACTTACCAAATGATGATGACCAGAATGTTTCAGTTGTAACTTGGAAAGACCATTGAGGTATACGTGGATGATATGGTAGTGAAGAGTAAAACAATACCTTCACACGTGAAAGATTTGGACGACACCTTTCAAGTACTTATAAAGTACAAGCTGCGCCTTAACGCCTCAAAATGTTCTTTTGGCATGGATTCTGGAAATTTCTTAAGTTATATGGTTACTCATAGGGGGATAGAAGTGAACCCGGCACAAGTCAGAGCCATTCAAGGCTTACAGCCACCTCGGAATCGAAAAGAAGTTCAGAAGTTGACGGAATGATCGCTGCTCTCAGCAGGTTTATCTTTCGGTCAGCTGACAAGTGCAAGCCTATCTTCCAACTGTTGAACAAATGGAAAGGGTTCCAATGGTCCGAGGATTGCGTTGTGGCCTTCGAGCAACTTAAGGAATATCTTTCCGGCCACCCATTATGTCTCGACCAGAGGTAGATGAAGTCCTGTTTGCATATCTGGCAGTGGCTGTCCACGTGGTCAGCTTGGTCCTCATAAGGAACGACGGTGGGGTGCAAAGACTGGTTTACTACGTCAGTAAATCTTTGAATGAAGCCAAGGTGCATTACCTACTTTTGGATAAGGCACTTCTAGCCATAGTTCATGTCACTCGAAAGCTTCCTCACTATTTCCAGTCCCACACCGTTGTAGTTTTGACCCAATTGCTTTTCAAGTCAGTGTTACGCAATGCTGACTACTCTAGAAAGGTGGCTAAATGGGGAACTATTTTAGGAGTCTTTGATATCAAATACAAGCCACGCACCTTCGGTGAAGGGCCAAGTTCTCGCAGATTTGGTGGCGGAGTTTGTTGAACCATTGTTGGAAGAAATTGTGAAGGAATCACACATAGATGAAAAATCAGTTGACATGATTACAAACAAAGGATCTACGATTTGGAAAGTGTCCGTTGATGGCGCAGCTAACCAGAGAGGGTTTGGTGTCGGGCTTGCTTTGATATCCCCTGAGGGAATTGTCTTTGAAAAATCCTTGAGGCTAGCGTTCTCGGCGACTAATAACAAGGTCCGAGTACGAAGCAGTCTTGGTCGGCATGAGCATGGTGCGTAGTATGGGCAGAAAGGAAGTTCATATGTTCTCGAATTCTCAGTTAGTGGTTGGCCAAGTTACAAGGACCATGGAGGCTAGGGATCCAAGAATGCAAGAATGCAAGAATACTTGACCCAAGTCAAATGTTTACAATCTAGATTCGATTCCTTTATCCTTTCTCACAATTCTAGAAGTGGAAATGCACATGCGGACTCGTTGGCTACCTTAGCGACGTTCTCGTCTCAGTGTTTGCCTAGGATTATCCTAGTCGAGGATTTGCTAAAGCCAGCTCTCATCACTGTTACTGCAGTCCGTGTCTATCTGATAAGGCCTGGACCTAGTTAGATTGACCCTGTAGTGTCTATTCTGAAAAACGACATTCTTCCGGAGGACAAGTCTGAAGTAGATAAGATCCGTCGAAAGGCCCTTCGTTTCTAGCTATCCGAGGATCAGAAACTGTATAAACGCTCCTTCTCTGGACCATACCTATTATGCATGCACCCCGAGCTAACTGAAGCGCTTTTGGAAGAATTGCATGAGGGAATTTGTAGAAGCCATACTGGGAGAAGGTCCTTAGCCCATAGGGCTTTAACTCAAGGGTATTGGTGTCCCAATCTGCAGAGGGAAGCTCAAGATTATGCAAGAAAGTGTGACCAGTGCCAAAGGTTCGCTCCCAACATCCATCAGCCTGGGGGAGCCCTTAATCCGCTGTCCAGCCCTTGGCCTTTCGCTCAATGGGGATTGAACATAGTTGGGCCCTTCCCGAGGGCTGTAGGAAACAGAAGATGGCTACTTGTGGGAACCGACTATTTCACCAAATGGGTCGAGGCTGAACCCTTAGCAAATATTAGAGACGTCTATTCCAAGAAGTTTATTGGAAGAATATCATCACCAGATTTGGGGTACCACACACAATCATTTCGGACAATGGCGCTCAATTTGACAGTAGAGCTTTTAAGAAGTATTATAGTGATATGGGCATCATAAACAAATACTCCACGCCGGCTTATCCCAAGGAAATGGGCAGGCCGAGGTCGTCAACAAGGTCATAGTCAGTGGACTCAAGAAAAGGCTGGACGACGCAAAGGGCAGATAAGTAGAGGAGTTGCCACATGTATTATGGACGTATCGAATTACGCCGCATAAGTCCACTAGAGAGACACCATTCTCCATGACTTATGGGGCCGAGGCGGTGATACCCTTAGAATATGGTTTTCCAACCCTAAGGACGAGTTCTTTTAGTCCAGAAAGTAATGATGGCCTCCTAGAGAAAGTCTGGATTTAGTTGAGGAACGACGAGACGTCACCATGGTCCAGATGACCTATTATCAGCAGAAGCTTAAACGAGGGTATGATGCCCACGTAAAGCTAGGGCCGCTAGCGCCTGGGGATCTGGTGCTAAGAAGAGTTGTGGGTACTGCCAAAAACCCAGCATGGGGAAAGTTCGGACCAAATTGGGAAGGACCCTATCGGATTATCTCTGCAGCGGGCATAGGATCATATCGACTAGCTGATCTAGATGAAAAAATTGTACAACGCCCTGGAATGTAAACAACCTTCGAAGGTATTATTATTATTTATAAAATGCACTTTTATCATTTGTGGTTCAAATTATGAATATGTATTTGAATTCATCTCTTGCTATTATTAAGTATCAAACAGAAACTTGGTTATGTATGGTCCTCGGACCACATACCTTGTGGAAATTGATATATTATTAAGTATCAAACAGAAAATCAGTTGTGTATGGTCCTCGGACCACATACCTTGTGGAAATTGATGTCTTATCATTTGTTAAACAGAACCTTAGTTATGCCGGGTCCACAAACCTTCTACTTTGGGGAAATTAACATCTTAAGTTACTGTTATTTAAGTATCAAACAGAAACTTGGTTATGCATGGTCCTTGGACCACATACCTTGTGGAAATTGATATATTATTAAGTATCAAACAGAAACTCAGTTGTGTATGGTCCTCGGACCACATACCTTGTGAAAATTGATGTCTTATCATTTGTTAAACAGAACCTTATTTATGCCGGTTCCACAGACCTTCTACTTTGGGAAAATCAACATCTTAAGTTACTGTTATTTAAGTACCAAACAGAAACTTGGTTATGCATGGTCCTCGAACCACATGCCTTGTGGAAATTGATATATTATTAAGTATCAAACAAAACTTGGTTATGCACGGTCCTCAAACCACATACCTTGTGGAAATCGATATATTATTAAGTATCAAACATAAACTTGGTTGTGCATGGTCCTCAGACCACATATCTTGTGGAAATTGATATATTATTAAGTATCAAATAGAAACTTGGTTATGCATGGTTCTCAGACCACATACCTTGTGGAAATTGATATATTATTAAGTATCAAACAGAAACTCGGTTGTGTATGGTCCTCGGACCACATACCTTGTGGAAATTGATGTCTTATCATTTGTTAAACAGAACCTTAGTTATGCCTAGTCTACAGACCTTTTACTTTGGAGAAATTAACATCTTAAGTTACTGTTATTAAGTATCAAACAAAAACTTGGTTAGGCATGGTCCTCAGACCACATACCTTGTGGAAATTGATATATTATTAAGTATCATACAGGAACTCGGTTGTGTATGGTCCTCGGACGACATACCTTGTGGAAATTAAGGTCTTATCACTTGTTAAACATAACCTTAGTTATGCCGGGTCCACAGACCTTCTACTTTGGGGAAATTAACATCTTGAGTTACAAATTCTTAAGCATCAAGCAGAAAGTTAGTAATACAGGGTCCTCGGACCCCACACTTTGGCGAAATTGTCGTTTCAAGTTTCAGATTCTAAGTATCACATTGATATGCATGGTTCTCGGCCCATGCGCCTTGTGCAAATTGGTATCGTACTTACTATCAAGACAAAGTTGTTTATGTTGGGTTCTTGAACCTTTTACTTTCGAAATGCTGGTGAAAATCCATGTCGTGTTTGTGGTGCAATTTTGATGAAGTATTTTTGGTTACTTTATGCCTTAAATTGAATTCTAAGTTAGCTTGTTAGGCGTTCATCATTACGTCATACATGCGATTTTGATGAACTATTGAAAGTGAAGTTAGGCGTTCCACTTAGTCTCCCTTTGTGTGTTAGTGAGAACCCTTATAATAAAAACAAAATAAAATAAATACAAGCCAAAAGAAGATCAGTCGAGGCAGATTTTCATTGATTGTCCTTGATATACATTACAAAAAAAAAAAAAAGGGGGGGGTCTGGATTACAAGAAGAGAAGTCCTAGGTTCGGCCCTAAATTTTGGAAGGAGGGTCTTGCGCAAAGGTGCTGCCAGCTTCTGTGCCTTTTAGCTCCAGCTCAAAGGAGGATTGAACCCGTTTTCCCTTGTTTGCCGCTGCCGGTGGAGGAATGTTAGTCTCGGTGCTTTGGCCTGCCGCCTTCTCGACACCTTCACCCTGTTCCTTCTCTTTATTGAACTTGTATGTTCTGTAGGAGTAAGAATGGGCTCGGGGATCACTGGGAGGGGCATGACAGAAGCTAACTCAGGGGCAGGGGTGACAGGAGGAAGCTCTTCTACCTCCTGTATGTCTAGGGGAAGCTAAACGTTTTCGGGCTTCCTCAGCTAGGAGGCTGGAGGAAACCCCTGCTGCATTTAGGGCTTCACCTCAAACTTGCTGGCAGTATTCCCGGCACAGCGCGACGAATTCTTCACTTAGGTGGTCCTCTGTCGTAGCTGTCCCCTCCTTGTAAGCAGCCTTCTTTGCTACCTCCAGCGAGTCCTTGAAGGCGCGGGCCTCGTCCTTCATCTTGGCAAGCTCCTTCCTCAAGTCGGAGTTATCCTGTTGGGTTTTGGAGAACTCTTCATCCTTCTGACGAAGAAGCTTGCATTGCCCCTCCACCTGGGTCTTCATCGTCTTTAAATTAGCCTCGGCGCCATCCCTTTCCCTTTTTAGCTCCGCCAACTGTGTGGTGAGCTTCTCATTTTGTGCTAGGGCCTAGCCTAGGGTCTTCTCGGTCTCCATCCGAATCTCCTGTTCCATTCCAGCCCTTTTCCGAGAATTCTCCAGGAAATTCTTGGCAGCAAAAACTTCCTGGATGGCCTGTAACAGAATGCCAAGGGGTCAGATGCATAAAAATATCTCATAACAGTTAGATACAATGAAAAAGAAGTGAAGATAAGGTTGAAATTTATCAGGGCCAAGTCCCTTTTTAGTGAAAGGAACAGATGGGGCTGGCTCATCTTTTTTAGGGCTTCCATGTCCTTGGGTAGAAGAAGGGGACGTTCCAAGGCATCGGCCAGGTGGAGGGCATGGCCTTGTTGGAACGCCCTAATGTTAGACTGGCTAGGGATGGGTGCCCCGTCCAGCTTAAGCTCGGGAGACCAAGTAGCCGATGCTTGGCGCACTTCAGCGAGGTCCTTGTTCTCCCTACTTTCCACTGAGGGCGCACGTCCCTTGCCCTTGTCTAGTTTTTGCTGCTAAGGTTGCTGCTGTTGTTTCAGCTTCTTCTGCCTTTTCCCATCCGCCTCCTCGGCCTCACCCTTCCTTTTCTTCTTAGGCTTTGCAACAAGAAGCTTAGGGTCGGAGGGAAGAGGGGGTGGGGGCAAGGACGGAGGAACTTGAGACCTCCTACTCCTTTTTTGGCGACTCTCTTGCCCCGCTTATGCATCAGTCCTTTGAGTTTGTCCATCTCTTCCTCTTCGGAGCTGGAATCAGGGTGGGCGACTATCAGGCCTTCTATCCCGGAGGTCTCGGCAAGGCGTCCTCCTCATCCGAGAGGACAACAAACGGGTTTCCTCGCGGTCTTTCAATGTCCTCGAGTTAAAACTGGCCTATTTCCTCGTCCAACGAGTGTGACGAGGACGCTTGCTCTTCCTGGACGGTAGTTGTCTGAGAGTGCGCCGAGAGAGGGATTGCTGCAATAGGCCGCATGTACAGGATGGTGTTAGGTTCGTTAGGAATATCGTGGTTGGCAAGAAAGTGCGGCCTTGCTACGTTTATCCTCCTGCGTCGCCTGTCCCCCGCGATAATCGCGTTTTCTATCTCTTGGAAGTCCGAGGATAGGGGGTCGTATCCTAGTATCAAATGAGCCGCCCTTACTTGTAAGTCTTCACTCACAAAGACTTCTGAGCGGAGAATGTGGTTTAGGTCGGCAACGTTGCAATGGCTCAAGCGTGGGCGTACTTGCTGTTTATTTGTGAAAAAAGGACACCCAAGGAGACAAACATGGTCAGATTTGTGATAAATGTGAAAAATCGGAAACAACAGCGTGCAATAAGAAATAAAACATTTAAAGGTGTTGAGATTGAATCACGGGGTAGGGAAATTAACTCCTAAGGAGTCACACCTGGATCTCCCCATACGACTAGGCAGTGAAGGCCGTCGTGCCAGTTGCCTGAGGCAATGAGGTAGTCGTCCTTTATGCCTTTGTTGGACTTAGGCAGATAAGAAATCAACTTAACTACACTAGACCGCGACTTAATGTAATAACCTACGTTCTTGAATTTGTGGCATTCGTACATGAAGGCAACATCGTGCCATGTGAGGTTCAAGCCCATCTGCTTGTTTAGAGCATCGACACTTCCTAAGACCCTAAACACATTGTGTGCGCGCTGGTCTGGGCATAACCTATGATTGCGAAGGTATTCCTTAGTTATACTTCTTATAGGGAGAGTCATCCCACCTTCTATGAAGGCAATCATAGGGATGATGACCTCTCCCGTTTTCCATCCCAGCGGCGGTATCTACTAAGCACTTAAAACTACCATCTAGGAGAAAAGAAAAGGCAAGTTTTGAGAGGAAAAGTAGTTAAGAAGGGAACCGAGGACAGAATCCGAGAAGAAAGGAGCAAAGAAAGCAAGAACTTAAGAGATTTGGTTATGTGAGTTTCCACGGGTTTCTGGAGAGAAAAGGCGATGACTGATACTTTGATGTGATTGAATTCTGAAGAAATGAATGAAGGCGCGGGTTTCTAAGCGTTTTGATGTGCGGGAGGTAGCCTCGAAATTGGATTTGTCCCGCTCAAATTTTCAGGGGGCGACCTGACCGTTAGATGTTCATCTCATCGTTGAACGTGGAGGAACAGGGTGTAACTTGCGGCCATAAATACACGTGTTCCGGGATTCAAAGCGCCAGACGGCATTTTCTAGGGAACGAAAGGACCCCCACACATGTGGTAATGTACGAAACGTGTGCGAGGTATTCTGGCTGGATCAAAACTCTATTTCTCTACTCGGATGGGGGGAAAAAATAAAGTTTTGAGGGGCTATTGTGGGGGGTAAGATTTATAAAATAAACAAATGGGTCGTGGGCTTGATCGATTGGTATCAGTTTGTTTTTGTTGTTGGGCTCCTAAGCCCATGAGTCAGCCTACACTATAGACATTCGATGAATCGTCCGAGGATGAATGTCTCCTCAGATGGGCCTGACGAACACCCTGGGATTCGTCAAGAAGATTAAAGGCAGAGTTCTGGAAGAACTATTGGGTAAGAGGGGGATTCAAGTACCCTTTAGAGGTAACGGTGTGATAGAAATATCTGAGAAAAAGGCTGCTACCTCCACATTAAAGACCCTGCACCTACCTCCCTGGCCGCATTAATGGGGAAATAACCCCTGAACAGTAGAATTGAACTTTCCTGTTACTATTTAAAGACTTCAAGAAGGTGGTGGAAGGGGGCACATCGAAGGAGAATATTTGTGTGACACGTGGATGTAAGAGGGAAGAAGAAGAATATTTAAGAAGAGAAGGGAGAAAGAAAGGGGGGATCGATAAGTGAGCGGAGAAAGAAAAAAAAAGACTGAATTAAGAATTGTAATTTTTGGCATAAGAGAGAAGCAATATACAAATTGTCCTCGGCTCACGTCTGAGGAGGTTCTTTTGTCATAAGTGTTGATTATTTGCAAGGATTGTGGCATTCTACCGCTTAGAAAGTTTCAATACTCGTGAAACTAGATTCAAATCCACACTCTACAAATTTATTGTTTAAGGCTCATTGGGCCTAGCCCACGTTACTTTGGGTCTTAGGTGCAATTGTGCAACTTAAAGTTACATAATTAGTGTAAGTAAAAATTTATTAGAGATATATTTCAAGAACTTGAAAAATTCTACTTCAACTAAAATTCATATAACAAAATTTCAAACAAATATAAACCCGTACCTTTTATTGAGATTTTTTTTTTTCACGTATCATATTATATTTTTTTGGCGAAACTTCCGTATTATATAGAAAATAATATTGGACCCACAATATTTAAATAAAATTCTAATTTTATTAAATACAAATTATTTTGTTTAGTCCAAAACTTAATAGGAGTAAAGCCTATCTCTCTAACAAGTTCAACTTCCAATCAAATCATATTTATCAGTGTAAATCACTCAAAGTCAAATGATTCATCAATGTTGGATGTATGATGTATTAAGATAAGAAAATAGTAATCTTCTTTTGAAAAATTCAAACATAATTATTAACTTTATTTTTACTATACACACACGATTATTAAGAAGCAAGCATGGAGTTAAGTAAGTATGAATAAAAGGCCCACCGAACAGGAGAAAGGTAGTTGGGGAATGTATTAAGGGCCCTAGAGCGTGGGCAAAGGCGCAGGCACTAGGCAGGCACCACTACTCTACTAGGTACGCAGTAGTCCGGTACCTTATCAGCAATACTGACCGGGAAGGTGCTAAATCTACGCGAGTTCGAGAGTTTTGAGTTTAAATTTCAAGAGTTTTTAGTGTTTGAACGCCACAATATATATTATTACAATATTTTTTTATTTACAATTTTTTTTATATCACTTAAACAATAATATTAATAATCTTTTACCAAACTGACCCAAATTTTTTAATAATAACAAGCCTTGCCAGTTTCTGAATTGTTTTATGTTAGAATGTAATGTGGGAGTTTAAATAGTACGGTACAGTAGTTTGAAAGATGACTTAAAATAAAAATTTTATTTACCTATCGTATTTATGGGTCTAAAAATTATGAGTTAAAATAATAACAAATTTATTGCATTATCTCTTGCCATGATTGCCATGATTTAAATGGCATGAGGCAATGAACACATGCAAACCTTTTTTTTTTTTTCAAACGATAAGGAAAAAAAAAGAAAAAAGAGTAGAGACTGGAGAAAGTAATGGTGTATTGGCGTGTCTTAAATTTTGAATTTTGAAAGAGAGTAGGGCATCACATGCAGGCTGCAGTGTGTCTTAAATTCTCCCTAATCCCCACACAACACTCTCAGTAAAATGCGCAGAAATACGGAATATTATTAAATTCACATGTGTTTGACAACTTGTAATTCGTATTTCAAGCATGAAATTTTAAATTTTTTGTAATTTTATCATTTTAAAATTTAAAAAGTTATCAAATTTATATCAAAGAAATTGAATAGTACTTCATATGTGAACGGCTGACATGTACATTAAATTTTGAGAAACACTATTATCATAATTTTATAGATAATTTTCAAATATTTTAATTTTCATTAATTTCTTTATATAATGTTTTTTTTAATGAATTATTATAATGTTATATAGTTAATACTTAAAAACCTTCATCTATTATCACCATGATGATTTTAAAAATTGATATGTATAGTTTTTGCTCTCGGTTTTCAATTTTTATTGATTTTTGATTGGTTTTGAGCGTTTATCTACTATAATTCTATAACTCAAACTAAGGTTATTGTAAGCATCTGTTGTACCTATAAACTTTCTCATAATAGAAACCGAATTAAACTAATATTAATTTTAGGTATACATTTTTAAATGTGAATGTCCTTTTAACTAAATTGGACAATGTTTACATTAATTAAAGACCAAGACAATATAATATCCAATAACTTGTATCTAAATTTTGTCTTGTAATTCTATTTTTAATAGAGATATCAATACAAAACATTATATTTTTCGGTTCACATAGATTTAAATATAAATATTTTAATGAGACCCCTAAATTGTGTCTCAAAAAATGGAGACGTGGATATTAGGTACAAAAATGAAAGTTCAAATTCAAACTCCAAATATTTTTTCGACAAAGACTAACATTAAAAAAAACAGAGAGAGAAAATACAAAAAGTTTCAGAATCCACGCTACGTCCGCATTTACTACGGCTTCACAGAAACGGACTAGTTGTTGAAATTGAAAAATGCCGAAAAGCCAAAAAAGCCAAAGACACATTTAGTCAAAGATAGCTCTTTTTTTAAATCCATCAAAAAAAGAAAGGCTGCTTTTACTTCAAAAGTTTAATAAACTTCATACTTCTTCATACTCTCTCCTCCTCAACAAGAGTGAAACACTCATTTTCATTCAGGAGTGTGTGTGTGTAGTACTATTTGATAGTCATTTTTGGCGGGAAGCCGGAACGACGGCGTATCTATGGACCCATCTGAATCTTCTTCATCTTCATCTTCTTCTCCTTCTTCTTCCTCATCTTCTTCTTCTTCTTGTTCTGAATCGAGCTTTCGCGAGCTAGACGATGTGTTCCTCCAGGTAATAAAAAAACTAATATTCTAATTTGTTTATTTATTAATGGATATTTATATTATACATACAATACAAGTCAACAACCACTTGTTTTGAATCAGCTTTTAAATTTACTTTCTTCAAAATAGTCATTAGGATTTAAACTGATAAGTGCATAATCTGTTGTTTAATTATATTCATTTCTGGCCTAAACCCATATTATAGTGTGTGTTTTTTTCATTTCAAATAGTGCATGTATTGATTATTATTATTTTTGTACCTTGTTCGTAAATTGGCGTATTTTTTTTGTAAGGTTTACGTAGTAAAAATTTAGTATTGCTAATGACACACTTATAAAAAAAAATGCATAGCTTGTGGTTTTTCTTAACACTGTAGTTGTCTTTTTGTTGATAGTTTACTTTTGTGGTTTCATACAGACTCAAACAAGAATATGGCTTGGGGAAGTCTTGCAGATAAGATTGGAGGAACAGATGACTGTTTCTGATTTACTTGCTGATGGGGAATTGCTGTATGTCCTGTTTTCCTCTCTTATGAATCAATTCGAAAATGGACATTAAAAAGCGTAAACTTTAATTTGTGGTGAAACACAATATGATTAAGACCAAATTCCAAGAAGATGGGAAAACTCGGAAAAATTGGTGCAGAAGTAGTCAAATAATGTTGTCCAGGATGTGAAGATTGACAATTTTGAAATAATATAGCTATTGTAAATATAGATTTGAAAGTATAACTGATAGCCGATGAATGGATGACTTTTTAATTGTTTTATTGCCTATCTTGAGATACTATTTATATGTTGTTTAAAGACTTCAATTTTTTTTTTCTTTTCCTTTTGGTTTTATAGGTTTGAAGTGTCAAAAGTAGTGTGGAAGATGTTGTTGACAAATCATAGGGAGCTAAGACATGTAAAAGCATATATGAATGAGCCATTTGCTTCTAGGAAGAGCAGTGGGAGGTATATGCCTTATTCCAATGTCGACTCATTTTTGAAGGTAAGCTTTGCCATCTTGTAATGCAGTCATGGAAGATTAATTTGCTGTTATTTTGCAATTTTGTCCATTCAAAATTTATTTTATAAAGAATGTGAAGGAAAATTGAAACAATAATTGTATGGTTTTAAAAAGTTCAGAAAATCGATTAATGAAATGAAATGGTGAGTGTTTTGAGTATTGAGGCAATTTAACCGTAGTTTGGTCTCTCTCTCTCTTGCTCTCTCCTTCTCCCCTTTGGTGCGTTGCTACTATTAATTGTGCTTTTCATACAGCCCTTATGAAGCAGGCATAGCAGATGATAGTACAAATTGTAACTAGTAATAAATAAGAATTTCAAATAAGGAAAGAAGTAAAAATGAAGACTTAAGAACTAGAAGGAAGTTGAAGGGGGAAAAAGATTCTTCTTAGCTCTATAAGTTGCTCTAATTTTTCATTCCTTCATGATTTTACAATCCTTGAATCTCAATGTATAGCGGGAACAATGAATATTCCAATAGGTTGGGCAGTGTAGCCTACATAACTAGAAAGTTGATTTCAAAATTCTGTATTTGCAAATTTGGGGTGGACAACCTGAATCTTAAGCATTTACTCCCTGGGAGAAAGCATAACTGCACGTCAAATTAATTTTTGATTCATGAGGAGGCCTATAGTAAGTTTTTTTTGGATGACTCTCAGCTACACCCTGTTACTAACACTGGAATGGAGAAAGTCATAAGTAAAACTGCGTATATTTGCTTTAGATTTTTTTTATAGCCATATTAGTAATACTAGGACATTTCAAATGTAAGAGGTATCCATGTCAAGGGTTCATTGAGATATAATATGGAATGTGATAGAGATGCCCCTATTGCATGCTTATCTCAAGATCAGTGGGCTAACTCTTAGGGAGATGCATGTTAGCATTATTAGCTGATTCTAAGGGAGATGCAAAAAGACAAAGAAAACAGATTCCTTTGATAATAGCGCCGTCCATGTCAATATTTTGAAATTGAACACAATTTGGCACCTAGATTGACCTTCGCATACGCAAGTGCACTTTGATATATCTAGACATATGGTGATTTGATACTATACGGATCAGGAACTCAGAAATAAAGCTAACTTCTTGGTCAGGGGAAGAATGAAATCAATATTAAGTATCAGTGAGTTAACCACTTAAAGACCTACAGCATTTCTTTTGTAAGAATGATCGCATTTGATATCTATAACTCCATCCATTTTGATGCATGTGTGGATTCAATCTATTCATGTGACAGACACGTGTGAAGAAGCCACCCTCACCATGGGGGTGCAATGTTATTAGGATCGAACTGGTTCCGGTGATTCCTTGGGGTGAACTAACATATTTAGTCCCATACTTAATGACCAGAACCAAAACACATAGTGGCAATACCAGACTGAGTTGAAGTAATAAAAGCTTGGGTTTTGATTGGTCGTTTTCCAAACTTCATAACTTCTATTAGGAAATCAAGTCAGCTTCCCAACAAATGGGCCCAACTAAAGAGATCGTGAGTATAGAAGGAAGACGAATGTTCCTGTGACAAAGAGAAGAGTGAGAATGTCTCTTCAGGTTGATGTAGGAATTTCCTTTCTCACAAAATTTTCCACAATTGCACTGGCTTTCCTTTTTATTAGATTCTTATACAATTATATTTTACTTTTATTTTATATGTTAATATGTGAGGGTATCTATTATAGGGCATGATCTCCTCACCTATCTAAACAAAAAATTCCGCTATCTATATCAAGCACGCACATTGAACTTAATTTTCTTGAACATATTATGAGGGTTTTCTTGGTTGGATTTGCTACTACAAATGAATTAAAGTTAAATGATTTTTAAGATCTCTGCCAATTAATTATATTTTTATTGAAGCGACCCAACCTCTCTGGAAACTGAACTAATTTATCAATTTACTCAAGATTGTGAGGAATGAGAAACAAAAATTAAAAACTCTTTATTATTATTTTTAATTCAGATCTAGTAAACATATAGTTGTCTCATGACCCAAACGTATCAGTTAGTTAAGGGTAGTCCACTTCATTGGTTAATGATTTGCTTCTAAACTTTGTAGATCTGCAAAATTTTGGGATTGACTGGCATTGATCTCTTCTCTTCATCAGACGTTGTTGAGAAAAGAGACACTCGAAAAGTATGTATGTGTATACGTTCCTTCTCTAGGAAAGCGAGGTCTAAGCATTTAAGTGTAAGGAGTTTATTGTTAAAAATATTTCCCATAATGCATTTTGCATCTTATTCCACAGTGAATTTATAGTACTAAGAGAGTGACTGTGGAGAAATATCTTGATAGGTTCCAGATTTTGACGTTGTCACATATACGGTGGCAATGCCCACGGATATGGTTGGATGCATTAGGAGAAGCTGGGAGCTACCTAAGTTCGGCGTTTTGAATTCTGCTAGTGAAAACAATAATAAAGATTCCAGAGAGAAATTCAGACAGGTATGTCAATGTTGCTCTCATCTTCCAATTAGCATGTGCTAGAGGAGAAAGAACATGAAGTCTAGACTGTTTTAGAGCTTCTATTTATTCATAATTCTTGCTGTCTGTTGTATTTTTATTGCTTCATGCCTCTGCTGTAGAAAAATACAATTGCCAACTCCGGAAGAAATTATGACATGCATTTAGAGGATGCTGATGGCAGTGAAATTAATCATATGGTAATTCACATTGATGGCTTATCTACTAAGCACTCTTATGATATGACATTCCAGATGAGTTTTGACTTAGAAAATTGTGGGGGGGGGGGGGGGGGGGCAATTTTCAATGCTTAAAAATGGTACTTTGGCCAAATGTTTGTTGCAGGTAGATATTCAAAACCAAGAAAAGATTGATTATTCACAATGTCAATTGGAATCACCATGTACGACCAAATCAGTGGGATCTCTATGCACACAGTGTGGGGAATGTGATCATCTGCTGAATAATTCATTATCTCCGTCATCCATCGATTCACAGATCCACTTAAGTGATGGAGTTTCTCCTATAAGAAGTCAAGTCAAAGATAGCAATGAAATTTCTGAAATGGATGTTCTTTATCATAATTGCAGCCGGGGATATGGCACTTTCATTATGGAGGAGTCTATAAATGACTATACACCAGCATGGCATTATTTTGCTAGTCAGTTGGATGGAACTGACAGCAATGATCCTGTATTGTATAATGGTGAGGATAGATTACTGAATGCATCCTCAAGTGTTGATTCTCATTGCTCAAACTCAACCCCAAGGATTTTTGAAATTGAACCTAAGAGGAGACTTGCAGACATGTTTGATGGCATGGAAGTATCATCTGTTGCCAGCATGAGCTCTGTGTCAGCTGCAGTGCTAAACTTGGACTCGGAAGATCGATTTGATACAGATGATGATTCCAAGATTGCCCAATTTCCTGAATTTCAGAATGAAAAGGCTGGTTTCTTGACCAAGAAAACTGCTAGAGGATACAGATCACATGACATTGAGACCCAGGTGGACAGTTTAACACCTGATTCTGAAAAGGCACATTTTTGCATGGAACTTGAGGATAAAGGCTCCTCTACCAAGCTTTTGCCACTGTACCCTGATCCATTAAATGTGACTGGTCATCCAGATCATGCTGTTTTATACGACAATGGTGTCTGTATGTCTCATGTGCATTCAGATGTACCTGATGAAGACAAACCGTCCCAAATAGACTCAGATGCTTTGAAGAATGTGGATTGCATGCTACCAAGTCAGTCTCATTTTCCACTTGAATTTCAAAAATGGGATCTTAAAGGCAAATGTGCAACTGCTATGGTATTGAATGAAAATGCTGGTCATGGAGCTTCTCTGGTATCTGTTTCAGAGGATGTTTCACTTGGGGAAACTCTCCATCATATGCCAGCTAAAGCTTCACAAGATGCTTTCTGGGTTGAGGATCTGAAATCCATTGTAGGACATAATGATAAGATGTTTGGTTCAATTGTGGTTAATTTGGACCCTAATGCCAAGAACCAGCGAGATGGATACTCTCAGGGAGTTTGTCTTAATAATATCCTAGACGGAACATATGATGATTCAACTGCTTCACCCAATCCTGTGGCTGTTGAAGGGAGTGAAAAGTGTTCTAAATTAAGTAGTATAGAATATGATAGTTGTTTACAGAACCAGGAGATAATTGGAGATATAAGAGGCCGAGTTAATTGCATGTCAGATATGGTAACTGTGGATAACTCTGCTGTCCACCATAATTCTGTCATTCTTGCCAACCCTAGTGAACCAACATTGGATGAAGATTTCTGCTTAAAAATTGAAAGTTCAGAAAATGTAGGTGAAAAGGGACATCAAGCGTGTACATCCCTGAAGGATCCTTTTTATTGTACAGAACAAATTGACAAGGTGTGCAGCCAAGTAAGCTTACTTTTAAATGTTATGTTTTGGTATCTTTTCATCGCTTTTTGAAAGATTGTGTATTATCATTCATTGTTATTTTGTGAGTTTTTGTCAATTTATGTTGTCTTGTTCCCTAGGATGACAGAATAGGTGGAAAAGCGGCTACATTGGGAGTCGAGGATTTAGACAGAACCGAGCATGTTGTTGAGGGAACACCAAAGAGCAAGCCCCATAAAAGACTACTGCTGAAATCAGTTGTAAGCGGCACTGCTGCTTTTGGCTTGCTGTTTCTCGTGTTCCACCTCAGGTTTGAATGAATGTTTTTAGTATTGGTTGTATTAATTGTATTTCTTAGTACTTAGATATCTTACAAAGGCTTCCTTTTTTTATCTTCCCTGGATTTGTATGACAGGAGAAATGGCAGAGAGAAAGGAGGGGTACCGAATATAAAATCTAGTCAGATGTGGAAAGCAAATGGTGGGAAATCCTCATCACGAAAGGGAGGTAGAGCAAACGGGATTTATCCAGCTGAAAAGCTTAAATTTGGGGATTAAATTATGAATATACAAGATAAGAGGTGATGATTAATTGTTCAAACAATGTTTCAAGGTCGGATAAACAATGATCTGGAAGCCAAAATGATGGCTGAGTTCAACTCCATCATGTTGCTTGCTGTCATGGCAGCCTGCAACTGGTAAGCGGGTGAAATCTAGAAGAATGGTTGGGCCAACAACAAGAAGGTGCCTGAGTTGTGAAAAGGGGAGGAAGATTGGATTTGTATCCATCCTTGCCATTGAGGCTTTAGTAAAATAAGGTTGGAACTAGAACTGACAATGATTCCGCCGCAATTTATCAAATGAAGCGAAAAGGAAAGAAACCAATAGCGTGTAATTTACAAAAGACGAAGCTTTGTAATTATTTTACATCTTGTGGTAAAGAAGTACTACGTCGAGGTGCTACCATATTTTTGACACATTCACACAAACTGGTTCTTGGTATAATATTATATTCTAGTATATTTGCATAAATTGGTAGACCATATTTTTATAAAATACTATGGCCTACTGTGGTTTTAAGTTACTGACTGAGCCCAATCTATTCCACTGTATAACTATATTGGGATCTTACTTCTTTGTAATACACTAATAGAGGTTCGAGCTATATTGTCTTTTTTAAACATGCTATCAAAGTTATATTTGATCTCTTTTAAGATGGTATTAAAGCTTATGATAAAGATGTAGTCATTGAGAGCTTTTTGTTAGGACGGGTTGTTGGGTTGTAGTTGTACTACATTAATTCCGGGTTCCTCTCTACAATATTGTGTGTTCTTATTTCTATTTTCACATAATATCAATGCTATGTTTTGTTGTTTCTAACATAGTATCAAAATGTTTTATTTTTTCTAACATATAAAATTTTGAATACAAATATGTAGTTACTAAGGGCTTTTCACTGTGGTCAAATCACGTAGATTCTCTATATTTCTGCTCTCTCTATATTTCAATTTTAAAATGTTTTCATGGGCACATTCCCAGTTCTTTATCAACCTTCATCGTCACATTCGCTATCAACATCAGATCCCACGCCAAAGATCTAGATCCATGGAGATCCCATCTATACCTAGACATCTTGGTATCTCACACATCCTTACGCATCATCTTAATCCCAATTACACACTTGTAGTTGCAAGCTTCGTTTCCTGCTCTGAAGACAGCATTCATGTGTTTCACATGTGCTAAAAGCCCTTTCGTGCCAGCTAGTGTTGAGTTTTGTTTACCTCACAATCTCCTGTGAAATCCACATTGTTAATCAGTTCATGGCAGTAACATGATCATCTCACTATGTTATTGCTTTTAGGACCCTCTTCGGTATCTGAATAGTACCTTGTTTCATGACTTCATCTTCCCTTCTAGTTGCCATTGACATTTTAGGCATATATTGATGCCAATTGGGCAAGGAATCTCTTGGATCGTTGTTCCACCACATGATTTTGCTCCATACTCGGGGTCTTTCTCGTTTATTGGCATAGCAAGTAGTAGATTGTTATTGCTCGCTCCAACATAGAAGCCAAATATTGAACACTAGCTGTCACCACAACCAAACTTCTTTGGCTGCATTGATTCTTACAAGATATTGTGGTTGATTGCACTATTGCAATGCTAGATTAATATGACAATTGAAGTGTCATTCAAATAATCAATAATGACATGTTTCATGAGCATATCAAACATCTTGAGATTGATTGTCACTTAGTTGGTCACCATCTATAGGGCACTGAATCTACATTTGTTTCCTCACAAGACTCGTTAACTGACATCTTCACGAAACCTACTCGTGTTTGTAAATTAAAATTGGTCATGCATAACCCCAACATGAGTTTGAGAGGGGTTTGTGAGAATATAAGGCCTAACTAAGCTTGTTGTAATATTATATTACACATACTTTATACCTGCACTATACCTGTACTTCTATTCTTGCCTATGTAAAGAAAAAAACAAATGCCACAACAAATGGAGTTGTGGCAAAAGTTGTGTAAATTATTGTGATCCTAACATCATTCCAATGCAAATGCAATTCTTCGTACAATTTTACATACTAACGTTTTTTAGTCTTTCCAACATGCAACTGTTTTATTGATGTGATGCATAATTAAGGGTTTGAATCTATAGATCATGATATTGTATCAAACGTCTAAATTATAAATATGTGAGGGAGAGGAGCCATGGAAGGCAACATTAAGAGATTATTGCCCAGGGTGCTGTTTCTTATTTCGAAAATATTTATACCACTGCTTACCCCACTCGGGTTGAAGAGGTTGTGGCGGCCATTCCCAGCAAGGTGTCTGAGGATATGAACGAAAGATAACCTATACCTTTACTAGAGAGGAAACTGCTCTCAAGCAAATTCACCCCACCAAAGCACCTGGACTCGACGGTATGTCTGCTATTTTTTTTAATAAAAAATATTGGAACATTATGGGAAATAGTGTAACCAACATGGTCTTAAATGTACTCAACAACAACCTGCCAATATCCGAAATCAACAAAACCAACATTTCCGTCATCCCAAAAACAAACAGCCCCAAAAAAATGACCGAATTCTGACCCATAAGCTTATGCAATGTATTCTACAAGCTCATTTCCAAAATCCTTGCCAATAGGCTAAAAACCCTTCTCCCCCTCATCATCTCAGAGAACAAAAGTGCATTCACCTCGGACCGCCTTATCACAGACAATGTACTGGTAGCCTTTGAACTTATGCACTTCTTAAATCACAAAACGGCAAGGAAAGAGGGTTTTATGGCAGCCAAGCTCGATATGAGCAAGGCCGTTGATAGGGTTGAATAGTGCTTTATTAAGAGGGTCATGGAAAAACTTGGTTTTTGTTCTAAATGGGTAAACCTCATCATGCAGTGCATCACATCAGTCTCCTACTCGGTTCTTATAAATGGGGCTGCTTATGGAAACATCATCCCATCTAGAGGTCTTTGCCAGGGCGACCCCCTCTCCCCTAGTCTTTTCCTCCTTTGTGCCGAAGGTCTCTCGGCTATTATCCATGAGGCTGCAAGAAACCACCTTCTCACTGGCATCTCTATCTGTAGAAGCTTTAGTATCACTCATCTTTCTTCGCAGACGACAACATTCTATTTTGTAAGGCGAATCCTGAAGAGTGCCAAAAGCTTAAACAAATTCTTCAGAAGTATGAGGATGCCTCAGGCCAGAAAATTAACACTGAAAAATCCTCGGTATTGTTCAGCCCAAACTCACATCAGAATACGAAGGATGCAATCTTTTCCATATTAGGGCCGATGAAGGATTCAAGACACACCAAGTATCTTGGACTCCCATCCTTCATTGGGAGATCGAAAAAGCAGGTCTTTTCTATTCTCAAGGAGCGGGTTGGGCAAAAGCTTGCCGGTTGGAAGGGCAAGCTTCTTTCTATGGGAGGCAAGGAAATTCTTATTAAGGTGGTTACCCAAGCGATCCCCACCTACACCATGAGCTGCTTTCAGCTTCTACAAGGCCTCTGTGATGATCTTGAAAGCACGATGAGGAGTTTTTGGTGGGGCCAAAAGAATCAGGAATCAAAGATGGCATGGATTGGTTGGAACCAAATGTGCTACCCTAAGTCAAGGGGCGGTATGGGCTTCTGAAACTTGCAAGCATTCAATCTTGCTATGTTGGCAAAGCAAGCTTGGAGAATCCTTACTAACCCAAGCTCTCTTGTTGCCCGAGTCCTCAAAGCAAAATATTTCCCTATCGGTGACATCCTTAGTGCAACATTTGGCTCCTCCCCATCCTACTCTTGGAGGAACATTTTCAATAGCCTTAAAGTCATTAGAAAGGGAACCCGGTGGAGAGTGGGCAACAGGAAACAAATTCACATATAGGATGACAAATGGCTTCCTAGCCCATCCACACACAAAGTCATCACTTTTCCCAATAACTTCCCAATCTACCCAATGGTATCCTCCCTCATAGATCCGGCCACAAAATGGTGGAGAGCTGAAATGATTAAAACCACCTTCCTCCCCTTTGAAGCCAAAGTAATCCTAAGAATCCCCCTCAGCCACAACTTACCTGAAGACAAACTAAGTTGGATGGGAAACAACTGTGGAGAGTTCACCGTAAAGAGTGTGTACCATATTGCTCACTTCTTGGTTGAAGCAAATGAGGAAGTTGAAAGCTCCATGGGGACCCTTTCAAGCCTTTATGGAAGAACCTTTGGCTCCTCAATCTCCCTGCCAAGATTAAAATCTTTGCTTGGAGGGCTTTTGTCAATGAGCTGCCAATAATGGAAAAAATTTGCACCCGAGGCATCACTACCAACAATGATTGCCCACTAAGCGACAAGGATTTAGAAACCATTCATCATGCTTTGCTTCACTGTGAGTTTGCAAATCCGGTTTAGAATCACTGGTCTGATGTGCCGCATAGGATTCAAAGAAATAAATGGACATTCCAAGACTCGGCCATGTTCATCTTAGCTCACAAGCCTTCCCATGTTTTGGAGTTGTTCCTCACCACTGCATGGGCAATTTGGTATAATAGAAATAGGGTCATTCATGAAGGCAAGCACTCTTCCCCAACCCAGGTTTGGTAGATGGCAAAAACTCAATTGAGGACTTCAATGATGCAGCAACCATGGACCTTTTCACTCCTAGACCTACCCACACTTGCAGCTGGTCTCCTCCTCCACCCGGTCTCTTCAAGATCAATGTTGATGGGTCTTCATCAGACCTTGAGGAGTACTCCAGCATAGGGGTCATCATTAGAGATTGCAAAGGCCAAACAATTGCTGCTCTTTGCAAACCTCTTCAGACCCACTACACGGTAGAACTGGTGGAGATTTTAGCTATGGAACAAGGTATTTTGCTTGCTCAAGAGTTACAGCTCCCATGTGCTTAGCTTGAAAGTGATGCTCTCACAGTGATTAATGCCATCAATGACTCTACCTTTGGGACTCCTTACGGGCACATAATCCAAGATATCACTCAAGCCCAAGCATCCTTTGATCTCTGCTCTTTCAAGCATCTCAACCGGGCCTTTAATTATGCAGCCTACGAGCTTGCTCAATTTGCTCATAGGAATAGATTTGCTTATCTGTGGAGGGGTTACCCCTTCCTTTCTAGAACCAATTGTACAAGCTAATATGCAAAACTAATCCTGCATGGCAGGTTTCTCTATTGTACCCCTTTCGTTATTGCAATGCAATTTTATCCCCCTTCGAAAAAAAAAAAAAAAATAGTAGGGTATGCATGGTTAAGTTGATTTGGTTTTTCCCCAAATTGTCATTGAACCAATGGGGTTAATTTCCCCATAATCATTGTTGCATGCCGCCAGGGGTAGATCTTCTGACCTATAATGCTATGGTTTTTTGTGGTTGGTTTGGTTAGTTTAATTAATTTGGAGCTTTCTTGGGTTTAGCCAAAAATGAAATACAACAAAAAATAAAAACTAATACAAAAATGGTTAAACCTCTCATAAAAATAAGCCAATACAACAATAATAGGTAGGGTACTACTAAAAAAAAACAACAAAAGCCAATAGGTAGTAGATCAAAAATCCCCATAGTCTAACTAGATAGATCCCAACACAAAATAAAAAATAAAAAATAAAAAAACAAAAATGCTAAAAAAAATACAAGGCAATATTTGAAATCATTAGTGATTATTGATTACCTCTTTCTCAATGAAGGATTGATGAGTGAGACCTCTCTCAGTTTCCCTCAAAAATCAAAATGCTGGGGAAAAAAACATCAAGAATGGATTGAAGTCATTGAACATGAATGGCTCACTTACCCTCAGTGGTGGTGATGTTGCGGTGAACTAGCAGTGGCAACTCTGGCCTTTGGAGTTGCAATGCTGCTATGAGAGAGAGAGAGACAGAGAGAGAGAGAGAGTTTTCTAACATGGACAACTAAAAACAACTATTTATGTGGGATTTTCATTTGTAAACTTATCATAAAAAGATACCATTATATATATATATATATATATATATATATATATATATATATATATATATACCCTAAAGAATTTATGAAAGGGAGACCAAGAAACACTTGATGAGTTATGTTCTTAATTAGAACAGGGGGAATTTTAAAACAAACATTGTCACGACAAACATGAGCATTATTTAATTCATATTTGATTTTCATTTGAGTACCATTAGCAGAAAACAATTTCTCAGTGGATTTTTCATAATATTTAGAAGGAATTATTCCTTCTTGAATGCAATTCATATATATATAACCCCTAATGAAATGTGTTTTTTTTTGTCCATATGTATTTGTGTGTGTGTGTCAGTAAAGATTTTGGATTTTTTGCTCTATCCTTTGCACAAAATTGGTTTCAGAAAGAGCACTGGTCTCATTTAGTTAGCCTTAACTTCATCAGTCAACCCCAGTTCCAGTGCAGTTTCGTTGACTCAGTTGTTTGTTGTGGTGGAATTTGGAATCTGGTCACCCTTTAGTGTCACCCCTAGAGCTTTATTTGTTCCTTTTGGTCCTACTCCAAGCCACACACTAAAGCCCAATTAGGCTGGCCCAAAGGGCTAACCCAATTAGATAATTAGTTATTTATTTAATATGAGTTATTAAATAAAGTAACTGCAAGTGCAGGAAAAAAAATATAGATATATATATATATATATATATATATACACGCATGATCAAAAGAGAAACATATAGATTTTCTTAAGAATCTCTCTTAGTCTCTTGGACAAGTTCGTATAGAACTGATTGGGAGACCGTGCCTTAGCTCCATACTTACTTGCTCCATACTTATACATGCAAAGGCAAAGACAAGAAACTTGCAGATAAGCAATTGAAGGAAAAGATGCAAAGAGCATAAGAAAGAGACATAAAGCAGATAAGCATGATAGACATGGCAAGCAAAGAAACAAGAAAGCAAGCAAACAAGCGTGAAGGCAAACAAAAGATGGTGTCTGCGAAGGGACAAATGTAGGTTTGGATCGGATGTCCATGACTTCATTGTGTTGAAGTATGGACAACATACTAGCAAGCAAGACTTATGTACGAACATGTAAGAAAGCGTGTAAAGATACATAGAAAGCCAACGGGTGGCACAAACAAGCATGGTAAGCGTAGCATTGCGTGGAGCGAAAAAGGGAACGGTATGCACGGAGCAACTCGGCATCTGGAGATGCCTCCCAAATGGTAACATCCGAAAAGGGCCTCATTGGCATTGGATGTAACCACACAAGGTCAAGCCCGCAGAGGGCGCCAAACATGGCAAGGCCTAGAACTAGAGAGGCTAACATAAGCATAAAGTATAGAAGCAAGCAAGCATAGACATGCAAATAGGAATGATCCAAACCCTTTTGATATGGGCCATGGTACATGAATGATGACAAAGACCATAGGGTCTAGATCGGGTTCGAACCATTAGGCCAAAACACAAGAAAATGCAATAAAAGGAACAAAAAGGCAACAATAGCACATGGCATGACAAACAAGGTTTAGGTCTAAGCACATAAACAAGACGTAAAGCACGCAAGCACATGAGAGATGGCATAAAGCATGTAGAACACATTGATCTAAGCATGTAAATACACCGATCTACGCATATAAGCATGGAGATATGCGTGTAGACATGTGAATGTACATCTAAGCATGTACATGTAAGCATAAAAGCATGGAAGAACACAAATCCAAGCATACAAGCATGTGAAGGCGTAGACATAGGCATAGGAGCATAGAACATGCATACAAACATGTAGATTTAAGAAAGACATAGCCAAAGACATGATATCAAGCATGTGAGTATGTAAACCCAAACATCAACAAATGGGAAAGAAAAGATTTAAGCATCTAAAGCATGGCATAAAGCATAAAACACGTAGAAGAGGCAACTAACACATGAACAAACATGGAAGCATACGGAAATAAGCGAAAAAGCATGCTAAGAGCAAGATAAACCAAGGAACATGCTAGGTAAAACAATAAATCATGTTATTAAAGCAAGAGCAAGCAAGATAAAAGCTCGATGAAGCTTTGAAGAAAAAAGGGGTATGGATAGTAGCTAAAAAGCTACATCCATACCCCTTAAACCTCAAATCCAACATTTAGAACCAAGGGAAAGAAGGTTGGTATAAGAACAAAACCTTGTATTTTTGGTGAAGAGAAGAATCAAGAGGCTTTGATTTTTTTTTTTTGTTGGTGTTTTTGTGTGTAGAAATGTGTTTAGAGGAGAGAGGAAGTGTGCAGAAAACGTCTAGGCAGAGAGCGGGAACCAGGAAAGTCTCTCTCTCTCTCTCTCTCTCTCTCTCTCTCTCTTTGTTTTTTTTGGAGGTGCTTGGGGCCTTTTATAGCCCCCAACACGCTTTTCGAGGTGGTGCACCTTGTAGGGCCGCCACCTATGAAGCTCCTCGGATGGGTTTGATTTTGAAACCACTGGAAAGATCATGACTTCCAGTTTCTAAAATGGTATGGAACTTGAAAATCTAATGGTCGGATCAAAAGTTATGGCTCCCGGAAGTTAGCGGTGCATTGATCGGTGCGTTAACCCAGTTTTCATGATATCTTGGTCGTTTTAACTCCTATTTTGACCCATGAATATTTTTTGGATTGAGAATTTGATAATATTCACAATGGCATTGGTTTCAACCCGCTTTGACTGTTGGATCAAAATTAGGGTTTTTGGGGCTCGCTTGGAGTCAACTCCGAGTCAAACTTTGTCAAGGTTGCCAAAAATCTTCGAGAAGCTTGGGTTTGATGTAAAACTATGAAAAGTGATATTTTGAGGGGATTTTGACATTGCTTGACTTTCGGCCAATCTAGGGTTGACTAGGGGCATTTTGGTCATTTTGGCTGAAAGAGGAACTTTGAGTGCTCCGGTGTCCGAATGGGTTACGCTACGTCATTCTAGATGTTCTCGCAGCGTCATTGAGAGAAGATAATATTTTTGAATTTTTTGGGTTTTGGCACACAAATCGAGGGTGGTTAAAATACGGTGTCAACAGCTGCCTTTTCTTTATTTGACATCTTGAGTGCCATGAGAGGGGTCGGATAAAGAGCGTGATTTCGAATTTTGTCGCCCCCAAATTGCGTGCGGAGGCTACTCATAGATCAAGACTAGTTTTTACCTGGCTGGACTGACTTGCTGCAGCTGTTGTAAAATATTTTCTGGACTTGTCTCTGAGCTATGGGGAAGGAAAAGGATTTTTTTTGATCGGGTCAACTAGTCAACATTTTCTTGGTCAATGCTAACCGGTGGCCCTTTTAGGTGCGCCAAGCTGACCCAGCGGCCCAAGAAGGTGCGCTGGGCAGCTCAAGTTTTATAAAAGCCCATTTTTGGCTCATTCTGACCTCATTTCACTCTTTCCTTTAGCTTTTCAATTTTGAAAAATTCTCTGGAGCAACTACGAACTTAGCGGGTTTGGCTTTTTAGCTTCAGTCTGCTGCTGCAACGTTTTCTGCACTTAAGGTCAGTGTCTATTTTTCCCCTTCTCTTCCTTTTTTTCTGCAAAATGTTAGTGGCAATACCACTAGGGATGCATGCTAGTGTTTATTTTATTTTTGGTTTTTTCATAAGCATATATATTTTTTGCCATGATTTATGCCATGCTAACTTAGAAAAATGCATTATATATATATATAAGCAAAAGTCTTCCCTGCAGCTTCTTAAAGAAAGATATGAGGCAGGAAATCCAGAAGTTGACCTCCTTGGAAAACCCTCTGGAAAGTTTGATTACTATGTCCTCTATCCCAGAACTAGAAAGCAAAAATCTCCATCCCTTTCCCTATGCAGAGAAAATCATGATCAAAACCAACAAAACCAAAAACCACCATTAATTCCATATTACCAGAAAGTCCTCCCCCAAATACCAAAATGTTAACCCAAGCCTACCAGTCAAACCCATACATAAAAGACCTTACCTTGTTATATGTTTGACCATGGTTCACCCTCCTATTCACAAAATTTTCCTCCACTTGAAAGTTTTGACCATCCACAAGCCAATGTCAAACTTGTTTGGAAAATAAAAAATCCTGCTGGAACCAGTCCAGATGGAACCAAAAAACAAGTCTCCTCAGCTGAAGCAACTCTAAATTGGCAGGCAGAAAATGTTGTTGCACAAAACCAAGTCCTTTCAAAGATCCTTGATAATCAACAGAAGATGACTGAAGCAGTAAGTCATACCTTCTCATCTTCAAATTCTCTTATTGAAGATTTGAAGAAAAAAATACAGTCAGTTGAACAAGAATTGGCAACAATTGCCTCCACAGGAAAAGATTTGTCTGTCTCCTTTCCCCTTATTGGGCAAAAAGAAAAAGAAAGAAAACAGTTGTTGATGCAACTCCCGTCTATGGAGAATTCACAAAAGGCGGCTACTTAAGCTCTTCCAATGCAAGTTTACATGCCTTATCAACCTCGTTAACCATTGTATAAAGATCTGTCCATACCTTTAACCTCACCATTCTCCTTAGTCTCCCCCTACCAGAACCTCTAACCACTAACCATGACATATCCTGCTCACAATCCTTTTAAATTAAGTGGAATTTTTCCCAGCATGATAAGCCCAACACCACTCCAACTAGAATCTTAAACCAGACCACAAAATGAACCTCCTCTCATCAAAAAGGACAAAGAGCCATTATACCAATCACCGGATCCAACTATTGGTGTGAAGGGTCAAGGTCTTTATTTGGTCTTTTATTTTTGGGGGAAGTGTTTCTATCATATTAAGGATATCATTAAGGGCTGAAGTAGAAGGGCATGAGGATGGATCTGTTATTGGATATACACATAAAGGTGGAGGAATTATTGTGGTATGAAGGACTGAAGGCTTTCTAGAAAGAAGGGTGGATAACTCCTGCTTAGCCAAGGACAAATGTTCTGGATTCATTCCTCTATGACTAGCTTTTATGGGGTTAACATCTTCATTCTTTTTGAAGGGTAGGTTTATGAAAAAAGATGTATTTTTCCACAAAGGATTTGGATTTTTAAAGAGGAATTCAGAGTGAGTGGTTGCACAATATTCATTGATAATCTGGAATCTCAAAGAGTCAAAGGGATCTATTGAGAATAAATGAGGTACCTGGGTCCAGGTGAAAAGGTGTTGTTTATGCAAAAGTCCTTTTGATGACCATCTGAGGCTAGGTATCTGATGAAGGAGATCAAATCCTATGAGAAGGTCTCTGCCTGTAAGTGGGGATCCAAGGACTTGGTGTCTAATGGTAAGGGTTGGAAAGATTTGAATGTAAATGGGCTTACTTTTCTAAGTAATCAGAAATATTTCTCCATTGACTACTCTGAACATCTGATGATGGGGTAGCCAAAAGTTTTCGGGTAATATCTTAGGATGGAGAATTGTTGCTGCTGCTCCTGTATCAAACAATGCTATTACTGGGATGGGTCTGGAATAAGCATCAAGGAGGATGTGAACCTGAGCTATTGGTGTGGGACCAGTTAGTGGAGCTATAAGAGGCTGAGATGTGTATATGGTTTGGATTTCTGGGTCTGAGTCATCAGTATTGTTTGAATTTAACTCATCTTCTGAGGTAGAATAAGCCATGACCGCTAAGGCTTGGGCAGAGTAATCATCATCTAGTGAGAAGAGTGATTCAACATCTGAAAAGGGGGTGTCGTCTGCATGAATTTGGGCTTGCTCTAAAAGCTTTGCTGCTTTTTCTCTTTTTGGACAACTTTTTGCAAAATGACCGGGCCTTCTACATACAAAACAAACTTTTGAAGTTTTTCCTTTGAACTGCTTTCTTCTAAGGAACTTCCATTTCTTTTTCCTGATAAACTTCTTCTTCTGTTGAGGATGTTTCTTCTTCCAAGAGTACTTTTTGAAATGATCTCTTCTCTTGTTTGGACAAGCACAATTTTTGTCATAGCACTTAATCTGCAAATCTTTCCTTTTACAATTGTCTTTAAGCTTGCTGTGGACCTTGTTGATTTCTAAAAGAAACTTTCTTTGATTGCAGAGTTTTTCAAGAGCAATAAGCACATGCTGATAGATTTCTCCTAAGGAAGCTTGCTGCGGGGTGATTTTTTGAAGGTTCAACATGCAAAGAGTTTCATCACCTAATGGTTTTGGGATAGAGTTAAGGAAAGTGTGCTAAGAATTGACATCATCCATTCCATTAAAGGAGTAGTACTACTTGACATTCGGTCAAAATGTTTTTCCATATATTTTCTTTCAAAAGAGTAGCATTTCATTAGTAAGAATTCTTCTATTGCTACTTCAGTGTAATGGGCCAGTGAACTAAGGAATTCATTATGAATGATTATGAAAAAATCTTCTAGAGTGTTGCACTGTGCTGCTTGTCTTTGCCTATATTCTCCAAGATTGATCCACCATTGTCTCAATCTTCCTGTAAGTCTTGCAACAAACTTGGCTCCTGTAAGGATATCTACTACATTGGCATCCTTACTTTCAGGAGACATTTGTCAGTCCAATCCCAGGACCCCCACTCCTTTGGACAAATGTCAAGAACAAGCCAGCTCTTCCAACTCAAAGATTATCCTTTGAATATAAAATATTTTTGTATATTATTGCCTATAAATAGGCCTCTTGTGTTCTTAGTTCGGTAGAGTAAAAGAGAGTTAGAGGGAGTTAGCAAGAAAAAAGAAAACTTGTGTAATATTTCCCAGTTTATGTCTTCCAGTCCTATAAAAAACTTGTTTAATCTAATAATATCTCTCAGTTTATTGTATCTTGTTCTATGTTCTATTCCATATATTGATGTTATTTTCTATAGTATCTTAGTAATATATGTCATTAATAAGCTTCCATGATCTTCTTACACTCCTATTGTCCAGTCAGTTTGTTCGTCCTTTAGTTTGTTCATCCTCCTTTACTGTTCGTCCTCCTTTACACATATCAACCACATATTCAAAGCACTTGTTTACCATTGATAGCAGTCCTCCTTCAAAATGGCATGATGAGATTTTTAACATGTATTCATGGTGTATAGCTGAACTCCAAGCCCTAAATAACACTGTTGCACAAATCATTGCCAAGTTTGTTGCAAGACTTACAGGAAGATTGAGACAATGGTGGATCAATCTTGGAGAATACAGGCAAAGACAAGCAGCACAGTGCAACACTCTAGAAGATTTTTTCACAATCATTCATAATGAATGTAAAATATTTTTGTATTTTTGTAAATTATTGCCTATATTCCGCCTTCCGCGCTGTCGTCCTCCCCCCTTTATGGTATCAGAGCCATTTTTTCCTTGGCCGATAGTGTTTTTGTGTCTTTCATATTCTGTCTGTGTCTGTCTGACCTTGTGATACTTTGTTGTTGTGTAGATCTTACTGTCGTTGGCGCCACCGTAGTCGTAAAGTGCATTCCCAAGTCCGAACAGTAAGGCCCGTAAAGCCAGGAGAGCGTGAAGGCATGAGAGGAAAAGGGTTGGTTACAGTATTTGTTACGAAATGCAATGGTTGTGAGAAAAACATGATAATTGAGTGTTGTGACTAAGGTAGCTACAGTTAGGATGTGGAGATCCAACTCCTCTGTTAGCTCTAGGACTGGTTGTCCTCCTGATATTGTGAATGAAGAAGATCTCACTGTTGGAGAAAGTGAGTACCTAGATTTTAGAAAATGGAATATTCCTAAGATTTCTTCTAAATTGTTTATGATCTAAATTGGACTGAAAAAAGTATTTTTTCTGAATACAGAGCTAGAACTGTTGAACAAACCTTTTCTATTTCTAAAATCCATGACAAATGTTGTTTATTTTCCAAGAAAAATATTAATGAGTTTTGGCTAAGAAACACCTCAAATATTTACACATTGGTTTGGTTCAAGTTGCTGTTAAACCTTTAACAAGAAAAGGAATTGATGTTTCTGTGTTTATGTGTTTACGTGATGCTAGATTTAAGAAATTTAATGATAGCATTCTTGGCATGATTACTGCTTCTTTGTATGATGGTCCTGTTTGCTTTGATTGTTATCCTAATCTTGCTCTTGCTTTGGATGATCCTAATATTATTAAAGCTTTGACTTTAAATATATTGACATCTGGTTACGATATGGATGATGGTAGTAGACCTTTTACTCTTATTTACCGTATCTTTTATAGACTGCTTGATTCCTAGCTAACTCCTCGATCTAGAGGACGTGATCTTGCTGAAAAGACCATGTTGATTCAATGTTCCACCCCTGGGGATTCCTCTCCAACTGACGGAGGGCACGAGAGTGTATTTTAGGCCTACCGTGTCACCATAGATCTGTATTGAACGGCTGCAGGGCAGCATCCCCTGGAGTGTAGCGCCAACTGACATCCACCTTTATCGGTTCTTCATGTATTTCCTCGATAGTTGCTTTTTTGGCAACAACCGATCAGTATTGACTTACTAGCTGTTGTGGGATTTGAGAGTGGTTTTAGACATTAGGAGTTATGAATGGGGGTCTGTCACTTATGGCTTCTTCATGGCCTTTTTGAGGTGAGCTTCATAGCTGGATTTCAAGAGCCTAGAAGGGTGTTGGCAGATCTTGACACGGTGGGCCTATGAGTATATTCCAACCTTGTGACCACAGTTCACGCGTTTGTTTGATGCTGTTTATCCTCAAGTTTATGCTTGGCCTATCTGTACTATTACCAGAGTTATCTTGGTGCAGTCGGTTACTATCATTGCAGCCTTGGGTTGCATCACCTGGGGTGAGATAGTGGTTCGACCTTATGATGGCTCACTGCTAGGGAGACTAGAGCTTATTGTTGCCATGGGCTAGTCGAGAGTACGACGTTGGTTCTGGGCCTTGTTGAGTTGGGAGTTTCTTGGCTGAAAGGACCTTCCATCAAGTCATGCTGGTTTTTAGAGTACCCAGGGATCCACCTCCTCTCGGTTTTTCATTTGAGTCCATCGCTGTGGACGATCTGGATTACGCGATGGGCTCTTTCGATGCATATATGGATACTAACATAAACTATGCCACTTGGTTTGCAGTGTCCTCTATAGGACCCATTATGGGAGATGTCTCTGTAAGTAGGGGCAAAGTGCTAGGAGGCATCGCTCATGCCCAAGTAGCTTCTGGAGCTGAATGGAGATCGCGGGTCAAGATTTTTCAGGCCAGGGTGATAGTGCTTGAGACTGTTGCTACTACTGCTAGGGAGGTGCATATGCAGGAGGAGATTGCTTGAGTAGAGGGTGCTTTCGTAGAGGGATAGAGAGGCCCATACTACTGCTGTAGACAGAGAGAGGACCCAGCTTCAGGGTGAGTTGGCCATACTTCACGGCTATACCATGGTTTTGAGAGGAGAGTTGTGGGTGGCTCGTGGCCATATTTTGCCTTCGCCTTACATTCCAGGCCGGGGGCCCATTATTCCTCCTTACGAGCCTAGGTATATGCCAGTTCCTCTGGGCTTGGCAGGCGGTTGGGGTCCCTATGCCCAGACTCAATGGCCTTCTTAGGATCCAGGATACACTCTAGGTGCTTCAGGTGGAGCCGGTCCTTTTACCGACCCTTTTACTGGCGACGATGATGATGATGATGCTGACCAGTTTATCAATGACTCCTTTAGAAATGATGACTCCTAGTAGGATCAGCTTTTTGTTGTAGCACGATGTAGCCCCTGCGTAGGTATGTATGTATTCTTTATGTATTTTGTAGACATTGCCCCATGGTGGGCCTGCTATGTATGTATATTATGCATCGCCTCTTGATAGGCCTGGACATGCGTCTATTATATTGCCCCACAGTTGGCCTTGATGCATGATATTATCTCTTTGCTTCATGATGTATGTATAAAACAATGCCTCTTGTTAGGACTTACATGTATGATTCTGGAAACTGCCTTTGAGAGGGTTGATGTATGACTTTAGGAAAAGTGCCTTTGAGAGGGCTGTTGATATATGTGAAAGACAATGCCTCTGATTAGGACTTACATGCATAGTTCTAGGGAATCTCCTTTGAGAGGGCTGTTGATGTATATGAAAGAAAATGCCTCTGGTGAGGACTTATATATATAACTCTAGATAAATCGCCTTTGAGAGGGCTGTAGACATATGTGAGAAGCAATTCCTTTTGGTAGGGCTCACATGCATAACTCTAGGAAATTGCCTTTGAGAGGGCTAATGTATCACCATAGAAAAATTGCTTTTGAGAGGGCTGCTGATGTGTGTGAAAAGCAATGCCTTTGGGTAGGACTTACATGCATAACTCTAGAAAATTGCCTTTGAGAGGGCTACTATATCTCTATAGAAAAATTGCCTTTGAAAGGGTTGCTGACGTGTGTGAAAAACAATGCCTCTGGGTAGGACTTACATGCATAACTCTAGAAAATTGCCTTTGAGAGAGCTATTGTTGGTGTAGGAGAAACAATGCCTCTGATTAGGACTTACATGTACAAACATAGAAAAATCGCCTTTGAGAGGGCTGTTGATGTGTGTGAAAAACAATGCATTTAGGTAGGACTTACATGCAAAAATCTAGAAAATTGCCTTTGAAAGGGTTGTTAATGTACTGTAGCTTTACGATTTTATCCATGAGTCTTGACAATGATTGTCCCACTAGGGGGAGAAAGAATGGAGAGATCGCATGAGATAAATTGCCCTAGTTTAGGGTTTCATGTGATTCTTGTCATGAGGGAAATATCCTCGGCAAGACGGACCTGTTCTTGCATAATGGATAAGGCCAATAGAATTGCACGAAATAAATTGCCCCAGTTTAGGCTTTTCAGGGTTTGAAGCCTGCAGACTGGCTGAAAATGGCCTTGAATTCATAGGCCATACTGAGTGCTGGTAATATATGCAGACATTTTGAACAAGATCTCCTTAAACACGCCATGAGGCAGTATGCACTGATCATTCCTGTTATTGCCCAAACGAACTAATAATTCAAAGACAAGCTTCTTGGGGCAACATCATGAGAAATGACTCCCTCTATCCTCCAAATAAGCTAAAAAAGATATCGGATGGTTGAGAATGGGTTCTAGTGTTCTTCTATTGTGGGCTCTAATTACCGGGGTTGAACCGACCCCTGAACTGGGTGATCTGGCTTAGAAAAATGAGGTTCAAGATGTCTGGAAGTGTTGAATGAGATGCACAAAGAAAACTGCCCCAGTGTAAGATTTGTGCAGTCTCGATTGCATGAGAGATAATTTCTGACAATCTGGTTCACTGTTGGGCCGACCACACACTATGGTGGGTGCTAAAACAAGGGAATCTTTGCTCCAAGGCAGTCAAAAACGTCCCAAATAGAGGGGTAGTGGTCAGAACACAGTCGGGTTGGTGCTTGGGGGGTTGAAAAACCCTAGCATGTGTCCTGAGGGCCGACGGCCCTTGTAGGTGCGCCGGTGGCCCTGCAAGGTGCGTCGCCTCAGTTTTCATGCATAAAAGGCTGGGTTCAGCCCAGTTTCAGCTCATTCTGGTCTGTGATTTTCTGGGGTCTTCTTCTACCCTTTTCTTCACCCAAAACGTGTAGAAAACACTGTTTTTCATCATTTTTCACATAGATTCTCATTAGATCATCAGATTTAGCAGGACCGTTCATGGATGCTCTTGGTGCTCACTCCTACGACACTTTAGTTGAGCTTGAGAGGGAGTCTTTCTATGAGAAGAAGCTTAGGAGGTGGTTGAGCTCCTTTTCTTGCGGTGACCGGGCATTCATTCAGTAACTTCTTGGAGATGCTACTGCTCTTCTTCACACCTCATTGGACTGGCATTTGTTGGAGGTCATTACCTCTTGTTAGTACCCTTTCTTGAGATGTGTCACCATTGGAGATTTCGATCTGGTGCCCACCTTAAAGAAGTATGATCATTTTCTTTCTCTTTCTACCCCTCCAAGCACTGTTTTTATTCCACCAGTGCGGCACGCTACTGCAAGAGACTTACTGATTTGTTGGGCTTGAAGAGGCCCGTTATGGAGGTGCTAACTTGGTATGGCAGTGGGATAGGAGGGAGCATGTCCTTTGATTTTTTGTATGATCGGTTCCACCCATTGGAGTGTCCTGTTGACTACCGAGATGACTTTGTGGACTTAGAGGAGTGGTGGACATCCTACCGGTGTCAGGCCTTCTTGGTGGCCTTCTTTGGTGTGGTGCTGTTTCCTTCATCATTAGGAGCTGTCAGCTTTGCTGTTCTCCCTCTAGTGAGCCCTACCTCATGGTACCTCTTTCATTCTTGCTCTAATTTCTGAGATGATTAGGTCCTTGTCTTTGTGTCGGGGGATCGGTAGGGGTAGGCTAGGTTACTGTGTTCATCTGCTACAGTTGTGGTATTGTAGCCACCTGAGTGTTGTTGCCAGGGATTAGCTTGAGGGCTTTGCCATTAGGAGTAGAGTTCAGGCCACTGTAGTTCTTGATTTTCCTTTTTCTGGGGATACTGAGGGTTAGTTGAGGTACTTGTGTAGCCCAAGTCTCTCTGATTAGACCTGGAAAGTCAAGTGGGGTATCACTAGATGGCAGGGGCGGACCTATTGCGTTGGTTTTCTTAGCATTCCCCTGGGGGGTATCTGGGGGTGCATGAGATACTTTTCGGGCATGGCCATGTGGCAGTTCGGGGGTATCCAACATATCCCTTGACTTAGACATCTCTCTGTTGTCACTTGCGAGTACAGACTCATGGATATTGATGTGGCAGTGACAGGGCGTGCCTCTAATTTCTGGGAGGCACGTAAGTCAATCATTGACTTCCTTCTTTGTTCTAGAGATGACCAGAAATGGTTTCCTGTTGAGTTTAGAGTGTGGCGAGACACCAGAGATCTCAACTTTGTGTTTGACTTATCATCACCAGTCCCAGCCGAGTTACCATTTCCGACTGATGTTTTGAGAGACTATACTCTAAAGTTTGAGACCGGGGTTGAGAAGGCCTTTATGGATATAAGGGAGTGCTTGAGGGAGGCCGTCAGGGATAGAGACTACTGCAAGGAGCTGGTTGATACCCTGTGGAGGATATTAAGGAGATGAGTAGTGCACATGAGAGTGAGCTCAATACTCTTAGGGCAGAGCTTGATTGGAGAAGGTCGGCCCTTCCAATTACAGAGGCAGAGTGTGTTCAATTGAGATCTCGGGTTACGGGTTTGGAGGATGAGCTTACAGATCTTACTCAGAGGCTTGTCGTTTTGGATCATACTCGGGTTGAGGAAAGTGCCGCATTGGAGGCCGGTAGGGCCGAGACTAGTAGCAGGGCTAATGGCTTAGCATTGGAGCTAATACAAGTGAAGGCCTACACTCATTCCACTTTGAGCATGGAGTATGGGCAAGAGGGCAATGAGACTTGTAAGCCACAGTTGGCCTTTTGTCACCTTCAGACTGAGTTGGCTGAGAGGGAGGAGGCTTTGAGAGTTGCTACTGAAGAGGTGGTCACTTTGCAGGCTTTGCTGGGGACTGAGAGATAGGGGCCTACTTCTGATTCCATGATGGAAAGGAAGCTTGTCTGTCTTCGATATTCACATGACAGACTCAGAGGGGTTGCCTGAGACCTGGGCTTTGATGCAGCCGGGTTACTTTGCACTCATGCTCATGATGACCCGATTCTCCGTACTGGTTTTGGGAGATTGTGCCAGGCCTAGATAATAATAAAATAACTTTATTAGTCACAACATAATGTTATACATAGCATCATATAATAAGATTTAAAGGACACATATCCTAACATGAGTATGGGCCTTGTTGGTTTTGCAATGAAGGTGTTTGATATTTGTTCTTAGTGAGCGTGGAGGAGAAGGAGTGAGAGAAAGTGAAGAGTTTGAGATGGCAGTGAAAGTGTTTGATGGTTGTTCTCAGTGATATTTTTTTTGGCTATGTGTTTGATGAAATGATGGTTGTTGTTGGTTTGGTTTGGAAATTTGAAAGCTTAAAAATTTTAAATCTATGCTTAGTTTTCCACTATAGCGGGAGGGATAGAAAATAAAGATAAATAACGTTAGATTGATACTTTTAATTGTTTGATAGTTTTTTAAGAAAAGAGATTTTCAACCTATAGTGTCCGCTCTTAATGATAGCTCTTTATCATCAGACCATGACACCAATCAATTTTTGATGTAAGCAGAGATTGAACCCCATATCTCTTATTCAACTATCAAAGATTTTACCAGTTGAGCTAACTGGAACTCACAATTGTTTGATAGTTGATACAATGTGAGAAGATGATAATTTCCTATAATATATTCATATATCAAGTTTCATGCAAAATAATTATATTTAACAAATTTTTGTTGATTTTACTCCCTTAGAAAACAATTTGAAAAAAATTAGCAAAAATGTTTTTTTTGGGGAAAATAATGTTATTATATATATAACTGAAGCCTTTGACTTTTTTTTTAAAGCTCCCACATTTTTACACATTAGCATTATTGATAAAAAAAAAAAAAAAAAATTCCGCCCGCCAAATACACATTTCAAATCCCGATACTTCTTGAAAAACAAAAAATCTATTTTCTCATCTATCTCTCAACCTTTCACACTCAAATCCCTATCTCTCTTTTCTTTTAAAACCATGAACAGCCTCTGTTAGGCTTAGGGTTTTTGATACTCAGTGCTCTCCCTTTTTCGTGTCTGAAAAACCCCTATCCTCTCTCTGTTAGTCCGTGTCTTTCTCTCTCCAGTAGCTTGCCCATTTTGGGTGATGGAGTAGAACACAACGACGACGTTTTGATGCTCATTGAGAGCATCGTGAAGGTTGACCCTAGAGTGGCGGCAGAGGAGCAAAGGAGGAAGAAGAAGATAATGGAGGTGGAGAAACGTTGGATATGGATTCCATCAATGATAAGAACAACAACAACACTAACATCAACATCATGGTCGATATGAGAGTGAAGCATATTGTATTCCCTGAACATAGTGATTGCTTCTTCCTGATCCTGTTCTTTCCTTTTGTTTCTGGGTTTTCGTAATGGTTTTTTTTTTTTTTTTTTTTTTTTTTTTTTAATTTTTTATTCATGTGACTCATTCTCTTGAGAGATTGATTGGAGAGTGGAGAGCAAAAACTAAATTCCACCGTCAAAATCAAAGAATCTGCCACTAAAGCAAAGAGCAAATTCCAAACTCGATGTAAGAATTTCAATTGAAAAACTATCTACTTGTTATTATTTTTAGCAATCTTACTTATTTTAAGATAAGTGCTCCGCATATTAGGCAAGAGCAGCAGATTTTGCATTTAGATTTTTTGAGATTAGCTAGGACTTATGCCTATATCTTTTTTTTTATATAGAAAAAGGTCAATGCATATCATTAAGGTAGGCTATTGAAATTAGCCTAGAATACAAATAAGAGGTCTGATAGTATTTCTTCCATCCAGACGGATATATGAGGGGGGGATTATTGCTCTTCTCGCTAGGGAATGAGCTAGCTTATTACAGCATCTGCGAACAATAGATAATTTAAAACCTGAAAATTAGAAATAAGGAAATGTATATTTGTTGTAAGATGGCCATAGTGTGCTAGGCATCTGCTACCTTTCTTCATTGCTTTGTAAAGAACCTCAGAGTCGCCCTCCAAGACAATGAGATCAAAGCCACATTCCGTAGCTAGTTCTAAAGCTCTCCTTGCTACCAAGACTTTCACTCAATAACTGTAAATGGCATGGGAATTTGTTGTGATAAGGAAGCCATAACGAGGCCTGCATCATTTCGGATTACCACTCCCAGTCCAGTGATGTTGTCTTTAGTAAAGGTTGCTCCGTCAAAATTTATTTTGACCCAATGTTGTTTAGGTGCAAACCACGACGTTGCCTGCTAGTGTCGGTGTAGTGGTGGCATCAGGGTGCTGGAGGGGGACTAGTAGCTATTCCCGAGAGTACTCCAGCACCATGTCAAGGGGAAGTGTTGGTTTTTCCAGTCTGAGGTTGTTTCGCCAGTTCCATAGGTTCCAAATGATCGACGCAAATAAATTTGCTTCACTGTTACCTACAAGAATGAAATCAAAGAGATCAAGGAAGGATGTATATTGCTTAAGTAAACCTTGGTTCCACTTTGCAGTTTGCTTCCAAAAGTTGTTGAGGACAGGGCAGCAATATAGTGCATGAACTACATATTCTTGCTACTGTTTGCAAATGTCACACAGCTTATTAGTAATAATTTTGCACTGGACCAGGAGCTAAAGTTTTAATTTTGGAAGCTAATAACCTGTTGTTGATGATTTGATGCTTGTGTTTGTCCTTTCTTCCTTATGATTCTAAGAGTTTGTTTGGCTAATTTACTTTGTTCAAACACAATCTATATTTTGTAAGTTTCACTCAAGCCATAACAAATTCTACATTTTTTTTTCTTATACAGGAAAAAAAAGTTTACATCATTGGTATTGGTTTTTTTTTTTTTTTTTTAGTCCAACTTAAAATTCATTTAAAAAACTGTAATATGCCTTTTGATTTTGCATAATGATAGAGGCATTCATTAAAGCTCGCTATATGTTAAGTCTCTCTCAACTCTCACTCTGAATCTCTACCTCAAATTTATAATATCTAATACCTTGCCCATCTTACATAATCATAATATAACTGAGTTATATAACTTATGTTTTAGACCAAGTTATATTTGTAGCCTTTTGTAATTTCCTGTAGTTGAATTCTTTTAAAACAGAGTTCCGAACATGTTTATATCTATAATTATTTATAGTTATGAATTGATTTTTGTAGACACTCAATTTTGCACCCATAATTTAATATTGGAAGATGACCAGAGTGGCCATTCATATACCCAAAATTTAGAGTTTAATTACATGCTTTAATTTATTCATTGCATATCATAAAATGATCTTAAGATTCTAACGATCGCGACGGCATGGCCGATTCCTAAATTGAACCTTTGGATTGAAAGATATTACATGATCAAGTTTTCACGGTCCGCATGCATTTTTTTTGGGTAGAACCAACCACGCAAGATTAATTTAAATTCATTTTGATTAGTTAAACAATTAAAATTAATTAAATAATTTTGTGATTGGTTGTTGGTTAGTGTCAAAAATAAGTCTGCTTGCATGAGAATAAAGTGGATAATAAGATAACAAAGAAGTACTGAATAATCAAGTTTTTTTAGAATATTTATTTACAAGATAATTATCACTATAAAGACCTGAATATCAAGAAAAATTGATTAATTTTTAGAATACGAATTAAAAACACATCTAGGTACAATTTTCGGGTAAAAAATTCTCAAAAAGGAGTCCAAATCAGACCAAAACTCAAACGCAAGCCTGTCACCCAAGAGGGCCTGTTGGCACTATTGAAGTGCCAATTGGCCCAAATGCTCGGCCCGGCCTAGGAGCTTCTTGATTGAGACAAAGCCTATCGTTTTCGACTTTTTAGAGATAACGACACATTCCAATTCGTATCTGGTCTCATTCAGCTTATTTTTTAAGCATCCAAACCTTTATAAATAGAGGAAAAATATCAGAATTCATATCTAATCTATATTTTCATAAACTACAATCTGTATATTCTTTTTGTCACAAAACAGATTTGTATTTTCAATAAATAAAGAGTTGAAATTTTTTCTAATTTTTTTTTCTTATTTACAAAATTACAAATTTTGAAATTTCAAAGAAGGAATTAAGAGTTAGGTTAATTTTTTTTTAATATGTGATGCATACATAATAAGTTTGTCTCATGAGTATGAATCCTCTTTTAAAGATCCTACTTTTTAACTATACAAAAACAGATCTAAGTTTTACAGATCAAATCTCATTTTTTTTTAATTTTTCAAAAAAAATCTGATTTTTCTTGATAAAATCTTTCTTTTTACCTTCTACAAAAACATATATGATTTTTACAAATCAAATCTCATTTTTTTTTAAATTGACAAACAAAAGATCTGATTTTTACAAATCAAGTCTCATTTATTTTTTTTTTTCAAATAGGTCTAATTTTTCTTTAAAAAGAGGACATTATTCATAAGGAAAATTTATTTAAATTAATTTTTGTCATGTGTTTTATAACATATCATTCAACATCATACAAAAAGGGTATATAATGGTCATTAGAGTCTAGAAGACCAGACTCTATCTGGGCAGAATTGGTGCCTAATACCTTCCCATTCCGTAACCTAGCCCCCGAACTTAGGATTTTGGTTAGTAGATAAATGTTTTGTCTTTAATTTTGGGAAGATTATAACTAGGACCAAAGCCTTGTAAGGTTAATCTACCAAATTGTACTTTTTTATTCAATCAATGAGATTTGATGTATTTTGAATATGTAATTGTATTTATTTTTTCTTATTTTTTTGTATTAAAAAAAAAAGTAGTGACTCCACACTGCTACCCAAAAGAGCGGTGCCTTAAAGCACCCAAATCTCTTTTTGAGAGCACCCCGAAAGTTCCCAGTCTCTCACAATTTTCTCATGCTCAACCACTCCGATGCAAAGAATTATTGTAGTTCTTAGCCTGTATTGATCATAGCATTTGAGTTTTGCATTTGCTTTTGTCTTTGTTCTTCTACTTGCAATATCCCAGCTAAATATGGACATTTTTGTTTCTTTGTATTACTGTAGTTCTTAGTATGTATGGATCATTCTTCTTTAATTGGTTTACAATCATTTAGTGATTTCATAATGTTCTACCCACTGTGTTAGCGCCATTAGAGATGCTTTGGTGAGAAAGCATATAAAGTCTTTGGAGGTTATTTTCCTTTGTTTGAAAAGAACAATGTTAGTTGAAGATGCATATCACGTTTTTGGTGAATTTATTGCAAGAGAATGGGTGCTCAATGGCACTAAATTAAGTGATCACATTATATTTTATGGATATGACTACCATCCTTTCATTTCTTTCTTTTTGCACATCATAGTTTGCTGATGTGAAGCTTTGGATCTTTATTTTCTGAAATGTTGGGGGTTCAATTGAGTTGTTATTGTTTGCATTTGCTACATTTTTTTATTGGTTGCTTAGGCAGTAATTATTATACTATGGATTGTTATTTTGAACAGTCAAGAAATAAACATGAGAAATCATAAATGAATTTAATAGAGCTCCTAAAACGGTAGGGTTTGTGCCATTCTAAATTGTGCCTTTATTATTGTTGATTATGCTTTCTACCTATGCAAAACTTTTTGAAAATTTCAATTTGGTTGGTTATTCTTATGAAAAGCTATGAAGTTTCCAACTACTTATTGCTTTCTAGAAAACACAATTATAATATATACAAATTAGGAAGAGTTTCTTAGAAAATAATAGTTTAAATGAGAACCCATAACCAAAAGAAATTGCCACTACCAGTAAATGTTTTTTTTTTTTTTTTTCGTGGTAATTATATATGATTTAGGTTTGGGTATTTTGGTTGGTTTAATTTAATTTTGGTATTTGGTTAGATTTGGTGTTGATTAAGTTATTTGGGTTAGTATTGGTTTTGATTAAGGTGTTTGGGTTAGAATTCATTTTGACAAATCCAAGTTATTTTAGGTTGAAAAGAAATTGAAAAATGGTATGCTAGTAGCCTTTTTTATATTAAATGATCACATAAGAACTTTTGAAGTGGAATATAGTCTCCAAAATTTTATGCGCTCAGTGCTCTGTACATAAAGTGACCAAATAGTGGTTATCTTAGTAGAAATAAATTTTAAACAAAAAAAAGGTACTTTGTAGATGCATAACAAATTAGAAAATTATTTAAATTGTATTATTTATATAAGGAAACAATCTCATTTTTTAATATGTTGGAACTTTTTACAGTTTAATGAATGGCTTTAGGTTCTCCCAAAAAAAAGAAAAAAGAAAAAAGAAAAAAGAAAAAAGAAGGAAGAGTGGCTTTAGGGATTTTGAAGAATGTGAGCAAAAGGTTTATGCATTTGCGATCAAACATGGTTTGGACACTAGGAGTAGATGATGGTGTTGGAAAAATACATGTTTGTATCTCATACAATACATATGTAGCGGAAAATTAATTGATCTACTTCATTTACAATTGCTAACATGTACTATGTAAATGTCAAAATATAAGAACAAGAGAGTGTACCTTGATGCGATGAAATTTAAAACCAAAGATTAAAAGTACATGGGAACACTTTAATCTTCACTCTAATTCCACTTGTGCCCAAGAAGTGTAGTCTCTCAATTAGTTTATATGTATGTGTTCAAGGGAGAATAAGAGTGTCCAACACTCACATACTAACCATTTCATTCTCTTAAAAAATTCTGTATGTTTCTCTCCTTATAACTGATTGTTTAATTGGGCTAGCCTTTTGGGCCATTCCAATTGAGCTTTAGTATGTGGCTTAGAGTGGGACCAAAAGAGAACAAATAAGACTCTAGCTCCAATGGACATTGGGTTTTTTTGTTAACTCTTGACAAGTCCAAAGTTACCATTAATTATATTTAGTACCACTATATAAATATAATTGCAGTCTGGCCTTATTAATAAATTATATCCCAAGACTTTATTATACATATAACCCCTTCATAAAAATTCGTAGTAATACAAGTCATCAATGTAGATTGCCACTTTGAAGATTACTACATCTTAATCCTTAAGTACCTGGTTTAATCCTTTAAGTTATTCATCATATATTTATGAAATCTAATTTCATAAATATATACTTTAGTAACTCCTTACTAAAGTGATTAGGCCTAACACTCTGAATAATTGAACCCATTAAACTTATCTCAAGGGAATATTTTATATCTCCATTAAGAGATTATGAATTCCATCTTTAGAATATATGTTCCATCAACACTAAATGTGGCTGCCCAACATACTGAAGTTTTGACCGTGACTCTAGATCTCACTCCTGATATATCAAAGCAACCTACACTTTATGATCAGGTCCATTATTCTCTCAGGATTAAGAGTTGATGTAAATAGAAGTTGTGAGATTTATTATTCATTTGATAGTAGTTAGGAGAACAATAAATTTCACAGTGGTCTAATTCAATATCTCTTAACTCTTAAAACATATCAACTAAAAGTCTCCACTTCCATGATCAAGACAAATCATCTTAATTGATATGTTATAGTCTTCACAGATGAAATGCCCAATTTCATCAACGACTATGAACTAAAATTCTGAGTTTAAAAAACTTGTGATTTATATCTTCTGTGACTATATCACATAAATCACATACTATGCATTTGATGGACTATATGTTAATGTCCAAATATTCATGTTACCATTATTTTAGATAATAATAAAACAACTTTATTAATTACAACATTAAGTCATACATAATGTCGCACATAATGTCATACATAGCATCATACAATAGGATTTAAAGGCACTAATCCTAACAGATGGCTTAGGTGTTTACAATTTAGTGATTTACCCTCCCTAAAAAATCACTAACATAAGCACTCTAGAGAGACTTTTGTGGCATATGAACTCAAATTAAAGACTATAAAAAAAAAAAAAAAAGAACTTAGATTAAAGACCTTTTGGTAATTCAATTCCTAAAATTATTGGTTCAATTCCCAAGTAAACTAGAAGACATTGTATTATACACCTCAATTTATATCTCTCCCTGTTAAAAGAAGTTATTGACTTTTACATTTTATTTTTTTTATTTTTGTGGGAAACCCTTAAGCTCTTTGCATGGGTAGCCCAGTAACTTTTGCTCCCTTATATCTTTAATTAGGTGAAATATACTTCTATATTTTGGATTATTTCTCTCTTCGGTATGCCATTTTATGATTTGAGTTTATTTCCGTGGCTAAAAGCCTTTTATGTTTTTCTATTATAAATTTGATGATCCCTCTCATAATAGTGGAGAAAGGAATTGGGAAGAATGGGAAGCCTCTTCACTACAAAAGGAGCACATTCCATAGAATTATTGCCAACTTTATGATTCAAGCAGTTGATTTTACTTTTGGTGTTGGTTGAGGTGGAGTTTCAATAATTGGTGTGAAGTTTGCCAATGAGAACTTTAAACTAAAGCACACCAGGTTAGGCAAGTTAAATTCCTACATACCAGAAATGTTTTTTCAATGTGAAATGTCTTCCAAATGTTTATAGTATTCAAATTTGTTTTATTGGGTTTTACAGATTTTTGTAGATTAGCTTTGACTTTGGGAACATTTTTTTATATTTCAAACCAACCCAAATCTCACTATATACCACTTCCTTTTCTTGGAGGAAGTGTGTGTGTGAGAATCATGTTGAAAAAATTGTAAAGCATGATATTACTAAGAACAATATCCTCCTAACATGCAGTTGAATCAAAATAAATCAAAACTTTTTGTAGACACACGATTTTGCACCCATAATTTAATCTTAGAAGATGGCTAGAATGACCATTCATATACCCAAAATTTAGAGTTACGTTAATTCATTCATGGCATATCAGAAAGAATTGTTTTGGGGCTTTGAAGATCGATATGAGCAAAACATATGATAAGGTAGATTGGAATTTTCTTAAGGCTGTCCTCATTGCTATGAATTTTAATGATAGGTGGGTTCAGTGGATTATGGAGTGTGTCACTTCTGTTCATTATACACTCCTCATTAATGGGAATCTCTCTCAATCCTTCTACCCCAAGAAGGGCCTTAGGCAAGGAGACCCTCTCTCCCCCTACCTTTTCCTTATGTGTGCCAATATTCTCTCTTTGGCAATTTTAAAGGCGAAAAATCAAAAGAGGATTAAGGGGGTTCAATTAGGCAGGAATGGCCTTTCCTTCACCCATTTGTTCTTTGCTGATGACTCTCTCCTATTCTTCAAAAATGACAATCAATCTTTAGCCAACATTCAAGGGATCCTAAACTGGAATTGTTCATTATCTGGACAGAGCATCAATCTCTACAAGTCTGATCTTTTTTGCTCACCTAATATGTCTGAGGAGGCTAAGGAAACTCTAGCTCATGCCTTGCAGGTTAACCTTGTCCAAGCTCCTAGCAAATACCTTGGCATTAATTTTAAACTAAAAGGAAAGAGGGTTGCTGATTTTCAGTTTCTTGTGGATAAGGTGCAATCCAAACTGCAAGGGTGGAAAGCTAAATTACTTTCCCAAGCTGGCAGAACCACCTTGATCTCTTCCACCCTTCAGTTCTTGCCCCCTTATACATTTTCCTGTTTTAAAGTTCTTGAAGTTATTTGCAACAAAATGGATGCTATTTCTAGAGCTTTTTGGTGGGGGCATAAGCTGAATGAAAGGAAATTACACTTAGTTAGTTGGGACAAGATTTGCAGACCTAGGGATGAGGGTGGTTTGGGACTGAAAAAGTTTGGTTTAATGAACCAAGCTATATTGGCCAAACAATTTTGGAGAATTGGGCAGAATCCTCAGTCCCTTATTGCCAAAACTTTTAAAGCTAGATATTTCCCTAACTCATCAATTCCTGACTATGTTCCCAAGCCTCACCATTCTTGGTTCTGGAGAAGTATTGTAACACAGAAGAACAACTTGCTATGGGAACGGAGATGGATAGTAAGGTCTGGAACCAATATTCCTCTATCTCATTCAGCTTGGTTCCCTTGCCAACCCCAAACCTTGAGGCAACATAATTTGAGTAATGGTTCTGTGGCTGATCTAATTGATAGCACCACTCATTCTTGGAAGCCAGGTCTAGTCAGATTACTATACCCTTACCCTATTAGCTCTAAGATTCTAAGATTACCAATCTCTAAGACTGGTTCCGGCTTAGACCTGATAGCTTGGAAATATTCTTCTTCGGGTGATTACCAAGTGAAGCATGCCTACAATCTGATTTCCAAGGACAATGTCCTCCACTCTTTGAATCAATGGCATCTGATATGGAAAGTCCAAGTGCTTGCGAAAATTACAAACTTTGTGTGTAGACTTTGCCATGACAATCTGCCTACTTACCTTTCTCTGAGGTCTAGGGGAATTCCTGTTGCTAGCTCTTGCCCTTTATGTGAAGAGGATGAGGAGTCTTCCTCTCACTTGATGCTTTTTTGCCCCTTTGCCAGAGCAATTTGGCATGGCACCACCCTGGCTGTTCACACTTCTGACATTAGGAATATTTCAGTGCAACAATGGCTTGGGCAACTGCTCTTAAGACATAAGAGTTTGGATCTGGATAATATGAAGTACTTGCAAGGGATCTTTACTACCTTGTGGTCAATTTGGACTCATAGGAACTTGGTGGTTCATGAAGGGAAACAACCTAACCCTTTAGAAGTCATTCTAACAGCCCAATCTTTTGTTTGCAGGTTTACAGAAGCTTTTGGTTGTTGCTCTACATCAGTTCATAGGCGTGATGTTCAAAACAAGCGAGTTCAAATCCCTATGGTCCTTGGCAGCTCATTGTCAAAGTTGCTGGTGCTAGACTAAAGAAGTTGAATAGAGCTGGGTTTGCATATGAAGCCAAAACCGCTCAAGGAAATACCATTCTACAAGGTATCTCTAGTTGTGCAGATCAATCTATTCCCGTCATCATCCTAGGGACAATGCTAGAGGCAGCACTCAAAGCTAGGAACTTGGGTTTCAAACACATTTTGTTTCTCAGTGATTGTAGGAGGGCTGTGCAAGTCAATAACTGCAAACTCACCACTAATTGGCAAGAGAAGAGTTTCATGTCAGATTGGTCTTATCTCTTGGCTGATGGTTTTGTTTATCTCTTGGATAAGAATTGAGCTTTTGATATTGCCAATGTGACTTAGGCTTTTGATAAACAAATTGACAGGAGTTTAACCAAGGGCTTTGATTATGGATTTGAATTCCATTGATAAAATTGATTTGTTATGGACTTGAATCATGGGCTTTTGAAATATCTTCAAGCATAAGTAATCTTGGGCTTTAAAAAGATTGGGATGTGTGCATTGGGTCAATAGGGCCGATTTTGGGCTCAGCTAAATAATGATAATGAAATTGATTAAGATATGATATTTTGGGCTTTTGTGATGATTTATATTGTGACTTGATTTAGATAATTAGACAGGAAATATTTGTGAGTCAATGGGAAGAGAAATATTCATAGAGACCCAAAATAATTTATGGGTCATATTTTGATATTTTTTTTGGCAAATAAATAAATATGCTTAAATAGGATTGGAGCATGTGGCATGAGTGAAAAAAATATACCTCAACACTCTCTATTCTTTCTCATGTGTAATGTTGCCATAAAATAAAAACTTGGGTAAATAAATCTCTAAAATTGTCTTTTTCTATAATAAAAAAATGGTTTCAAAGATTTTTCTTAAAAAAAAAGAACCTTTTTCCCCTCTTTCCAAAAATGATTTTCTTTTGGAATCCTTTAAAAAAAAATTAAATAAGAAAAGTTTTGGATAAAAAAGGAAATAATTTTTCTACACCATATTTTCTTCAAGAATGATAATAAACCACAAGATTTTTGGATGCAAACATTATTTCTCTAAAAATAAAACCCATGGAAACGTTTTTTAATCAATTATTTTCTTAAGTTCTCTTTGTTCAAAATTGGTTTTTTCACCAAAAAAAAAAAAAAACAAATAAACGTTTTCAATATAAATTTTCTTTATGATAAAAATCATGGAATTTTTATATCCAAACCTTTTTTCTTAAAAAAAAAAAAAAAAAACCCCATGAAACTTTTTTAAATCAAACTTTCCCCAAAATACTCTTTCTTTCAAAATTGGTATTTTTACAAAAAATATTTCAACAAAAAAACTCCCTTTCTTAAAACAAAAACCATGAGGATTTTCGGATCCACCTTAAAAAAGATTTAAAAAACATACAAACAAACCATGGGCACACTTTTTCTTTAAGTCAACTATTTTCCAAAACCTTTTTTTAAAATCATTGCTTTCACAAAAAGATTCTAAAATCTATACTTTTTTTATTCAAAAGAAAACATTTTGTCATCTTTTATAAAATTTAAATTTAAATTTCTTTTTCTAAAATCGGATAAAAACCATGGTTTCCAATTAAACCAAGGAAACCCCTTTTTCTCAAAATAAAATGGATTTTAAACTTTCTCTATTCTATCTAAAAAAGAAATGAAGAAAATCCTTGGTTCCCAACAAACTTGAGAATCCATTTTCTTGAAAGTAAATGAAACCTTTTCTCACAAAAAAAAAAAAAAAAGTTTTTCCAACCTCTTTTTCTAAAGCCAATGTTCTTTTTATAAAATAAAAATTAAAAAAAAAACATTTTACAAAAAAAAAAACCCTTTAAATCTTATAAAAAAAAATGAAGGCAAACTTGTTTTTTCTTCAAATAACCTTTTTTTTTTTTTCAAACAATCTTTTTTCTCAAAATAATTTGTGCATTTTATTTTAGGCAAGATTTTAAACTTCTCATATTTACACATCCAGGCATTGTTGTTTAAAAAAAAATTTCTTCCCTAGAATTGCATCTTTTAGAGATTTGTGCCTATGATTCAATTTCATCGAACCAATAGGCACCTTGAACCAATACGCACTAATCAAGCTAACATAATTATCTCCCCTTTTTTTGGCACTAATGTTTCCTCTGTGTTTTTGCATTGTTAGATGCAAATGCTCTTAGAGTCTAGCTAACTAGAAGTGTTCAGATAAAAATATAAAAAAGTGTTTCATTTTTGTCAATTATTAGAAAATAATAAATAAATAAAATATTGCATTTTTGCATTAATCATTCACCGATTTTGATTTATCCAAAATCATACACTCCTATTCATTATAAGAAAATAAGAGTTTAAATTCTACTAGATCGGTGTAAAATGATAGAATTATATACATGCTCCAATTATATTGCATCATGTTAGATATTTTACAAATTTTCTTTTAAGTCTCGCCACATGTGATTTTCCCTAAAAATGATGAGATCCTTTCCTTCGCTTCCCCTTCTATTTTGCCAAATATTGTATTAGTATGAGTGTGTGTCTGACTTAACTGATACTAATGAGATAATCTTAAGTTTAGTTTTATTACTATATAAACTAACGTTTAACCCACACAATGCGCGGGATCATTTTATGAATTAGAAAACAATCAACTTAATATATTATACCTAATGTGATGGTAAAATATAGAAGGGGCTGGATGGCTAGTTGTTCAGATATTTACTTTGCTTGAAGGAACTATGGTTTTAAAATGTATAAAATGACTTTTTTTATTTTTTTATTTATAAACAACAATCTTTACTAAAATCTATCTAAGTACACATGGAATATCAAGCAAAGGAGTAACTACACTAAAAATACATTTGTATGAAGGTATCTACATGTTTGGAATCTCTAATCATACATGCCTAAAAATGTTTCTAGATTGTTGGAAAAATAACAATATTTTGAATTTGCTTAATAGAGACACCTTCTTTTTTTTGTGTGTGAGAATAAAACTATAGTGTATACTTTATTAATAATATTATCATTAAGTAACAGGTACATCACTGTCTATTAGACTCATAATACATGGAAGGGACTCCTCTAGCCAATATATTACATCAATATAGTTCTTTGCTTCATATGTTGCTTCGAGGAAGATGATAAGAGGAACATATATTCTTGATAGAAGAGTCAAGCCCACTACTATCATTAAGGGTCTGGACAATCTGCAAATTAGTGGACCAACTGACTTTACTTCGTCTATCAAATTTTTTACTACTCTCTACTTCAACTTCTTGAAGCCCCAAATTCACAAAGCACTACACATGGTAATCTTATAGCCTGCACTTCAATATGGTCATTCCCTACTTCTAATTTTACACACATTGCTCATATACATTGGCTTGCACTATCACAAATTGCTACCCCTAATCCATACAATCTATTGTTATGCGGTCCACACAAATATTCTACAAAAAAGTACAGCAAGCTCATTTGACATCAAGTGCAACCAATCAAATAATTCAATAATTTAGACTCAACAAATAGCACTCCAAAGCCTTTCATTTGGGAGGGGAAAAAAATGACAATAATAAAATGACCAAACATATTTTATCAAACATGTAAAGATGATGCAAACTCAACAAACACACAGCAAAGCCAATGCTCATTACACATTACACAAACACAATCTCTAGATAAATGCTAATATAGATGATCTATCTTTTTCTTTTTTCTTTTTTTGTCTAATAGATTTATCCTAACCTTTTATGGAAATTTAATTCATAATAGAATATCAAATGGCATTCAAGATGATCAGTGTTAGATTGCTATAACTTATAACATTAATACTATATAACTACCATCTCTCGTAACAAAAAAATACCAAGTATTCAATGAAAATAGAATATAGCAAGTTGTTTCGTGCTTTATGATGCCAATAATAGTAGGCCTTAAAATTTGATATTCTAGACCAAACTTAGTAGTTGTAAAGTATCAAGCTTTCTTTTTTGTTCTCACGGTTCTCATTTCTTAAATGCATTTGTTAGTGTAGAATTACTACTTGAATAGATTTTTTTTTTTCTCCTTGTTAGATAAATCACTCTCAACAATACCCAATTCTAAATTTTCAGCACAAACTGGTTAACTTTGCTGATCCTATATCCAGTGCAATTCACTCTTCAAATAGTGCTAACTACTAACACCTTCGAGACTAATTTATTTTTAGAAAATTCAAAACTTAAAAGGCATAATGAAAAACTAAACATTAAAGAAAAATACTTCAAAAAGTAACTAAAAGTTACAAACCATGCTTTCTCATATTGTAGTCTGCAATCATAGTCTTTGCAAATTATATGACAGGAGACTATGTAATCTGTAATTGTTTTTGCACTTACTGAGATAGCTTACCAATATGTTATTAACATAAATAAATAAATAAATAGGCATCTAAGAAGGTTATAATTGAAGGGAGAAGAAGACAAACTGAGGGTGAGAGACTCAGAGCAAGACAACATAAAGAAACTCCTACAAAGCTTTGGCAAACATCTCTGGGCTGAAGTGATCACTGGAGAAGACATATCTAGGCTCCAAAAGCCATACCAAATATAGATAGTTTCAAATTTTAGTAAATTTTATAACTAAATGGGATAACTTGCAAAAAAAAAAAAAAAAGTATCTTGTTCTACATATTAAACTTTCACAACAAAATAACAATATAAAAGTGGTTCAATATCAATGGTTTGAGATTAAATTTAACCTCCTTGGTGGGCTAACAAAAAAAAATTTAAATAAAGGAAACTACAGCTACAACTCCTTCTTAATATATATATATATATATATAATATATATATATATATATATATATATTTTATATTCCAGTACCACTCCATTAAGGAATTTGATCAGTCATGTTATACACAAATCCTTCCCCCAAAAAAATTCATGACCATTACTAATATCAATGCAATAAACTTAACATGAAAAGAGTTGGGAAAACCCATCAAAACCAAAAAATAAAAAACAACCCACACTCCTTTCACACCCAACAGAAGGTGGAAATCTTTTATTACCTTAAGCAAGAAATTGAGATTGACAGAAAGGTAATATGGAATACCGCTGCTCCAATCACCTCACAAGTCATAACCGTCCTCACTAACCGTACATTGCCACCAACAATGGCCAAGTGGTTCTCGAAGAAGCTTTCGTGTGAATCCAACCATTAAATCACAATGAAAGTTGTCAATACCACCTACAAATAAATATATAAAACTCAAATTATACTACCGAAAATATCTGAGCTGTTCTCTGCGGCCAAACACAACAACAAAGAAGAAAGCATGCCGAAAGAAAGAAAGGGAACCTTATTGGAGGCAAATTGAAATCTGAAAAACGAACAAACAATTTAACAAATTCTTAGGTGCAGATTAGAGTCTTATAATCCAAATTGACTTTTGAAACCAACAATGCTCAAACTAAAAGTAATTTGAAAATAAACGAATTAGTAAAACTAAATAAATATTAAAATGATTCACAAATATATGATTCGACTTTTTCGGAGAGAGGAAAAGAGTGACATTCTTGAAGGAGTTTTGTTTGGGCTAAAGTTGGGCCAACAAAACATCACATGTAAAAGAAACAACACTTAATGAATCACTGAAAAATTCAAACGTAACAACAAAACGTCCTAATCAGGTGTGATTGTTAAAATGAATCACTTATGTGGTTTTACACTTACAACTTAGTAATTCCAAATTTGCAATTTGAGCCCATATTCGATCAACGTTGCTGGGACAATATTCAAGATCATATTAATATTTTATTAATGTGTTAAGAGAGCAATAATTGGATTACTTAAGCAAACAAAGTCCAAAAAGAAAATTTTAAAAAGAAAAGAGAGGTATGTATTAGAATCTGTGCCAGGACGACAACTTGCTGTAAGCTTCATGAGAAGAGACTTCTGTTTCTTGAAAACCAAAAAAGAAAGGTATATCTGAAATGAAGAAAACACAAAACAAATTATAAGTAGAAAGTAAAATGAAAATAAATAAATAAAATTTGTAGATTTTGGTTTACAGATGGTTCTAGGGCTTTTACGCTTTGAAGTTCTGCCTCCAAAACCAAACACAACAATTAAAAACAGAAAGAAGAGATTAAAAAAAAACAAAGCATGTCAAATTAATAACCTTTCACACAATTTTTACTGTTTAGTTTCTAACAAAACCAAAAACTCAAACTTTGCTCATTCAATCAGTCCCCAATTGAACCAAAAACAAATTCCAATTTCCCTAATCATTCCCTCACTTAATCCTCCATTTTCTCAACAACCAATCGAAAACCTCATTGTTTCTGATTACGCAAACTGAATAATCCCTTGAGTCATACTCTTTAAAGAAAAATAACCAATAACAAAGCATATATAATCACAACTTTCATGGGAAAGAAACAGAGATGGAAAGCAAGGGAGAAAAAGTGAGTTAGAGCAAGAAGAAAAGAACCAAACAAACATCATCAAAATCTGAAATCTACAGACCGTAACAGAAAATCCCAAAACATCAAAGCAAACATCTATATCTATACCTATCCAACCAAAATACCCAAAAACTATGTTATCTATACTACTATTTAAGGGCTTTCCCTATTTGGATTCCTATTTTTTTAGTTCAAAAATGTCCATACAGTCTTATGTTTAAGTAGAGATAAAACTAAAGGACAATTTGGTAAAAACTCATTTTTTAGTTCAAAGATGCCCTTATAGTCTTACGTTTAAGTAGAGACAAAACTAAAGGACAATCCGGTAAAAATACAACTCTAACTCTCACTAAAATATTACCTAAAAAATAAGATCACTTTTCGATTAATTTTTAAATTGATTTATTCACTTATAAATTAGATTTTTAAAATAAAAATCATATATATATATATATATAAAAAAATAATTAAATACAATTTTTTTTTTTACAAAATAAGACCACTAAAAAAGAAAAATCTCATCACACGCGCGAAGCGCGTGTGATGAGACTAGTATTAAATACCCAGATATAAGAAAGGGGAAAAAAACCGATGGCAGTTTCGATGATCTAATGATGGGAGGTAAATGGCTTGATCAACGGAGTTAATGGTACCGGTAAATGTCTGTTTTGGGTTTTTTTTTTTTTTTTTATAAGCGGGTTGGGTTTTTATGAAACTCTCCCAAAATGGCACACCGTACGGTATTTTTTGCTTACGTGTCAACACCTCTTTAACTGTAGCAAAAGGCAGGGAGACAATTAAAATGCTATTAATAGCTAGCCTAATAGAAATAGAGAGGGTTTGAGGAATGGCATAACGTAATAGACTAAAGCGTTGCATGCTGTATGCTCTATCTCCTATGGTCGGCTAATTTGTGAGGCTCTATCTAAATATAGCATCCTCTGTGCACACATGATTTTTTTTTTTTTTTTTTTTCATCACTTGCTGAACTTATGCACTTGCCTGGGCCTAGTCTTGAATCACCGATGTCTTCATTAGTTCATTCAATGTTTCTCTGTTGAAGTGCAATTGTCTTGATCTCTATATCTGCATTGACTTCTTTAGCAAACGATGAAACTGTCTTTGAGCTGATAAGTGTCCCTCTAATCCCAACTAAGAAACCATGCAGTGCTAGGTGGTGCTGTTGCAAGGTCAAGGTTTTCAAACATTAAACTTACTCTTAAAAGATATGAGATTTTTCATCCAAGAAAAATATTTGCATTAAAGAATTGATAATGCGAATATATATATAAAGTATTGTATATCTATAAAGTTAATTACAAATATATATATATACACACACAATGTACACATGACTAAAATCTGTTATCTCTTTATATATCAACGCTAGTAATTGTTTGAGTTACTTGGATCAAATGATTTTTGTTTATAAGCTTAAAAACATTAGATTAACCCATAAGTATTGTAAATGTAAATGAAATGGATAATTTTTATTACCAGTAAATTACTAGCCTTAATTATTGTATACGCCACATTTTTAGAACCTTCTTCTTTTATAATGTTAAAACTTTTCATTTATCTCAATTTGGGATTTCTGCTTTAGTATAATGAGATTTATGCACTTACTCATTACTGAAATAGACAAGAGTGGACTAAGAGTCTAAGACCTAGCAACAAAACGTGAATTGGCCCACACCCACACACTGAATAATGAATTCAATGCTATTTAGGTATTTATTTTTTAGAGCCAGGTCTCAACCCACTCAAGTGATATTAAAATGTTGCATTGATGGTTTTGGTTCGTTATAAATGGATATTTAGTTATTGTGGTTAGGACGTTAAATGTAACTAAAAGACCATAATGGTTAGTGATGGAAAGTTAAATTAGTAAATTCAGATCATTAACCAATCAAATTAATTCATGTAATATTCCGCACCTCTAATCCTAAGGATTAGGTATACTTGCATAATCTCATTAATGATCATCATATAATAAATTAAGTTTTTTTTTTTTTTTTTTTTTTTGAGAAACACACACACACATATATATAGGAGAAGGAGATGAGATAATGGAATACACTCACACGCTAATAAATTAAGTTTATTTAAAAGGAAAAGTCTTAAATTGTTGTAATACATACATACATACATGTGTGTGTGTGTGTGTGTACATATATATATACACACGCGCGCACATGGTAACTTAGTAAAATAGTTTAGGTTTGATGCTTGATATATTATAACATGGTTAAGGTTGTAAATAGGAAGTCAAGAGAAGGATATAGTGGTAATTTTACCAATACATGCAACCAATTAAAATTAGATACATGTAATACCAAAATGGCATGCATGGTGACACATGTAGCTCCACACTTAAGTCTAAGAATAATATTAGAGATACAAATTATTTTACTCTCTAAGTCTAAATTCAGCCACATGGCCGGCCATGCAAAGGCTGCACTCCCACCTCATTTGTTTGCTCTCTTTTCTCAACATGAAACTAGGAGAAACTCAAGAAGCTCTCTTAACTCTCTCTCTCTCTCTCTCTCTCTCTTCCCAACCCACGGGTCCAACAACAAGGAAGGCTGATTGTTTCAAGTTTTCTCAGTTTCTTGCTCTTAAAGACTTAAGTTAGAGTGATTCTAGCTCTACTTCCCCTTATGAACCAAAACCTAGGTAAAGGTTCTAGCTGGTGAAAATGGGCTTTTGCCCTATTCTCACAAACATTCTAGCCTTTTGCTCTTTTTCTCAAACTAATTAGGGAAATGCCCCTCTTTTGAAACTCGATTTTCTCAAAATCGAGTTTCAAAAAAAAAAAAATTCTGGAGCCATATAGTGGCGTTTTAAGGAGCCTATAGTGACGTTTTAAGAACCTATAGTGACGTTTTGTAACTCGAGCTCTATAAACTCGAGTTCCATGCAAATTTTTTTTTTTTTACCTATAACTCGAGTTCATGGAGCTTGAGTTCCAAAATGCCACTATAGGCTCCTTAAAATATCACTATAAGCTCTTTAAAACGCCATTATAGGGCTTAACTCGATTTTGAGAAAATCGAGTGTCAAAAGAGGGGCATGTCCCTAATTAGTTTGGAAAATGGGGCATAATGCTGTTTTTTTTTTTGCGCGAAAAGGGCATTTGCCTATTTTGGCCGGTTCTAGCTACTCTTACCTTGGAATCCTTGATTTCTTCATGGAATTTTTAGTAATAGTATTTGTGATTTGTAAAATTGGGAAATTATGTACTTGTAAGTCTATATATATAGTGTTTTTAAGTTGGCTTAGGAACTGTTTTGATGATTTTTTTTCAGTAGATTAGGGCTTTTTACTAATTAATTATTGTATATATGATTAAGAAATCAAGAAAAAATTTATGGTGAGAACAAATTGATGTTACTGCAAGGATTTTGTTGTATTTAATTTTGTTATAAATGGTGAAATTACTGTATATAAGTGCTTTCTAACATATTTAATGAGAGAATAAAATCCCCATATAATTATAAGACCAATTGCAATCACTTTATGAGTTTATAAGACCATGGCATCATTTAGTCCACTTGTTACTATTCTTAATCAAAACAAACTGACTGGATCCAATTGTGTTGATTGGAAAAGAAATTTGGACATTATTCTTATTGCTGAAGAGCACAAATATGTGCTTACTCGACCTTGTTCTAACTTTTCATCATTAGATGCTCCTCCTGAGGAAAAACAGCGATATGATTGTTGGCAGAAATCTAATGAGATGGCCAAGTGTTATATCCTAGCATCCATCTCAAATGTTCTAACGCATCAAATGCAGGATGTAGAACTAGCTTCGAACATAATGTTTAGTCTGAATGAGATGTTTGGTGAGCAAGGTCATTCTGTAAGGCAAGAAACTATGAGACAAATTTATAATACCAAAATGACTAATGGCACTTTAGTGTGGGAAGATGATCTCTAATCTGAATACACTGGAGGTTTTAGGTGCCGATATTGATAAAGAATCCTAAGTAGATATGATACTCCAGTCACTACCAGAATCATTCAAGGAATTCAGACTAAATTATAATATGAACAAAAAAATTTATTCATTGTCTGAATTAATGAATGAATTGGTAGTGGCAGAAGGCATTCTTGGTATATCCAGTGTTGATGTTAATGTGGTTGAAGGGTAAGAAGAAGAAGAAGAAGAAGAAGAAAGACTTTACCAAGCAAGATGGTAAACAAATTGCCTTAGAAGTTGCCAACAAAGGAAAGAAAACCAAAGGAAAGTGTTTCCATTGAGATGAGAAAGAACATTGAAAGAGGAATTGTCCAAAATTCAGAACTGCCAATAATAAGGATATGAAAAGTACATTCCTTCTTGAAATATGTTTAGTACGAAATTCCACAAATTACTGTGTGTGGATTCAAGTTGTACTCATCATATATGCAATTCTTTGTAAGGGTTCTAGAACACCAAAAAGCTGAATGAAGGGGAATTGTTTCTTACTTTGGCTGATGGGAGTAAGATTCCAGTTGTAGCTGTTGGAGTGTTTAATTTATGCTTTAAATCTAGGGTTTTAATATTGGAAAACTGTTTGTATGTACCTAATATTCATAGGAATTTAATTTCTGCAACTTATTTAGGCAAGCATGGATATTGTGTTATCCTAAAAAACAATGTTGTAATAAAGAAGGGTAAAGTGTTTATCTATTTTGGCAATATTGTTGATGGTCTTTATATTTTAACTCTTGATAAGCATGAATTATATAATTCTAAATTAGATAATAACTCTCACGTAAAATCATTAAAGAGAAAGTTTCTTTCTACTAATGATGCATATCTTTGGCACTTGCATTTGGGTCATATTAATTTAAAGAGAATTCAAAGATTGATCAAAGATGGTCTGTTAAAGCCATTGGATTTTGATGAATTTTCAGTTTGTGAATCTTGTTTGGGGGGCAAAATGACCAAACGACATTTTAATGAAAAACGTAGAAAAGTCCAAGAGTTGCTTGAATTAGTTCATACGGATGTTTGTGGTCCTATGTCAACCCAAGCAAAAGGAAGTTATGAGTACTTCATCACTTTTACCGATAATTACTCAAGATATGGTTATGTGTACCTAATGAGACGGAAGTCCAAAGCCTTTGAAAAATTCAAAGAGTTTAGGGCTAAAGTTGAGAATGAATTGGGTAAACACATAAAAGCCATTCGATCTGATCGTGGTGGCGAATACCTTCTTGGGGATTTCAAGAATTACTTAACTCAAAATGGGATTGTATCCCAATTGACTGCACCTGGAACTCCCGAACAAAATGGTGTAGCAGAGAGAAGGAATAGGACTCTTTTAGAAATGGTTAGGTCCATGATGAGTTATTCAACTGTACCAGTTTCCTTTTGGGGATATGCACTAAAAACTGCAATGCATATTTTAAATTTAGTTCTATCAAAATTATTCCCAACACACCTAAGGAATTGTGGAGAGGGCACAAGCCTAGTATGAAATATCTCCACATTTAAGGATGTCCAGCACATGTGTTGAAAGGGAAGTCCGTAAAGTTGGAAGCTAAAACAAAAGTATGCATGTTTTTAGGTTATTCAAAGGAAACCAAGGGTTAGTTATTCTATAACCATAAGAATAACAAAGTGTTTGTTAGCACCCATGCCAAATTTTTGGAAGATGATTATGTGAATAATTTCTAGAAGTAAAGTTGTCTTGGCTAAATTAGATGAACTTGTAATTGAACAACCAATTGATGAAACTAGGGATGATGTTGTTATATTCGTTACACCACAAAATACTACTCATGAGATGTCTAGTATACAGGTACCTCATCTTAGTGGGAGGATTGTCAGGCCACCTATAAGATTTATAGATTTGGGAGAAACTTATGAAGCTATCTTAGAAGAGGCTGAAACTAATCCTTCCACTTATGAAGAGGCAATGAATGATATAAATGCACATCATTGGGTTCATTGGGTCAAAGCTATGAAATCTGAATTAGATTCATTGTATTCCAATCAAGTTTGGGATCTTGTAAAGGCGCCTAATGGTATTAAACCTATTGGTTGCAAATGGGTTTACAAGAGGAAGAGAAAAATAGATGGAAAGATGGACTCTTATTAAAACCAAATCTAAAGTAATCATCAGTGAAAGTAATGAAATACTCATAGCAATGCTTAAATCTACCAAAATTCTCTTATCCATTGTTGCTCATTATGATTATGAGATTTGACAAATGAATGTCAAGACTTCATTTCTTAATGGCAATCTTGAAGAATAAATTTATATGATGCAACCAGAAGGTTTCATTGCAAAGAACCAAGAGCATATGGTATGCAAGTTGAAAATGTCCATTTATGGACTTAAGCTAGTATCTAGGTCATGGATCTTCAGATTTGATCAAGCAATCAAGTCATTTAGTTTTGAACAAAATCTTGATGAACCATGTGTGTACAAAAGACATCAAGATAAAATAGTAATGTTCTAATGCTTTATGTTGATAATATTCTACTCATTGGAAATGATATATGGGTAATGTCATTAGTGAATGTTTGGTTGTCAAACCAATTTGATATGAAGGACTTGGGTGGGGCTAACTTTATTCTAGGGATCAAGCTTTGGCTAAATCGTAAGAATAAGATGTTAGGCCTAAGCCACATAAGAAAGAAAATATAATGAAACAAGTTCCTTATACTTCTGCAATGGAAAGTCTCATGTATGTCATGCTTTATACAAGACCAGATATCTGCTATTTAGTTGGCATGGTCAGCCAATATCAATCAAATCTAGGACCAAAACATTGGCAAGCTGTAAAACATATTCTCAAGTATCTAAGGAGAACGAGAGATTATATGCTTGTTTACCGATGTGAGAATTTGATTTCCATTGGTTATACAAATTTAGATTTTCAATCAGATCTTGATTTTAAAATGTCCACTTCAGGTCATGTGTTCACCTTGGGAGGTGGAGCCATAAGTTGGAGAAGTGTTAAGCAATTTTGTATTGCTAACTCCACCATGGAAGCTGAATATGTTGTTGCTTGTAAAGCAGCAAAGGAAGCTGTTTGGCGACAATAGTGGAGAATGGAGCGAGTTTCTATCACATTGTTTTGCGACAATAATGGAGCGGTTGCACAATCCAAAGATCCAAGGAATCACAAGAAAGGAAAGTACATTGAAAGAAAATATCACATCATTCGAGACATTGTTGCTCGATGAGATGTAGTAGTAACAAAAATTGAAAATGCAAATAATCTAGTAGATGCCTTTACCAAAGTCTTGCTTCAAAGGACTTTCGATCACATTTGGAGGGAATGAGAATTAGATTAGTGCACAATAGTCTTTAGGGCAAGTGGGAGATTGTTAGGATTAGTGCCCTTAAATCCTATTGAATGATATTATGTATAACTTAATGTTGTAATTAATAAAATTGTTTTATTATTATCTAAAATAATGGTAACGTGAATATTTGGATATTATCATATAGTTCATGAGATGCATAGTATGTGATTTAGTCACAGAAGATATAAGTCATAAGTTCTTTGTAAACTTAGAATTTTAGTTCATAGTTGGTGATGAAATGAGGCATTTCATCTACAAAGACTATAACATATCAACTAAGATGATTTGTCTTGATCATGGAAATGGAGACTTCTAGTTGATATATTAATATGTTTTAGGAGTTAAGACATATTGAACTAGACCGTTGTGAGATTTATTATTCTCCTAATTACTGTTAAATGAATAATAAATCTCACGACTTCTATTTACATGAATTCTTTATCCTGAGAGAATAATGGATCAGATCATGAAATGTAAGTTGCTTTGATATATCAGGAGTGAGATCTAAAGTAATGATCAAAATCTCAGTATGTTGGGCAGCTACATTTAGTATTGATGGAACATATATTCTCAAGATGGAATTTATAATCTCTTAACGGAGATATAAAATATTCCCTTGAGATAAGTTTAATGGGTTTGGTTATTCAGAGAGTTAGGCCTAACCACTTTAGTAAGAAGTTACTAAAATATATATTTATGAAATTGGATTTTATAAATATGTGATGAATAACTTAAAGAATTAAACCGGATACTCAAGGATTAAGATGTAGTAATCTTCAAATTGGCAGTCTATATTTATGACTTTGTATTACTACGAATATTTTATGAAGAGGTTGCATGTACAATATAGTCTTAAGATATAATTTATTAATAAGGCCAAGAGTGCAATTATATTTATATAACGGTATTAAATATAATTAATAGTAACTTTAAACTTGTCAAGAGTTGATAAAAAAGCCCAAGCCCCATTGGAGTTAGTATTTTATTTATTCTCTTTTGACTCCATTCCAAGCCACATACTAAAGCCCAATTGGAATAGTCAAAGAGACTGGCTCAATTAGATAATCAGTTATAAGAAAAGAAACATAGAGAATTTTGTAAGAAAATGAAATAGTTTGTATGTGAGTGTTGAACACTCTCTAATTCTCTCTTGAACACATTCATAGAAACTGATTAAGAGACCACACTTCTTGGGCACGAGTGGAATTGAAGTAAAGATTAAAAGTGTTCTCAAAAACTTCTGATCTTTGGTTTTGAATTTCACCGCACCAAGGTACACTCTCTTGTTCTTATATTCTGAAACTTACATAGTACATGTTATCAATTACGAATGAAATAGATCTGTTAATTTTCTACTGCGTATGTTTTGTATGCGATACAAACATGTATTTTTCCATCAAGAACTATGTTAGCTTGATTGGTGTGTGTGGGAGGGTAGGATTTGAACGTAGAATAGAGCATATGGGTCCAGTTTGGGGATGGAAAAAGGCTTATTCACACACGAATCTAGTTTGGACACATTCATGAGAATCCAAGGAGGAAAGACATAGAGGCCCATCATCCAAGAAGCCTGAAGAGTGAGCACTCCTCGAGAATCCTTCAGCTAGCCACCTACACCAAAGGACAGGATACCAAGGAAGACAGTAGCAACGTGCAAATAAAAAAGAAATGAAATATCTAGATGTAGCCATCACCTCCACATTCAATGCACTGTACCAACTCAGCTGGCCGTATAAATGAAAGAATGACCCCTAAATAGTAATCTCACAGCACACTCTACCATCTCCAGTAGAGCCTTGATGGGACAGTATTCAAACTAATGCCTGGAGCTGTATAGGTGGAGGGCTCAAATGCAATAGGATGGACTATATAAACGAAAGAAATTCATCCAAGGAAGGGGACTAGAAATTGAGAAAAAGAACAAAAAAACTGTGAAGCACCACCCTGTATTAAGGACTTGAAACTTTTTATGAATATTGTCTCGACGGCCAGACCCGAGGTCGTGTTATTTTTCAGATTTAGTACTTCTTATTCACATCACCTAGCCCTATTTCCTCTAATCTATCAGTTGGACCATAAGGGAGCATTAAAATTGACCTTGGAGGCCCATACTTTAACAAATTAATTACTTTGGGCTTGTAAATCCTAACTGCACTACTCTAATTGGGCTTAGTCTTTTTCTGGGCTTGCACAATGCGTATTGGTTGCCTATTGGTTTGATGAAATTGAACCATAGGCACAAATTTCTAAAAGATGCAATTCTAAGGAAGAAAAAGTTTTTAAAACAACAATTTCTTGGATGTGTAAACATAAGAAGTTTAAAATCTTGCCTAAAATAAAATTCACATAGTATTTTGAGAAAAAGATTGGTTGGAAGAAAGAGGTTATTTAAAGAAAAAAACAAGTTTGCCTTTTTTGTTTTTAAAGATTTAAAGGATTTTTTTTGTTTTCATAAAAGGATTTTTTTTTTAATTTTTAATTTTATAAAAAGAACGTTGGCTTTAGAGAAAAGAGGCGGGAAAAACTTCTTCTTCTTCTTCTTCTTTTTGGTGAGAAAAGGTTTCATTTACTTTTAAGAAAATGGATTCTAAGGTTTGTTGGGAACCAAGGATTTTTTTCATTTCTCTTTTTAGATAGAATAGAAAAATTTTAAAACCATTTTATTTTGAGAAAAGGGGTTGCCATGGTTCAATTGGAAACCATGGTTTTAATCCAATTTTAGAAAAAAGAAGTTTCAATTTAAATTTTATAAAAGACAACAAAAAGGTTTTCTTTTGAATAAACAAAGTTTAGATTTTAGAATCTTTTTGTGAAAGCAATGATTTCAAAGAAAAAAGGTTTTGGAAAAGAGTTGACTTAAAGAAAAAGTGTGCCCATGGGGGTTTTTTTTTTTTTTTAAGAGGTGGATCCAAAAATCCCCATGGTTTTTGTTTTAAGAAAATGAGTTTTTTTTTATTAAAAAAAATTGTAAAAATGCCAATTATTGGGCAGAGTTTGATTTTAAAAAGTTTCATAGATTTTTCATTAAAAGAAAAGGGTTTAGATTTAAAAATCCCATGATTTTTATAACAAAAGAAAGTTTTTATTGAAAACGTTTTTTTTTGGGTGAAAACTCCAATTTTGAACAAAAAGAACTTAAGAAAAGAATTGGTTAAAAAACGTTTCCATGGGTTTTATTTTCAGGGAAATAGTGTTTGGACTCAAAAGACTCATGGTTTATTATCATTCTTGAAGAAAACATGGTGTAGAAAAATTAATTCCTTTTTTATCCAAAACTTTTCTTATTCAAAAAGTTTTTAAAAAAAGGGATTTTAAAAGAAAATCATTTTCGGAAAGAGGGAAAAAAGGATCTTTTTTTTTTTTTAAAGAAAAATATTTGAATCCATTTTTTTTATAGAAAAGAAAAATGCTTTTAAAGATTTATTTACCCAAGTTTTTATTTTATGGCAACATTACACATGAGAAAGAATAGAGAGCAACAAAAATGAATAAAGGTGCTAGAAATTGAAAGACAAGAAAGTAACGTGCTTTAGAAGTAAAGGAATTTGAATACAAGACATATATAAAAGTAAATTGATTGAAATTTAATGGAATTCAAAGACTAAAATTAAAGTGCTAGGAATTTAAAGAAATGCAAAGACAAGATAATAAATATAAACCCCTTGGAATTTAAAGAAATCTAAAGACAAGACAATAAAAATAAAGAGCTTGTGTGTTTCTCTTGGCTAAACTATGCTACGACTTAAATAATGCTCCTAAGTAATAACTCAGTAAATTCGAGGTTGAATCCACAAAGAAAAGGGAATTGATTAGCAAACCACAAGAAAATAAAAATAAAATGATAAAATTTAATTGAAGAGATTTTTTATGGTTAGTAAAGTTAATTTAAATTGAGAGAAAATAACAATATATTGGTTTAGGGGTCCACACACAACACATCTATTGGTAGTCTTAACAATATTTATTTTATAACTTAACTAAAATTCAGATGAAGGATAATCTTAGTAAGATGATTTAACAATAAAAACTCAATAAATAATTATTTAAGGTAGTTTCATGAAATTGATTGATTTTAGGCAAAACAAAACTAGTGAATTAGTTCGTAGGGAATGTCAAGCATTTAACGTGCTCAGACTCTACACTAAACCAAAGAATTATATAGAATTAAACACTTTTCTAGATGAGTAAATCAATCAAAAACATAATAACATAAACATTAAAACCATAAAATAATTGTTAAAAACACACCAACAAACGGTTGGGTTTCACCCCTTACCTTAGCAAGGCTTCTAACAAGTCATAACATAAATAAAACTCAAAAAATTGTAAAGAAACTTTTAGAAAACCTAAATTACATCCTAAGGCAGCTCTCCTCTGAATTTTGCCCTAAAAAGCCTTTAAATAAGTCAATGAATCCTATTACAAGTTGAATTCATGTTTGGAGAAAATTCCAAGTTTTTAGACTTCACTTAACTAACGTTTTTGGTCCATTTAAATTCATAATTCGGACTTTCGGTAAACTACAAAGTTGTAGCCCTTTAAGTTAAATTTCCAGCCCAACTTGAATCATCTCGATTAGACATTTGAGCCGAAAGTTATGCTCCTAACACTAACTGGTATGCAAGCTGAAATTCTAATCCGAATTGAACTTGGATTTGGTGCAAATTTCCTTTGATTCCTTACTTCAATTGGACTCAAATTTAATTGGGTTTGACTTTTTTAACTTCATCATGGCCCTTGTAAAAGTAAAGTCCATAAGCTTTCTTCTTTGCACAAATCCACTTATTTAATTTCATTCTCCTACAAAAAACAAATTCACGCATTAAAATTCAATTAAACACAAAATTGATTATTCAGCACAAAATTGATTATTCAGCGTTATTTCAAAACCAACTATAAAATGCATGAATTAACTCATAATAAATAAGATAATGCTTTCTAATAATGATATAAATATGCAAAATTAAGCTATTATCAACTTAGAAAATAAAGAAATGTAAAGTCAAGACAATAAATATAAGGAGCTTGGAATTTTAAGAAATGTACAGACAAGACAATAAATATAAAGAACTTGGAATTTAAATAAATTTAAAGACAAGACAATAAATATAAAGAACTTGGAATTTAAAGAAATGTAAAGACAAGAAAATAAAAGTAAAATTTATTGGAAAACCAATTTTTAGAAAAGTTCCCTTAAATAAGTTCTAATCTTGCCACATCATGCCTTATCGATTCTTTACCAAAACATGAAATGGGAGTACAAGCAATCACCTTTCTCTAGGAAACATACTCATATTGTGCTTGGGAACAAGGTTTGGAATTCATTTAAGAGAAACTAGTCTATGATAAGACTTTATTTTCTAACTAAAATGGCTACTCCCGTGGCCTAAGCCATCGCATACCATCTAGGTTATGAGAGAGAGAGAGAAGAACACAATAGTATAGCACAATATATATATATATATATATATATATATATATATATATATATATATATAGAGTGCAATAATAAATGGGAGTGAAGAACAATATATTAAGATGAATAAATGCAATAAATAAAGCAACAAGATAAATAGGAGCAATAGAATAAATAGATAAACAAGATAAATATATGAACAACAAGCTAAATAGATCAATAGAACAATATGTCCATATACAAATAAATATGAGCAACAAGATAAATAAAGGAACAAGTAAATAAGAACAAAATAATTTTTCCTAGATGCCTAGAGTTGATGAGTCCTTGCCCCTAGGGGTACTTCTCATATAATGTCTAGGTAAAGGTATGAAACCCATCTAGAAAAAACCCACAGGCATATAGATATACAACAAGTAAATGAAATAATCAAATAATATAAAGCATTATACAACTAAAGCAATATATGAAGAACAATAGATAAATAGTGCAAGCAATATAAAGATAGAACAAGGAATTAAAATGCAAGAATATAAAGAGAACAAAAAAAAAAATCATTTATATATAAAATGTTATGATAACTGTAAAGAAAAATGTGTACAGCTGTAAAGAAGCTAACTCATTTCCTACAATTTAATTACCTTAAAATGTTTTTTTTTTAATGAAGGGAGAGAGTGGCTGGAAATTTTGAGAAGGGTTTCCTAAGGAAAAACTAGAGAGGGAGAGAGAGAGAGAGATTCTCGCCTAGCGAAATTTTTGTCTCTTTTTACAAAAATAGTGAGTATATATAGTGGTAGGGAGGCCATGTGAGGGTGCTAATGCATCACCTCCCACATAGCCACATGGTGTCATGTGGCTATGTGGGGTGTGTTGCACAACAGCCCACATCATGTCTCATGATTTTTGCCTTAGTTGTTCTATTTCATAATTTTTTGGAAAAGAGGTGGCGTAGTGCAGAAACCTTTTAAACCCCCCTTATATCTTTTTATTAGATGTGAATTTTGACAAATTCACTATTTGAATGCATTTTCTTATTATGACATTCATACTAGTAAAATTTTAAGAATATCAAAAATCAATAGTTACATCAATCAAATGTTTTAATTTTAAGATTTTTTTTTTTTTTTGGTCTTAAAATTATGCATAAAAAATACTCATATGTTTATAGATTGAATAATAATTAATATCCAATTTGAATGAAATTTGATATATATGTTAAAAATATAAAGAACATGCAATTAAACAGTTAGATTTTCAAAATATATAGCTATATTAATTTTTTTGTAGGAGTTTTGAAAGATTTCTACCAACTAATTTTGAAAGATACTTTGTTCATAAATAAATAAATAAATTCATTACACTGTGTTGCCACATAACATATTAGAACGTGCACAAAAAGATGTGCCAATAAAGCCAAATTTCAAATTTATCAATAGACAGAAAAGTAATTATGAACCAATGGCAGAACCACATTGGGACCGAAGGGGCCGGCCAACTTGAAGAAAATAGATGCTAGCTCCAAGAAGTAAGGGAAATAGGGAGTGATGAGTTGAAGGAAGTAAGGGAAAAGGACACTCATATTTGTATAGTTAAGAACTCAAAAACACGTTTTGTATACTGAATGTAACAAATTGTTCCAGCCTCTTTGAGAAGTCAAGAGGCTTTAAGTGTGTCAATTGGATTTAATTTGAAAACCCTCCCCACTCCACCCCACCCCATGTTCTAAGTAAATTTTCCATTTTATATTAATGTTTGGAGCACTAAAGAAGCCTCTAAATAAGAGGAACATCACCTATAGATATCAGGCAATCGTTTTATGTTTTATTGAGCAATATTCCTCCGTAAACAGAGGTGCTAAATTTGTTTTAGCTTAGGTGTAAAAGCAAGGTTGGCCTAGATAACTCAAAAAAAAAAAAAAAAAAAAAAAAAAGGGTTTAGAAGAGTTCTAGACTTTGTTGAACAAATTGTTCACTTAATGTTGTAATTTGTTCCTATCATAAACAAACAAAAAAAAATGTTGTAATTTGTAACAACTTTCAAACATGGATTATTCATTACATGCATATATTCATAAAAAAGAGACCACCACATACAATTGGTGCGATGGTCACTTTACAAGTATAAGTGTTTATGAGGTGTGGGGGTCAAGGGCCGGGGTTCAAGTCTCCAAGAGGGAGTTTCACACACATATACACTTAGATTAAATTAGGATGGCTTACATAAAATCTGGATTTAGTCTACTGTGGCGAATAGGGAAACTAGTGGTCAAAGTTTGGAGCGCTTAAGAAGCCTTTAAATGAAGGGAACATCACCTGCAAATATTGGGTAATCGTTTTATGCTTTATTAAGCAATCTTCCTCCTTAAAAGAAGGTGCTAAATTTGTTTTAGTTGTAAAAGCACTAGTAATGGGGGTTGTAAAAACCCCCCAATTGCTATTTTAGCAACTAAACCCTTAAAAGCGAGCTCCATTCGGATACGTAAACCCTAAAAATTATCCATCCTAGCTACAGTAAGGTTGTATATTTGCAACCTTACTATTCATGAGGTTGTAAAGAAAAAACTATTTTTTTAATCTCTCACACACTCTCTCTCTCTTCTTACTTTTTATTTTTTGATTAGGTAGCTTATATTATTTTATTGGGTTGTATGTAAAAATAAAAACTGAGATGTTAGGTGTATTGTTGGATGAGTTGGTAAAATAGATAAAATAGTGTTTAAGAATGTAAAATATCTGTATTTTTTTTTACATCCCCCGTTGCTATTGCTCTAAGTATAATAACATGGTTGACCTAGAAACCTCAAGAAAAGGTATAGGAAGAGTTGTAAATTTTGGTTGCATTTGGGATAGCTTATATTGAACAACTTCTTTTACTATTTAGTTTATTTTTACTATCATTTATGGGTTTTATTGCACTTTTTGGTACTATTCATAGGTGTCACCATACTATTTCAACTAATTTTTAGCTTTATCTACAATATTTTCAGTAAGAAATTTTCAGTTTCAACTAAATAAGTTGTTATCAAACAGAAAGTTGTTCACTTAATATTGTAACAACTTTTCAAACATAAATTATTCATTACAATAGAGAGTTTTCACGTTTTATTTTTATATTTACAATTATTATCAAAATCATGAAAAACCATGTAAAATTAGATAGATTTTTTGTATAAATTATACTTTCATTAAGGATTTTTCTCGTTGCATTGTGACTAGTAAGACAGCATATTTGCATTTTGACTAGTTAGTATATATAATAGTAGTTACAGTGACATTTGCTTTGTTACTGACTCCTGAGATAAGAATGAAATTAAGAACTTTCAAAAAAAAAAAATTAAGAAAAAGAGAATTTATCCAATAATAATATAGAATTTATACCTAGAGAGTATGACAAATTTGACAAGGTCGTATAGGATCTATAATTTCTTTTTCTTCTTTTTTTTTTTTCCTAAATTTCTCAGAGCACCACATGGTCTTGCTCTATGGTAAGTGGAGGGAGGTCTGGTCAACTGGTCCTCCCATCACATCCATAAGAAACAGAAATAGAAAAAAGAGGAAAAAAAGAAAAAAGAAACATTGTTCCATCATATTCCAAAGACAAAGAAATCAAAATGGTTTTTCCTTTTACGGTACCTAATCAGTAGGTACTTGGGTAATAATTATCACCTAAAAATAATTGTATGGGTACCACGCTAAAATATGGTACTATTTATCATTTAATTTATACATAAAATAATATAACTTGTATTTGTTTGTAGTTTATTAGAATTTTTTTAGAGATTAAATTTTGTAAAGACGCAGTGTGAAACTCATATTTTACCCCTCCAATCTTAATATGCCACATCATCTTATCACATATTTAAGAACAAGCATAACCATACCTAATTAATTGTAATATCAATATACAAATTCAACTAAATTGAGAATTTATTGAGATAACAAATTTGACAAGGTCATATAGGATCTGTAATTTCTTTTTCTTCTTTTTTATTCTTGAATTTCTTAGAGCGCCACATGGTTTTGCTCTATGGTGAGTGGAGAGAGGTTCGGTCGACTGGTCCTCTTTAGGGATAGCAATTTTGCCCCGTCTCGTGCAGGTTTTCCCCGCCCTGCAAAGGCGGTGGGGCGGGGATGGGGCAATATTTTGTATCTGCCCCCTAGGGCAGAACGGGGATGGGTTTAGTATTTTTATCCCCAACTTTAAATCACTAATATTTAAAGTGAAACACAAGAGTACAAGACATGAGATAAAATATTTTTTATTCTAAACTCTATTGCTATTGTCACCTCTGACCCCTCCCTCTTCTCTATAGTCCATACGTGTTTTTCAAGGTTCATCTCATTCACTATCTTCCTTTTGTTTTGGTGTTTCTTAAATCAATTTTTTTCAATTTAAATTTTGGTTCTTTTTTTCTATCTAAAATCAGTATTTTTGTTTATAGCTATTGAAGAAGCATGGTTGAAAGGAAAAAAGGTTGGTCGCGTTACGTTGTGCTTCCAGACTTCCAGTAGGCAGTAGGCTTGTTTCATGTTTTTTGCACATTTTTTTGCACGTTGTTTCATATATTTGGCTATAGTAGGCAGTAGGTTTGTTGATATATTTGGCCCCACATTGTTTCATGTTTTTGCACATTGTTTCATTATGTATTTTGCACAAGAGGGGAGAGATCTTCTATTCGGTTATATTTATATTTTTATATCCAACTTATTTTTTTCTTTACTATGTGATAGAGTCATAGTTTTTAAAACTTATTTGATTGATAATCTTAAAGACTTTATCTTTGTTAATGTGGTTAAATACTTATATCTATATCTTTCTATCAATAGTATTTTTCCTTGAAATGTGTGAAAGCATTACACACGGTTTAATTTACTTGAATTTTTTCATAAGTGATATAAATTTATCTTTTACATTGTTCTGCATTGTTGTTGGAGACTTTTGGCTTAGGTTTTGGTGTATGTATATTACTTTTTTATAATTGCTAAGTTACTAAATTATCATAAACAATTTTTTTTTTTAAATGACTTCAAGTGAAAACAATGGTAGCTCCAATCCATCTATCACACCCATTGGCAGCCATCAATCTCCAATAATGGTAGATGAAGATAATACTACTCCCTGTTCAACTCCGTTGGATAGGCCAGAAGATGCCCAAGCCCAACCTAACAATGAGATAACTGAGGAACGAGGGAGGTTGAAATCAGTTGTATGGAATCATTTTAAGAAAAGGAAAGTTGATGGGAAAGACAAAGCTGAGTGCAAGTATTATACGAGATTGCTTGTAGGGGGGGTCTAAAAATGATACTAAACATTTGCATGACCACTTAAAAATATGTCCTAGGAAAAAGTTTAAGGACATTAGGGATATGAAACAAAAAATTTTGGTGAGGGATCAACATAACGTGGACTCAATGGCAAGTGTGAACTTATTTCACTGTTAGTTTTAATCATTTAAATTTCTTATTTTAGGTTTATTTATGTGCCATCTTCACATACAAAAGAAATGCTTTTTGATGTCCTTTACAAACCTTGTTTACTATGACAGTGGACAATTGCAGTACCAATGATGTAGTTATAAATATTATACTAGACAAGCTTCAATGTAGTACCCTTGTTATGCGTGGATCAATGTTGCATATGCATTGTGCAACACATGTTCTTAACTTGATTGTTCAAGATGGTTTGAATATTATTAGATCATGCATTGAGAAGGTTCGTGAGAGTGTGGGATTTTGGACTGGATCAAAAAAAGATGGCAACGGTTTACAGATACAACTCAACAATTACATGTTGAATGTACCAAAGAACTAGCCCTTGATTGGAAGACTCGCTGGAACTCTACCTATCTTATGCTTTCTACTGCTATAGAGTATCGAGATGTCTTTTTTTGATTGAGCCAAAGGGAGTCATCTTATAAGTGCATTCCAAAAGAGGAAGAATGGGAGATGGCAAGTAGTATATGTGAGAGATTGACATTGTTTTACAAGGTTACAGAGCTATTCTCAGGTACCTCATTTCCTACAGCTAATCTTTTTTTTCCTAAGGTGTGTGAAATAAAAATTGCTTCGAATTCTTGGTTCACAAGCCCAAGTGATATAATTAGGAGTATGGCATTTAAAATGTTAGAAAAATTTGACTGTTATTGGAATGTGATTCATGGTGTTATGGTTGTGGCGGCCATTTTAGACCCAAGATATAAGATTGAATTGTTGGAATATTATTTTCCTCTTATTTATGGTGATGAAGCTGAAAATGAAATTCAAAGAGTTAGAGATATTTGCTATGAAATGATTCATGACTATACTTCTGAGAGAATGGGTAGGGAAGGTACTCGTGGCACTTGTGTAAGTCAGGATCCACAAGTTGATGACTCTCTTATGGACTTTGAAAGATATCTTAGTCAAAAAAAAAAAAAAAAAAAGGGTGGGAGTATTAAATTGGAGTTGGAGCATTACCTTGAGGATGATCTAATGCCAAGAACTTTGGAGTTTGATATTTTGGCATGGTGGAAATCTAATGGGCCTAAGTATCCTACTTTGCAATGTATTGCAAGGGATATCCTAGCCATTCCAATGTCAACTATTGCAATCTAATGGGCCTAAGTATCCTACTTTGCAATGTATTATAAGGGATATCTTAGCCATTCCAGTGCCAACCGTTGCTTCAGAGTCAGCATTTAGCACGAGTGGTAGGTTGCTAAGTCCACATCACAATAAACTTCATGCAAAGACTGTGGAGGCATTGATGTGTGCTCAAAATTGGTTATAGGCTGAAACAGAGGTAATGAAATTTACTAGTTAATCTATTTAATGATTTATGTTGCTGCATTCTTCACTGTATTTTTCAATTGTTTGATTGAATTTGTTTTACTTTTTTTAGGCCTTTCATCTATTGTAGATGGAATTGAAGCTAATACATTCCAAAACATCCTTAATGATTCTGATGATGAAGAAGAAAGTGGTGTCACTACATTGGGAGAAAGCAAAACTTATTCTTAAAAAACTAGTCAATTTTTATTTGATATAAGACAATGTTTATTTTTTTATGTTTATTTTATTAAAGAACTAGTCAATTATCCTTGATGATTCTCATGCAAAGACAATGTTTAGTTTGTTATAAGAAATTTTGAATTATGTTATTACATATTAGACTATTTAAATACTTGGTTTATTTAAATGCTTGGATTTTAAAACATTTTGTTTTGTTGTGATTTATATTATTGTACCAAAAAAATTATTTATATATATAAAATTGTATTAGGGGCAGGGCACGGCGTGTCTCCGGCAAGGTAGTTTGCCCCACACCCCGAGGCAAGTCGGGGACGGAGAAGGGCAACAACCATGCAAGGTGGGAATGAATATTCCATCCTCCGGCCCCAACCCGCCCCATTGCCATCTCTACTCCTCACATCACATCCATAATAAAATCTTGCTAAAGAAATAGAAATAGAAAAAAGAAAAAGAAAAAACATTGTTTCATTAGATTCCAAAGACAAAGAAATCAAAATCGTTTTTCCTATTTCGGTACCTAATCAGTAGGTACTTCAGTATTGTTGTGGACGACAATTTAAGTAAGTTTTTATCACCTAATAATTATTATATCGGACAGGATAATAATTGTATGTGTACCTGTCTAAAATATGGTACTATTATCATTTAATTTATACATAAAATAATATAACTTGTATTTGTTTGTAGTTTATTAGAATTTTTTTAGAGATTAAATTTTGTAAAGACGCAGTGTGAAACTCATATTTTACCCTCAATCTTAATATGCCACATCATCTTATCACATATTTAAGAACAAGCATAACCATACCTAATTAATTGTAATATCAATATACAAATTCAACTAAATTGAGAATTTATTGAGATAACAAATTTGACAAGGTCATATAGGATCTGTAATTTCTTTTTCTTCTTTTTTATTCTTGAATTTCTTAGAGCGCCACATGGTTTTGCTCTATGGTGAGTGGAGAGAGGTTCGGTCGACTGGTCCTCTTTAGGGATAGCAATTTTGCCCCGTCTCGTGCAGGTTTTCCCCGCCCTGCAAAGGCAGTGGGGCGGGGATGGGGCAATATTTTGTATCTGCCCCCTGGGGCAGAACGGGGATGGGTTTAGTATTTTTATCCCCAACTTTAAATCACTAATATTTAAAGTGAAACACAAGAGTACAAGACATGAGATAAAATATTTTTTATTCTAAACTCTATTGCTATTGTCACCTCTGACCCCTCCCTCTTCTCTATAGTCCATACGTGTTTTTCAAGGTTCATCTCATTCACTATCTTCCTTTTGTTTTGGTGTTTCTTAAATCAATTTTTTTCAATTTAAATTTTGGTTCTTTTTTTCTATCTAAAATCAGTATTTTTGTTTATAGCTATTGAAGAAGCACGGTTGAAAGGAAAAAAGGTTGGTCGCGTTACGTTGTGCTTCCAGACTTCCAGTAGGCAGTAGGCTTGTTTCATGTTTTTTGCACATTTTTTTGCACGTTGTTTCATATATTTGGCTATAGTAGGCAGTAGGTTTGTTGATATATTTGGCCCCACATTGTTTCATGTTTTTGCACATTGTTTCATTATGTATTTTGCACAAGAGGGGAGAGATCTTCTATTCGGTTATATTTATATTTTTATATCCAACTTATTTTTTTCTTTACTATGTGATAGAGTCATAGTTTTTAAAACTTATTTGATTGATAATCTTAAAGACTTTATCTTTGTTAATGTGGTTAAATACTTATATCTATATCTTTCTATCAATAGTATTTTTCCTTGAAATGTGTGAAAGCATTACACACGGTTTAATTTACTTGAATTTTTTCATAAGTGATATAAATTTATCTTTTACATTGTTCTGCATTGTTGTTGGAGACTTTTGGCTTAGGTTTTGGTGTATGTATATTACTTTTTTATAATTGCTAAGTTACTAAATTATCATAAACAATTTTTTTTTTTAAATGACTTCAAGTGAAAACAATGGTAGCTCCAATCCATCTATCACACGCATTGGCAGCCATCAATCTCCAATAATGGTAGATGAAGATAATACTACTCCCTGTTCAACTCCGTTGGATAGGCCAGAAGATGCCCAAGCCCAACCTAACAATGAGATAACTGAGGAACGAGGGAGGTTGAAATCAGTTGTATGGAATCATTTTAAGAAAAGGAAAGTTGATGGGAAAGACAAAGCTGAGTGCAAGTATTATACGAGATTGCTTGTAGGGGGGGTCTAAAAATGATACTAAACATTTGCATGACCACTTAAAAATATGTCCTAGGAAAAAGTTTAAGGACATTAGGGATATGAAACAAAAAATTTTGGTGAGGGATCAACATAACGTGGACTCAATGGCAAGTGTGAACTTATTTCACTGTTAGTTTTAATCATTTAAATTTCTTATTTTAGGTTTATTATGTGCCATCTTCACATACAAAAGAAATGCTTTTTGATGTCCTTTACAAACCTTGTTTACTATGACAGTGGACAATTGCAGTACCAATGATGTAGTTATAAATATTATACTAGACAAGCTCAATGTAGTACCCTTGTTATGCGTGGATCAATGTTGCATATGCATTGTGCAACACATGTTCTTAACTTGATTGTTCAAGATGGTTTGAATATTATTAGATCATGCATTGAGAAGGTTCGTGAGAGTGTGGGATTTTGGACTGGATCAAAAAAAGATGGCAACGGTTTACAGATACAACTCAACAATTACATGTTGAATGTACAAAGAACTAGCCCTTGATTGGAAGACTCGCTGGAACTCTACCTATCTTATGCTTTCTACTGCTATAGAGTATCGAGATGTCTTTTTTTGATTGAGCCAAAGGGAGTCATCTTATAAGTGCATTCCAAAAGAGGAAGAATGGGAGATGGCAAGTAGTATATGTGAGAGATTGACATTGTTTTACAAGGTTACAGAGCTATTCTCAGGTACCTCATTTCCTACAGCTAATCTTTTTTTTCCTAAGATGTGTGAAATAAAAATTGCTTCGAATTCTTGGTTCACAAGCCCAAGTGATATAATTAGGAGTATGGCATTTAAAATGTTAGAAAAATTTGACTGTTATTGGAATGTGATTCATGGTGTTATGGTTGTGGCAGCCATTTTAGACCCAAGATATAAGATTGAATTGTTGGAATATTATTTTCCTCTTATTTATGGTGATGAAGCTGAAAATGAAATTCAAAGAGTTAGAGATATTTGCTATGAAATGATTCATGACTATACTTCTGAGAGAATGGGTAGGGAAGGTACTCGTGGCACTTGTGTAAGTCAGGATCCACAAGTTGATGACTCTCTTATGGACTTTGAAAGATATCTTAGTCAAAAAAAAAAAAAAAAAGGGTGGGAGTATTAAATTGGAGTTGGAGCATTACCTTGAGGATGATCTAATGCCAAGAACTTTGGAGTTTGATATTTTGGCATGGTGGAAATCTAATGGGCCTAAGTATCCTACTTTGCAATGTATTGCAAGGGATATCCTAGCCATTCCAATGTCAACTATTGCAATCTAATGGGCCTAAGTATCCTACTTTGCAATGTATTATAAGGGATATCTTAGCCATTCCAGTGCCAACCGTTGCTTCAGAGTCAGCATTTAGCACGAGTGGTAGGTTGCTAAGTCCACATCACAATAAACTTCATGCAAAGACTGTGGAGGCATTGATGTGTGCTCAAAATTGGTTATAGGCTAAAATCAGAGGTAATGAAATTTACTAGTTAATCTATTTAATGATTTATGTTGCTGCATTCTTCACTGTATTTTTCAATTGTTTGATTGAATTTGTTTTACTTTTTTTAGGCCTTTCATCTATTGTAGATGGAATTGAAGCTAATACATTCCAAAACATCCTTAATGATTCTGATGATGAAGAAGAAAGTGGTGTCACTACATTGGGAGAAAGCAAAACTTATTCTTAAAAAACTAGTCAATTTTTATTTGATATAAGACAATGTTTATTTTTTTATGTTTATTTTATTAAAGAACTAGTCAATTATCCTTGATGATTCTCATGCAAAGACAATGTTTAGTTTGTTATAAGAAATTTTGAATTATGTTATTACATATTAGACTATTTAAATACTTGGTTTATTTAAATGCTTGGATTTTAAAACATTTTGTTTTGTTGTGATTTATATTATTGTACCAAAAAAATTATTTATATATATAAAATTGTATTAGGGGCAGGGCACGGTGTGTCTCCGGCAAGGTAGTTTGCCCCGCACCCCGAGGCAAGTCGGGGACGGAGAAGGGCAACAACCATGCAAGGTGGGAATGAATATTCCATCCTCCGGCCCCAACCCGCCCCATTGCCATCTCTACTCCTCACATCACATCCATAATAAAATCTTGCTAAAGAAATAGAAATAGAAAAAAGAAAAAGAAAAAACATTGTTTCATTAGATTCCAAAGACAAAGAAATCAAAATCGTTTTTCCTATTTCGGTACCTAATCAGTAGGTACTTCAGTATTGTTGTGGACGACAATTTAAGTAAGTTTTTATCACCTAATAATTATTATATCGGACAGGATAATAATTGTATGTGTACCTGTCTAAAATATGGTACTATTTATCATTTAATTTATACATAAAATAATATAACATGTATTTGTTGATAGTTTATTAGAATTTCTTTAGGGATTAAATTCTGTAAAAATATAGTGTAAAATTTATGTTTTATCTCTCTAATTCTAATATGCTACATTATTTTATTATATATTTAAGAATAAGTACAATTATACTTAATTAATTTTAATACTCATATATAAATTCAACCAAACTGAAAATTTATTAAAATATTATTAAGTGTAGTAAAATATATTAAATTTTAAGTAAAATACGGATGTAGTAATTCCTTATTAAATGGTATAAAACTTCATATTTACGCATAAATTTGCACTCATTCTTTTAATGGCTTGAACAGAACCTGACCTCAGACTTAAACCAGCTTCGGCTTCAGGGCTTAACTACCGGCTTTCTTTCGTTCCTAAGGAAGTAATTGCCCATGTAATAGACCCAGCTTATGTCACTACTTGCTTTCCAGTTTACAAGTGCAGGCTAAATCCAAATTTTGTATAAGCCTGATGTATTGGTCATGTCCTTGTGTACTTTTCCTTTTTTGTTAAATGCATGTTTATCTGTTAGTATATGTGTGTCCACACACACACATATATACACACGGATCCAGTTAATGTGTACTTTTTAACACATATTTACCATTTATTTTGAAAAAGATTTTTATGAAAATTTGAAAAAATTGTCAAAACAGTGAATAACTATTTTGTTTTTTCATAAAAAACAATTTGAAATAGATTATTAATATATGCCCTAAGGACACACGTCAATAAATTTCATATACATACATACATATATATATATATTATATATATATATATATATATATATATATATATAATGGGAAATTCTATGGTACCCACTAATAGGTAACCTGATATACCAGGTTATCTTTTTCTTACATTTGATGGTTATATCCTCACATTGTGCAATTTCAATATCACATGTGATAGTTCTTTTCTCACATTTAGTGGTTCCCTTACTTTTTTTCTCACATTTAACGGTTTCATCCTCATATTATGCAGTTCCAACATCACATGTAACAGTTCTTTTCTTACATTTGGTGGTTCCCTTACTTTTTTTCTCACATTTAACGGTTTCATCCTCATATTGTGCAATTCCAACATCACATATGACAGTTCTTTTCTCACATTAGGTAGTTCTCTTACTTTTTTTCTTACATTTGATGATTTCATCCCCACATTGTGCATTTCCAACATCAGATGTGACAATTCTTTTCTCACATTTGAAAGTATCATCCTTACATTGTGCAGTACCAACATTACATGTGACTGTACTTTTGTCACATTCAGTGGTTCCTTTATTTTTTCTCACATTTGATGGTACCATCATCACATTATGCAGTACTAACATTACATGGGACTGTACTTTTGTCACATTTGGTAATTTCCTTATTTTTTCTCATATTTGATAGTTCCATTATCACATTAGGCAGTACCAACATCATATTTGATCGTACATTTCTTACATTTGGTGATACTTGAATTTTTCCTCACATTTGACAGTTCCATTATTACATTGGGTGTTACCAACATCACATGTGACCGTACTTTTGCCACATTCGATGGTTCCCTTATTTTTTTCTCACATTTGATGGTTCTATTGTCACATTGGGCAATATTAACATAACATTTTACCATACTTTTGCCACATTTGGTTGTACTCATATTTTTTTCTCACATTTGATAATACTGTTCTCAAATTGTGCAGTACCAATATCACATGTGACTGTACTTTTGTCACGTTCGGTGATTCCCTTTTTTTTTTTTTTCTTACATTTGATGGTTTCATTGTCACATTGGGCAGTACAAATATCACACATGACCATACTTTTGTTACAATCATTGGTTCTTTTTTTTACTCATATTTGACAATTCCGTCGTCACAATAAACCTTACCAATATTACATATGGGCGTAGCCAACCCAACCCAATGCCATCGAATTATCTAATAATTGACAAATATATATAACAAAAATAACCCTAAAATCTTTAAAAATTCTGAAATACCCTTAAATATACTAAAATTACCAAAACACATCTGAACACTTAAAATTTACCAAAATAACCCCAAAACTCTAAAAAATTATTGGGATATTATTAAAACCTAATAAATGACCAAAATGACCCTAAAACCTAATAAATGACTGCAATACCCTCTAAACCTAAAAAAATAATCGAAATACTCTTAGTTACTAAAAAAATGACCTAAATGACCATGAAACCTAAAAAATAACTGTAACACCCCCGAAACCTAGAAACTTACCGAAATACCTTTGAAACCTAAACGACCAAAATACCTCCTAAAAACTCTATTTGCAAGACCAAAATGACAGTAAAATTATTATACAACTACTCTATTTGCTTAATTTGAAACCCGTTGATTTTAAAATTAATAGATTTGGAAAGCCTTGATTTGAAATCTATTGATTTTTAAATTCCTTATTTGGGTCTTTTTATACAATGAAGGATTTGAAATTCCATTGTTTGGATACTTAAATTTGAATTAGATTTGAATTAAAAATCAATAAAATATTTTTTCCAATTATTATTGTAGGGCTAGAAGGCTCCGAAATGTATATTGGGTCGTGGGCCTTGTCTAAGGACATTTAGTAGTCTGAGGACAAATAGATGTTAGTGAAGAAGTACAAATCAGTGAATTATGGAAGGTTCTGGCTATGAAGGTTTGGAAAGGTAGTCCATGGAGAAATGACTCATCGGCTTAGCAAAGCAAATGTCAAAAGGTTTGATTTGTCATCAAGAGCAACACTCCGGATGATTCTAACGATAAGGATATACATCGGGAGGGAAGAAGACAAACGGAAGCTAAGCAATATCTAAAAGAAAGCTATCACCACCACATTAAATGCTCTGCAGCTAACTCTCTAGCTGCATTAATGTGAAGGTAATACCTGAACAATATTCAGCCTTACAACTATCTCCAAAGATTTTAGAAATGTGTTGATAGGATAAGTATCAAAGTAAGCAACTTGACCTACACGTGGAGGGTGGAGATGAAGCAAAAGAAAGGAATATAAGGAAGAAAGACACCATTATACTAGATCCATCTGTGAATCTATAGAGAAAAACACTGTAACAATAAGAATTGGACTTGTAACCAAATTCAAGAAAAATATATACAAGAACTATTCTCTTCAGACTGTGCCAAGAAAAATTTTCTTTGAATAAAACTTGTTTATCTTTGTTTTCTTGTCATCTAAACCCACTATAATTGTTGTCCAACTTATTAAAGCCTAGTTTCTAACCAACTCTCTACAAATTCATTGTATTGGGCTATTTGGGCCTTAATCGTTTTAACTTTTGGACTTAGGATCCAAACTGCTCCCTGACAATTATTTTTCTTAAACATTCTACATTTTAATTTTAGTAACATTTTTAAATAAATATATGAGCTAATAAAAAATCCATTGGTAATCCAATTAACAAGATGATGGCTAAAAATCTGTCATCATAGCCAACTAAAGTTTTTTTTTTGCAAACTATTGACAACTAAAATGTTTTATATCAACATAAAGAGAAAACCCAAATGCATGAGTGTTTTTCTCCACATTTAAAATCTCAAACTAAAAAATTGTTTCAAAGTTTTCAACAGCTAAAAAGTTCCATTTCAATAAAGACGATAAAATATTCAAAATATATGTTTTTTACACAAAATTTAAAACAAAAAAGCCATTGATAGACCAATTGACAAGATAATGATTAAATATCTTCCATCATAGCCAACTAAAAAAATGTCTCGCCAACTCTTGCCAACTAAAATATTTTAGAGAGAGAGAGAGAGAGAGAAGGAATACCCAAAATACATGGGTTTTTTTTTTTTTTTTTTTTAACAACATTCAAAATCTCAAACTAAAAAATTGTTTCGAAGTGGATACTTTCTACTCTTTTTTCTTTGGCAAGGTTCAATTGCATAACTTATTGATACCAAATGTTGACGTGTTGTTGTGCAATAGGAGAATTCATCACTTTTCTCCTTCCTCAATCATAACTTCAACTGCATCGTCCGTATATTTTGCACCAACTCTAGGATCTCTATTCCTCCCACACAAGATCTCAATGTCCTCCAATTGTCAATAACTTTGTTTTTATAAGCACATACTTTTGTATTTTCTAAGGAGAAAAAAAGAAGAAGCAATGAGTTAACTTAAATAAAATAAATTGGACAATAAAACAAAGGAAATGGGAAAAAAAAGTAGGACATTATGTGATGATTGTATTTAGTGATAAACTTATGTAGAAATGAAAGACATTATGTATCCACAAAATTTTCTCAAAACAATCTTTAAACATGGACAAAACTTGTTATAGCTTGAAAACTGCAATACCAGGAAGTAGTTAGCACACGGCCATATAGTTGAGTTAGCCCTGAAAAGTCATTCAATAGAACAAACATCACATATGACCCCTTCTCAGCCATTTATTTTAAAATATTTTGAAATTTGAAATTTCATATTTTGCACAATCGATACATAAACTAATGTAATTTTTTTTTTTTTTTATTGTTTGCATTGATTGGGCAAATTTTGGGTGTTATAATATTTTTGCTCTCTTGATCTGAATGCTATATGAAACCATTTTCCACAAGTTCATATACGAAAGGATAAATAATTCATTAGTTCTATTTATATATCCCATAGATGGTCCAAAGAAAGCATACCACCTACTTGCACTTGGAGCTAAATATCGTGTTTTTTACCTCATAATAACGATAACGTGAAATGATATGCAACCCAGTTTCATGCACTACAAAGAAGTCTCTTGTTGTAAAGTACCTAACGAAAGCTGAAAAACTACAAAGAAATCCATTATAAGTATCTTGACTTCTACTTACTCTGCTACTTGCTCATCATAAGAAGGAAAAAATTCATTTACAAAGAAATCCACTACAATGTGTTTCTTCACATCTATATATGAATACCATCATGGCAATAATTATAAAAGAGACAATCAAATGCATCTTGCAATTGGTCTACATGTCTAGATTATTCATTCCTAAGTTCTCAACATGGCAATTCTAACTTGTAAGAATTTCTTATTGTCCCTTTTGCAGCTCAAGTGGTAACTAAAGTATCTGCATTTACATGGTATAACTATCAACACTTAGAAAAATGAGATGTTCATAAGAGCACACCTCATTACATAGAGAATTCTGGTAGTTTTCTGCACATCAAAAGGGAATTTATCAAATAAAGCATATAATAAAGACATTATGACTAAAGTGATAAACATAGAAGGAACACAAGAGTTAAAAATAAATCAATATCCTTAAAATTTATAACAAAATATTGATAAGTTTTTTATAAGGTCCAACTCAAAGATTCATGCCTTTTGACAGCAAGTTCTTTTCCAACTAATTTGTTAATTTATTTTTTTGATAAGTAATTTTATTGAAAAGTTCAACTAATTTATTATGTAGTTTCTTTTATAGGTAAGTTCTACATGCCTCTAAAGAGCGCCAAGTCAAGCACATTCGTGCTACACCATATTTCCAAAGGTCACAGGTTTAGTGTATTGTAACTAAAAGGCTACTATAATGGTTTTTAAAAAGAAAATTGTGATCCAGAGTGGCTTAACAATAGGTTCTTGCTCTCCAAATTAGTGACTTAACCATTGTCCTTCCTAAAGATCAAATATTTACAATATTTTAATAGTTGCAAGTCAGAACTATAACAGCCTAAATCTAAGAGTTAGCCATGGAGTACCAGGTCCATTAAGTTCAAAGCAATTTTTGACACTTTGCATAATGAAAGTACCATTGAGAACTCTAGGAAATGAAGAAATGCATCAACTTTTGGAGGTACAATGATATTAATCGTGTCAACCAGGTTTAAGAGAAAATTTTCATGTATCAAGCATTTTCATGTTAATAAAAAATAAAATAAAATAAAAAAGTAACAACAACAAATGAAGACACAATTTGATGTATCTTATTTATACCTTTAAACTTGTGAACCAGATCAATACCATCAACAACCCAAATTCATGAATCTGCAGATGTGATGAGAACTATTGATGAACTACCTGGAGCAAACTGTCTAGATAAACTGATCAACAACTGAAAAGTATCAACCAAACTGGTCTCTCAAAGTAGGCATACAAACCATCTTTACAAGTGAAAATCAGCTGAACAAGGAGAGAGTAAAATAGAAAGAAATCGGCAAGTTAATTGTAGTTGAATTTATAATAATCTCATAAAAAGTACAAGATGTTAGAGCGACCAGATTACCTGGAAACCAGAGATTTTCTTGTGATGAGATTTCTTCTTCTTGTTCTGCAGATTGATTTGGCTTTTTTGTTGCATTTTATTCTCTGAAAGTATGAACAGATAAAGAAGTTATTAACAGTTAGTGCACAAAAAACTTTGACTAAACCAACCATGCACACAAAGAGAGCTTTCTAGATGTATTGTATAAACGGCAACTCCCCTAGTGTGAACCAACTAGTGCACCCTTCAAAAACCAACAAATTTCTTAAGCCAATTGAAGAATTGTATTTTATATAACTTGAACTTTAGTCTTTAATATCAATAGTATTCATGATACCAATTTAGTGTAGAAGTCACCTGACTGTTTTGGCAAACAGAGCAACTATTACTTCCATTTAATGAGAGGCAAATCTCATGGATATAAACCTCAAGAGTTCTTTTGCATTCTGCATAATTGTCCTCATATTCTGAAGTCCTAGATGAAAATTACAGTGCAAACATTGGTGTACCCATTAATATAATATTTATTTCAAAAATGCAAACTATTTAAGTTCTCTGCTTTTATGAATTAAAACATCATTTTTCTGTTCTGTTTTTTTTTTTTTTTTTTTTTTTTTTTTTTTTTGCTGAATTACTACGTCTGCTAGGAGTTAGGACAGCTTGTTTCTATTTTTTTATGGAACAAAGATGTAAGTCTCTAGAATTATTACTACTTTCATACCAAGGTTCCATAAGTTCTTATTTTGACTATTTATTATCATTTTCAAAGGTTTACATATGGAAACTATGATGATGATGATCATAATAGTCATCATGATAATTTCCACGTGTAGACCTTCGGACCAATAAAGGTTATTTCTCTAAAAACACTAAGAACACGAGTATATCATTAACTTAGAATACTAGACATGATTTTCTTTCTTTTTCAGAAGAATTAAGACATTATCCTCAGGCTCAAATGCAAAGCTCGGCCAAGCATGGCAAAGCATAGCTATTGCCATGACAAGAAGCCAACCGAATCCAAACACATCAAAAACATTACAATGGCCTATTAAGTAACTAAGGAAATGAAATATTATGCATAGAGGAAAAAAAATTAAATAAATAAACAAAAGCCCTTTTTGTTATTTTTACAAACATGTATATGCATAAGCACTCTTATATATAAAAATAAATTTTTTTTAAAAAAAACCCAAAATTTAAATGCAAAAAATTCCTCCATCCTGAATCCTATTTACTAACTCAATCACAATTCAACATTATCTTCTCACATCATAAAATCCAAGAAAATCGAAAGAAAAAAGAGAGGAAAAGAACCTTATGGCATGTACATGTCAAATATCAATTACATGGCATAAATTTCTATTATTAATTAAATTGAAAAAACCAAAGAAATTTTTTTCCCCAAATAGATACCTGACCTACAGAGAATTAAAGAACCCATATTTTGCCAATCTAGAGGTAGGGATCTAGACTAAGAAATACACACCTGAGGATGGTTAGAGTCGGAAATTTCTTCTGCTAGATATGGATTTGTTTTCTAGAAGAACGATTTTTTTGCCATGAAAATCACTGCTTGATATCAGGTCCTATGATTTCTCCTCACTCAACAGGGCAAGAAACGACAGAATTGTATTGTAGAGATGAATTACCTGCAACAACCTATCTCTATCTTCAAACTGCTTCTGATTTGCAGATCGGAAACCTTTGTAAAATTTTGTAGCATTTTCTTTCTTACCTAGAATGATAGAAAAATAGGAATATAATGTGACCATGAATATAAGGGAGTGGAGTGAACGCAAGAGCAAAATCTGAGAAAGGAAGAAGAAAGAATCGGAGAACCAGAGGAACAAGAAGAGAACGCAAGAGAAAGAGAAAAATGCTGAGATAGGAACCATCCGATATTTTTTTCGTTTATATACCCTGACCTACTTTACCAGTAACAGGTTCTCATTAAAATTAAATGAATGGCCAGGATTGAAACAATGATAAATTAATGGTTAAGATTAGAGAGAGTACCGTACCCAAAACTATATATTTACGCGCGCGCACACTGACACACATAGTTCGATTACTGTGGGTCTTGTTCTTCTCTAGATGCCCTTAAGAGGGACATTCCTTCGTCTCTAGACGCCCTAAAGGACGAGTTGGAGTTAGACTTTTAGTTCACCATCAGTTGCCCCTTGTACAAAGGTCGTCCAGAGCATTGGAGAATCCACTGTTGTTCTTTGGACACGTGTCTCCATGTTAGTGATCATATATTACTCCAGGTGTCACAATCTTAATGGTCGAATCTTATGGTCTTAGATTGTGCCACGCGTCACAATTTCATTGGCAATTTGTCACGTCGATTCAAGTTTTTGAGGAAAATGCCACGTGGCGCTTCCTGGTTGGTCACGTCATTTCAGATGCCATTTTTCAATGTTATAAATAGTGGAATTACTCTTGTACCCTTGCATTTCTCGAATTTTCTTGTTTGACATCCCTTGTTCATCGCCTTGTCTAGAAGTATTCCAACGTCCTTAGTATTCCTTCGTCTAGAGCCAGGTAATCTCCTCATCCTCTTTCTTAGGCTCTCCTTCAAATTTCAGCATGTTTGAGGTTGTCGTTTCCTCATCTAGTGATAGTGTAAAGAAAGCTATAGACGAGTATCGTGACTCTAGCTACAGTGGTTCTAGCAGTGATAGTAGAAGTAGTAGTAGTGGGGATAGTGAGGAATACACATCTGGGGTCCTTGGGATTCCTTTAGAGGTCTTTCAAGAACACCTTAGGATGAGGGCAACCTCTAGGTCTCTGGCTGGCACCTCAACAGGTGTTCCTCCGTCCGATCCTGTAGACGAGGTAGAGACCATATATAGTTGTGTTGTAGGTATCCTCTCCAAGACGAACGAGAAGAGATTAACTGCCCTTAGGAGCTAGTACCAAATCCCTGATGAGGTCAACCCTAGGTTAACCGTCCATGGGGAATGGTGCTGCCAGACTCGTTTTGGAGTTGGCATTTATGAGGTCTATCTTCTAGGGGGTCTTAGGTTACCTTTGAATACCTTTGCTAGAGAATTACTTGGTTAAGTTTAGGAGTTTGCCAGTTTAAGTGCGTGTTTGTTTCAGCTTTTGTAGCCCCAAAATGCACGTTTTGAAAAAGTAAACACTATTCTTCCGTTTGGTGAGTTGAAAAAGTTAACTTTAATGAAAAGCCGTGTTTCTCTGCTCTTCACATAACGCGCATAAATATTATGGGTATCTTCAGACCATTTTGGAAAAGTGAATTGCGTGTTATCAATGTATCCGTTGGGGTGATGTTACGAAATTGCCCTTGCTTTACCCTTTCTTACTTTGCCCTTCTTTCTCTCTTTTTCTCACTCATTCCTCACAGAGCCTCTCATCTCTCATCTCACTGCTCTGCCCTCTCTCAAGACTCATCACGCCAACCTCTCAAAGCCTTGTTTATTTATTCAAGGTACTACCCAACAGAGGGTTGAGATAAATAGAAAAAAATATATTAATAAAAAAAATTGAAAACCTATATTTTCAGGGAAAAAGAACCAGTTGTAGTGGCGGATAATTTTTCGTCGATGTTGATGGAGAGATCGGATTGCGTGAGCGATGGAGGGAGGTGCCATACCACTACCTTCATCTTCTCCGATGGCTTTTTCATCGATTCTTCCCCAAATCTCTCTCTCTCTCTCTCTCTCTCTCTCTCTCTCTCTCTCTCTCGATTTCTTTTTTCTGTGTGTGTGTGTGTGTGTGTGTGTGTGTGTTTGTGTTTTGGAGCGTTGTGTTTGTGTTTGGGTGAGGAAGAAGACCTGAAGAAGAGAAGAGACAAGAACACTAGTGGAGGAAAAGTAAAGATTTTTTATGGGAATGGGGCAAGAAACGGGTGGATGAGAAAAAAGGGAAGGAAAAAAAATTTGGTGGTGAGTGGGACACGTGGAGATGATGAAGGGAAATTTATTAAATAAAAATTACAATTGTGTTAAAACACAACAATTTTTCATAACAGTTGAGGTATTAAATATTTCATACGTCAAAATAAAATTAAATAAATTAATAAAGTATTAAACTAGGATTGACCATAACTAAAAATAAAGAGTATTGTAAAAATATTGTGACATTTTATTATATCTCTAAACTTTTTAAATTAGTACTATTTTTTTTAGAAAAAAAATAGTGCTATTGACAGAATATTTTTTATAAAAATTTCATAATAAAGTTTACATAGTAAGTTGTTATTGGTTCTCATCTAGACCTATTAGTGACATTATTTTTTTTTTCCTACCATTAACAACTTGTCATATAAACTTAATTGTGAAATTTTTGTGAAAATATTGTGTCCATAGAGGTAATTAAAACAAAGAATTCTCTTTATATATATCTTGTCATTTTTGGTAATTTATAACTCAAACTGTCACTTTTATAAGTATTAGTCAAACACTCAGCTTTTTCAAAAAGTACTTTTTAACAGTTTTTACCAAACACTCAGCTTTTTCAAAAAGCCCAATTTCATACCGCACTTTTTGAAAACTCCATTTTTTCAAAAAGCCAAGTTTCAAAAAGCTAAACTAAACTCACCCTAACCCTAATGCGTGGAGACTTATCGTCTCTTTGCAAATTTTGTGGAGGGAAGTGTTTGAAGGGAACTGTCCTCTTACTGTGGACAAGTTCTTTTACTGTTATAAGCCATCAGAAATTAACCAATCCCTTGGTTTTTACCAATTCACAGCCAGAGAGAGAGATTGTAGGTTAATTAAATCTTTGGTCACCTCAGATAGGAACTGAAAGACAGAGTTTTTCTTCATCTCTGGTTTTTGGGCTGGGCATCCTGTCAAGGTTGGCAGGGATCCTTTTACCCCCTATACTGGAGAGTTAGGGAACCTTTGTCCTGAAGGTATGCCGTCTATGTTTATTTTATCATCAATATTTTCTTATTTCGTTCCAGCAATTGTCTAACAATTTTTCATTCTTTTTTTTAGGTGTTAAACGTCTATCTCTACACAAGTTTTACCTTGACCACGTCCATAAGGCTCGTCTATATACTGACAGGGCTTTTCATTCTTTAGTAAGTCTTCAACGTCTTGCCATTTGGGGACTTGGGTCCTGAATTGTCCAAAGAAACTTTATCTCACGAATTCACTGTTCGCAGGCGTCAATTCTTTGTCCTCTCTCCTTTTTTTTTAAAAGGTTCATACTTTTATTACCTCTTGGATGACTAAGTCATTTTTTTTTCAGGGATAGCAACCATGAAAGAGAACAAAGGCAAGGAGGTCATGGACGAGGCAAGCAAGCAGGAGGTTGAAAATCAGCCTCGTCCAACTGTTGGTGATAAGAGAAGTCTATCAAAAGCTGTCGACTTGGAGAATCTCCCCAGTCGTCGCAAGGAGAAGAGGGCAAAACACAGGTCGTCCAGGGCTGGGGTTGTTACTCCTGATCTTCCTATTCCCCCTCCATGTCAGCAGCCATCCATTCAGATCCAGGATTTATATTCGTCCGAGCCTGCTCACACCCCATCGTCCAAAACTACTACGCCTACCTCGTCCCAGCCTCTCCATAAGGTCGCTACGAACATTGTCAAAAACAAGGATTTGGCTTGGGAGAGATTTGAGAAGGCCGTGACTGGCGAGGACGTGGCCGCATGCTATAACATGTCCTTGAGAGAATTTGAGCACTCAGGTGTTCATGATCTTTTCAAGGTAATTAAAACAAACTTCTTTCCCTTCTTTTTTACCTCGTCCATGTTATCACAGCATCATACGCTTTATTTATTTGTTTTAACAAAAATTTCTGACTACTCGTGTAAGCTATGTCGAAGTTCATTGCCGCGTCCAGATAGGCTACGGAGCTGGAAAAGACGAGGATCTTTTAGAAAAAAGGATCAAGAAAGTCAAGGACGACTGCAAGGGCTGGGCTGAAATAGCAGCCAAGGCTAAGGACGAGACTAAGGGGTTGCGAAACCTTGTCGAAGAGCTGAAAGCTGATATTGTAGAAAAAGACACTCGTCTTGAACACCTCCAGAAAAAGACTGACGAGCTAAGTAGTTCTCTTGAAAAAGCCAAAGAAGGTGCAGTGGAGGAGTTCAAAGCTTTTAAGCAATTGACTAACTTGCTAGACGCCAATTATGCAACTGGGTTTGAAGACTTTCGTATGGAAGCTAAGGAGAAGTTTTCTGACGTTGACTTCAGCTCCATTGTACTTCATCTTGGCGGCGCTACTAGCTCTTTCCTTCAGACGAGTTCTGAAGATGTCAACATTGAAGACGACACCACCACCAAACTAGCCCAGGACAAGTCTAAGACCGGAGAAGATTCCTCAACAAAAGCATGAAAGTTTCACCAGTTTATTATTTTTCTCTTTCTTCCTTTTTTATGAGATCCATTGTTTTAGGACCATTTTAAGATTTATTTTAGTACATTTCACTCATCCAGAGTGCTTTGGACGAGTTTATTAACAATTGCATTTTAAGGCTTTTACTCTGTAAGGGTTTTTGGACGGTGGTCGTCTACCATTTTTTAAATTTTGATGAATGAATGCCTATTTTTATCCATTATTGACTGTTATTGCATGGACGAGTTCACTCGTTTCTTTTTATGTTCATGTTATTCTTTAATTTTTCAAGTGTAGCTTGTCCTACAAATGGCTGGTTTTCTAGCTCTTTCTCTCGTCCATGGGTTGGACAGTTTACCTCCGTCTTTAAAGGAGATGTCCTCAGCATTCAACTCGTCCAGGATGTTGGATAGCCTTGGCTAGATACGTCCATCCATGGGTTGGAATATTTATATTTTTATATCGATGCATATCTTTGTCCATTTCCTAGGTGTTCATGCTTGAGATTAGGTTTAATCACCTTTGAGACGAATATAAACTTTCTCGTCCATAAATTAGACAAGCATGTCTTCACATATTTCTTGCTTTATCCTTATTTTGAGGAAAGCTTATAAACGTTGCTTTATCCTTACTTTGAGGAAAGCTTATGAACGTTATCTCTCTGTGTCTAGAGATTTTCGTTCGTCATAGGCCTTAGCCTCCTTGTGGGTGAGATTATAGAAATTAGATTCATGCACTAAATACATTGGAAATCCAAACCATGTTTATTATATAAACATCGTCCACAAATATGGCACACGCTTAGAAGCTAATACCTTAGGAAATTGAAATACTTATACAAGTACACAACCTCGTCCTTAACAAATTTGCCTATAGACAGTGCAAAAGTTTAGGAACTAGTGCACTTTTTATTTTTTAAAACACGCAATAGTAGTAGTAAAAACACAATAATAGTAAACATGAGTAAACACGTAGACCATAGCTGTAACCTCGTCCATAGCTCTCGTCCATGGTAATTCTCGTCCAAGCTCACCCTTTATTGATAGTACCTCCTTAGATGCTCCACATTCCAAGGACGTTCTAGCTTCTGTCCATCCAGAGCTTCCAAATAGTACGACCCATGCCTTTTGCAATTGATAACCCTATAGGATCCTTCCCAATTGGGTTCTAATTTTCCATGGGCTAGGTTCTCGGTTGCCAAGGACACCCTTTTGAGAACGAGGTCCCCAATGTTGAAATGCCTGGGTTTTACCATAGCATCATACTGCCTAGCCATAAGATTCTTGTATCTAATTGTCATTTGCTCTGCATCCATCCTTACCTCATCAATGAGATCGAGGTTAGGACGAAGTTGTTCTTTATTTTCTTTCTCCTGGTACTTCATCACTCGATGGTTAGCCATATGAACTTCCGCAGATATAGGCTAACTTGAAGGGGGTTTCTCCTGTCGGGGTCCTCATAGTCATCCTGTAGGCCTAAAGAACACCTAGCAGCTCATCTGGCCATACTCCTTTGCCCCCTCGAGCTGAGTCTTGATGATTTTCAGCAGGGATAGGTTTGCTACTTCTGCTTGTCCGTTTGCCTGTGGGTGAGAGGGTGAGGAATAGTGATTCTTGATTCCGAATTGCTCACAAAAGTCTCTGAAAGGTGCGTTGTCAAACTGTCATCCATTATCAGATACTAGTACTCTAGGTACCCTAAACCTTCATACAATGTTCTTCCAAACAAAGTTCTTAACATTTTGCTGAGTAATTTTTGCGAGAGGTTTGGCCTCCAACCACTTAGTAAAGTAGTCAATCCCTAATATCAAAAAATTTTATTTGTCTGGTTCCTAGCTGGAAGGGACCTAGGATGTCTAGTCCCCATTGCGAAAAGGGCCATGTGGCCATCATTGGGGTCTGATACTCCGAAGGCTGTCTAGGAACATTGCTAAAGCGCTGACATTGGTCACACACCTTGATATAGACCTTAGCATCTGCTTGAATAGTTGGCCAGTAGTAGCCTGCATAGATGACCTTATGGACCAGTGACCTTGCTCCCAAGTGATTCCCACATGCTCCTTCATGGACTTCCCTCAGTACATAGTTTGACTCATCTGGAGCTAGGCACCTTAAGAAGGGCTGAGAGAGCCTCGTTTGTATAGTACTTCGTCGATGAGGACGTACTTGGCAGCCCTGATTTTCAACTTCCTAGCCTCGTCCTTGTCTTCTAGAAGCCTTTCTTCCTTGAGATAGGCTATTATTAGACTCATCCAATTTTCTCTCCCTCTTATCTGTTGTATCTCTAGAAGGTCTATACTCGGCATGTATTGGATTTTGTCATGCTCATCCATAATTGCTCCCGCCTAAGCTGCTTTTGCCAGGGCATCTGCTTCCATGTTTTCCTCCCTTGGGAGCTGAACAAAACTGGCTTCTTTAAACTTATGGATGAGCCGTTTCACTTTGTTGAGATATTTCTTCATTTAATCTTCCTTGGCTTCACACATCCGATTCACTTGATTAATAACCAATTGAGAGTCTCCCTTAACTACTACTGACTCTGCCCCTAAAGACTTAGTCAATTCCAGTCCTCTGAGGATAGCTTTATACTCAGCTTCGTTGTTGGTGGTCTGGTATTGTAGACGGGTTACGTATTCCAACTTGTCTTCCTCCGGGGACTTTAGTATAATTCCAATCCCTTCTGTGTATAATGTGGACGAGCCATCTACATTGATAATCCACTTTTGAGCTCCTACCTCTTTGTCTAGCTCGTTTTGACTAGGGGTGAATTTTGCAATGAAATTTGTCAATGCTTGTGCTTTTATTGTGCTCCTTGGTTGGTACCTGACATCAAACTCACTAAGCTCCATAACCCACTGGATTAGTCGTCCCGCGTCTTCTAACTTGTTCTTCGCCTTTTTTAGGGGATGATCTGTTAGGACGTTGATAACATGAGCTTGAAAATAATGTCTTAGCTTCCTGGAAGCTGTGATCAAAGCAAAGGCTAGCTTCTACATCATTGGATATCATCCTTTCACTCCTTTTAGCGCCCGACTCGTATAATAAACCGGCTTTTGAATCTGCCCTTCTTCTCTTATCAATGCCGAGCTCACTGCATGTGAGGACACCATCAAGTAAAAATATAATTCTTCACCAGGTACTGACAGGCTCAGCAAAGGTGTTGTGGTAAGGTAAGCCTTGAGGTCTTGGAAGGCCTTTTGACACTTGTCCATCCACTTAAAATCTTTTCTGAGAACCTTGAAGAATGGTAAACACTTGTCAATGGCTTTTGAAACAAACCTGTTAAGGGCGACAACTCGCCCGGTGAGAGATTGGACTTCTTTGATATTCTTCGATGGCTCCATGTTCAGTATCACCTGGATTTTGTTGAGATTTGCCTCAATTCCTCTGTGTGAAACCATGAACCCCAGAAACTTCCTTGATGAAACTCCAAAAGCACATTTGCTTGGGTTCAACTTCATGTTATACTGCCTAAGTGTATCAAAAGTTTCTTGAAGGTCGTCCAGATGCTTCTCGTTGTCCAAACTCTTTACTAGCATATCATCTACGTAGACCTCTACATTTTGTCTGATTTGTGGATGGAACATATGGTTAACCAGTCTTTGGTAAGTTTCCCCCGCGTTCTTTTAACCAAAAAGCATTACCTTGTAACAAAATAACCTTTGGCTAGTAATGAAGGAAGTCTTCTCTTGATCCACCTCATCCATCCTTATTTGATTGTAGCTTGAAAAAGCGTCCATGAAACTTAGCAGTTTATAACCAACTGTCAAATCTACCAGCTGGTCAATGCGTGGTAGCGGATAACTATCATTTGGGCAAGCCTTATTTAAATCAGTGAAGTCCATGCACATCCTCCACTTACCATTGGCCTTCTTGACCATAACCACATTTTCCAACCAGTCCGGATAATAGACTTCCCGGATGAACTTTGCCGTGATCAACTTTTGGACTTCTTCTTTGATGGCATTGCCTCACTCAGGAGCAAAAACTCTTTTCTTCTGTCGTACAGGCTTGGAGGATGGGTACACGTTTAGATGATGGGTAATGACACTTGGGTCAATACCTGGCATGTCCTTGTGACTCCATGCGAACACATCAAGGCTTTTTTTCAAGAACTGGACCAAGGTTTGCTTTGTCTTCTTTTTCCATACTTGCCCCAATTCTGGTGAACTTCTCGGGGTTGTTCTTGTCCAAAGGAATATCTTCTAGTACTTCAGTGGGCTCCACAGCTATCTTTCTCTCATCTATGTTCATCATCTGTACATGCTCGTCCAAAGCCAACATGGCTAAATAGCATTCTCTAGCGGCTAATTGATCTCCTTGTATTTGACCTACTCCATACTCAGTCGGGAACTTGACAGACAAATGGTAGGTAGATGCCACCGCCTTCCAACAATTCAAAGTCGGCCTCCCAATGATGGCATTGTATGATGATGAACAATCGACAACAAGGAAGTTTATCTCTTTGGTTATCTATTGCGGGTACGCCCCGGCTACCACAGGTAAAGTAATGGTGTCCACAAGTTGCACTTTCATCCCTCCAAATCCTACCAAGGGCGAATTCATTAGACGGAGCTGATCTCGTCCTATCCTCATTTGTTGGAAAGCAGGGTAATACAAAATGTCCGCCGAGCTGCTGTTGTTTATCAACACCCTTCTAGTCATATAATTAGCAATGAGTAGGGTAATGACGATTGTGTCATCATGTGGGTGGTGAACTCTTTTAGTATCCTCGTCCGTGAACGCAATGGTTTGCTCGTCAGCTCCCTTCATCCTTGGAGATCGTCCAGACAATTGGACATTTTGCACCACCTTTGAGTATGTCTTCCTTGACTTGGATGATTGAGCTGCTGAGGTTCTCCCTATAATAACTCTTATGTCACCAAGTGGGGGGTCGTGACGACTCTTCCACCTCTGCCTTCAACTTCTCGTCCTTGTGGTCTCATCCAAGAAAGTTCCTCAACTTTCCTTGCTTGATGAGGTTCTCTATCTGCTGCTTCAAATCAAAACACTCGTCTATGTCATGCCCATGGTCTCTATGGAAGCGACAATACTTGTTCCTATTGCGCTTGTTGGAATCTCCCTTCATTTTCTCTGGTCACTTCAAGGACGAGTCATCCTTGATTTGCATAAGCACTTGCTCAAGCGGCGTATTTAAGGGAGTGTATTACTGATTCCTCACTGAAGAACTTGCCTTCTTGCTATCCATGTTTTTTTCTCTCCAGCCCGAGCCTTCTTTAGACGAGGACCCCGCTCATAATGACGCG